>JAZKLR010000402.1:600000-1012367 GCA_037103525.1 Ganaspis brasiliensis
TGCTACATAATATCATCTATAGTTAAAAATGTCCTCATTTAATTTTAAATAATACTAAATTAAAATTTTTCAGAAATATGGAACATGCATGATTATCATTCTTCACATCCTGTTAAATACCAAGAGGATTAATCTTCAAAACGAGAACAAGAAAATTTGAATACACATGTTAGTTATTTCGACATCATTCAAATTTTTGAATAAGAAATTTGAACAGTTAACAGTATAATTTGTCACAGTGTTAATGAGATTAATTTCTTTTTTACACTTTTACATTTTAATCAGCTTCGTGGAATCTTTAGAAAATTTATTTCGTTAATTATTAGAACAGAAATATTATCAATTATACGTAGTTTTTCAAATAATTAATCATACTATCAAGTTGAGAGTCATTAGAATTAAATTATAGAGCAGATAAATATCAAAATGAAAAAAGTAATATCCGGAGTGTAAAACAAGACAGGATCAAAGTATCACAAATTAATACAAGAATAAATAATACCTATTATTATTAACATTAAATATAAATTATCAATCAATTTAAGTTACTAAAATTGACAAAATATTAATTTATTGAAATTCGAGTGCGCGGAGAAACATAGTTTATCAAAAATATATTTATATTATTTATTTATTAAGTTATTACTATATTTGAAATTATTTTTTGATTAAAAAAATGGCCCTTTCATAAATTAAAGTCGAATAGATGAAAACAATTAAAATTCCGAAAACATAAATTGAGAAAGTGAAATTACAAATTGTGTTGCATCATTAATATAAAAATTCTATTAAATTCTTACTTAAAAAATGTCTTTTTAAATTTTTATTAAATTTCCTTCATACTAATTTAGGAACTATTAATTGAAAAAAAGTTAATATTTATAGCAGAATGGGTTGTAGTAAATGTAAAGTGGGGCATTTCATTTTTCTGGGAAATGATTGAAAAAAACTTAAAATAAATATAGTAATCACACCTTATTTATATCTATATAGACTTTGGAGAATTTTTTAAAAGTCATTTCTCAGAAACAAGGAATGTATAACCTATTTCATCTGTCTTATTAAATATATGCTCCACTTTTGCGTATAATAATAATAATTAATTTATCTTTCCATTAAGTCTCAAATCAAGTTTGAGAGATTTTTGTTTAGATAAAATATATATTAAAATAAAATGACACAGTTATAAAAATGTGTAATGAATTATAAAGTTACAAAAACCAATATTAAATTATAATTCTGAAAATCTCAACAGAATTAAATATTTTCTAATTTCTAATGTTAAAACTTCCCATTAAAATAACCTCTGTAAAATTTTCATTAAAGTGAATTTTGATAAATTGTTGAAAAGAGGAAAGAAATGAAGGTCACAAAAAACATAACGTTTCTTAATTACGCCAATTGCACTCATTCCCAACAATTTGATAAATTCGTTCTCACATACGGTGGGAAGTGCAATGCCTAAACTGTGAAAATGAATCTTTGTTACACATTGCAGACTTGTTATGCAGCGATTGATATCAGCTTTCGTTTCATGCTGCAAATGATATAATTGTAGAGAGAGAATTAATTAGGCGCGATCTCATATGGTCCTCATTAAATCACTTTTGGTAAATCTAGTTCGAATATTATCACTAATTCGGAATTAGAGTTGTGTTATTTTAATATTTACACGCAATTTTTATCATTATTTGAAATAAAAATGAAGCGGAACGGTTTTCTGTGTCAAGCAAGTAGTAGAGTATCTGTCAGTAGTGACGGTCAGGTTTGGTCAGACACACTTGCAAAAATTATTATCTTAATTCCTTTTACTTATTACTGTTAAAGCCAGTTAATGAATAATCAAACGAGGCAGTTTTTAATAAAACGATACGAATAATTACTTCATAAATTATCCAAAATGAATAAAGTTTATTCTGGAATTTTAGTAATAACGGTAAGAAAAATGTGATTTTTGAAACCAGTGTTTCTAACGATCTTTACTAGATTCGGTATTCAAATGAAGTTCCAAATTTTGTGTATTTTTTCTGAATATTTGATTAAACCGTTAGATGAAATTTACAAAAGTTATAAACTGGATATATGGTAACAAAAAATATAAATTTGATAAATGTGCCACATCGTTTTTGTATTACTGAAAAGTATACGGTTGTTAAAAGGTCATTCACCAACTTTTTTGAGCTTCATTACTGCGGCAAATTATAGCTATTGCAAAAATGACTTTATTTCTTGAAACTGTTTTATATTAAAATAATGCAGAAAAAAACAAATGTGAAAATTTAATGCGGAAGAATTTTTACGATCGTTTTCGTTTGCATTTAAAGTAGTCTGGAATGTTCCGTTTGACGATAAAGATTGATGCAGGTAAAAACTTTCTCTTTTAGAGGCAAAAACTGTCTTTTTTAGGTAAGACTGTTTAGCATTAAAAATTTTTCACTAACTTTCTATCTATTTATCTCAATTTAAATTTGTTTTTCACTTTTATTTTTTAATGAAAAGAATATCGTAAAAAGATTATATATTACTGCATAAAATGAATTTACAAAAGAAACCTTTTTATCAAAGCAAGTTATAATAATTTATAACCACAACCATAAAATTCAAATTATATTAAATGAAAGTGTTAGAAACCTTTTTGACAACTCCGATTCTATATAACACCTAAAAATTTCGATTTAATTAAAATTATTAGAAAGTTCTTAATTAATCAAATTAATCTTATTTTCAAGCTTGCCTTACAACTTTTTCTTTTCAACAATTTTGAATTTTATATTTTAAAAACTAAAATACTGAATGTATTTTTTAAAAAAACTTAATTAGGTCAGTAAGGCCCAAAAGTTGGTCATATTTTTCAGTGAGAAATGCAGAAAAAATCTGTACCTGCATTTATGAATTATTTACGCCAAAATATTCAGTATAAATTTTCTGTTTATTTTTAGCCTTTTGAACAATTTTACAGTTAATTTTCCGTAAAAATGCGAAAATCACGGAAAATTCTACACATATTTTTCAAAATGCAGAACATCTATTTATATAAATATTGGAGAACCGTAACTTTTGATCATATTATTTAACTTCGGCAAATTTTATTCATCTCTACTTAAAATCTTTTATTTATAAATCGTGCAACTATTAATGTTACTTGTGTAAAATAACCTATCATTTTATATCACAGAAAAAACTTAAACTCATTTTTGTTGTACCGCACATTAAAAAAATGTTTTTTTTTTTGTAATTCTCATCATATAAATGATTTTGATTCAAATTAAATCTCTGAATTTTATTTTTGATGCTTTATAAAACAGCGAATTTTTTTCGTATTTTATACGCAGGTTCTTTTGTAAACATAACTCCAACTCTGAATTAATTAAAAATAACTAATTTAGTGGCAAAAAAAGTTCTTCACTAATTCAAATAGATGTAAACATTGAAACATTTAATAAAAAAAAATAATTATTATTATTAGTTGAATTCATTTTTAGGTTACGTAAGAATGTCTAATATTTTAGTAAAATTCTGCTTACTAATTCAACTAGTCAAATTTTAATTATTTCTATTTCCTCATAGAGGAAGTATTTAATAATTTTTTACTAATAATTGGACATATTTTACAAATATTTAGTTATTATTAACTAATTTAGATTAAGAGGGTAAAGAATTTTGCAGGCTGTAATATAATTTTTACAAATTATTTGTAAAAATTTGTAAATTTGATATAAAAATCATTTTTAGTTATGAAAACTTAAATTTATTTAAAAATTTGTAAGATTTACGAAAATGACAATATATTTTTTATTAACTGCAGAATGTATGAAAATATTTGTTAGATTTATAAAAATATCTCAATGATAATATAGAAATAAAAATTTTCAACATTAGATTTAAAATTTGCAAGATTAGCAAAATATTGTAAAATTTAAACGCATAAAAATAAACTTTATTAATTTATCGCAAATTAAACTAAAATGTACAAACATTGATTAAGAAAGCTCAGTTTAATTATAAAAAATATTAATTGCAATAAAAAAGAGTTCAGATTTTTTCAAGTGGAAGTAAAAAATTTAAGGAAATTCAAAAAATAGCTTAACTTGCAAATTTTATTTTTTTGAGGAATTTTATTAATTTGATTATCTTGACAATAAAAGTAAAAAAACACGATTGACCGATAGTTTGAAATCTTTGAAAGTATTTTAATCCCGGATTAAATATTTACATTTTTAAAATAATTATCTATTTTCCTTTCGATTAAAATAATAATAAATTTTAAATTAAATTTGACATTATGTTATCTTAAAAGCTGTATCTTAATCCTTTCAGGCCCCTTTGTTTTAAAATTCATATAACATAAGAAGATTGTTTTCTCTAAAATATAATTTAAGGTATAAAACTGCACTAAATTTTTTTTTATTTTTAAATTTAAATTCATAAACCAGCTTAAAAAATGCTAAATTTATTGCCAATTTTTAAAAAAAGTTTTCAATTTTGTTTTGTCAAATATAAATATGATTCACGAAGAAAGGTTGCAAAATTTAAGTTATAAATGCACCTTAAACAGAGAGATTAAAAACAAGAGATTAAAAAAAATATATTAAAAATTGATTTCAAACAAAAATCTTCTTATACAATTGTCAGATATAATTATTTAGAATTGAAATATTTAATTAAATATGAATTATTGGACATTCACTGTAAAAACAGGTCTTATTTTAAGACACTTTTGTCCTTATTTTAAGGACATTTTATGGCATCTTAGATTTCGACCAATGAGAGAGCACATTACAGAAATTCCTAACCAATAAAACAACTTGAAATAACTGTTAAACTTTTTCAAAATGTCTTGTTTTAAAATAAGATGCCTGTTTTTGTCAATTTTTGCAGTGCTTTGAGTTTTTTTTTCAATTTTCATGAACAATGAAAATTGATATTTAATTGTGACCAACAATAGCCCATTCCGTTTTTTGCAACATTTTTTAAATTCTACAAATTGAATTTTATTAAAATTAATTAATTCATAATTAATTAAATAACATAATTTTATATTATTTATTATTTCTTCTATGACTTGACATTTGAACCATTAAGTTTTGTGACCCCCCCCCCCCTAAATTTGAAGCCTAGCATCACGTATGTAAAAATTGCGATTTTTAATGAAAGAAAACAAAAAATCTGTATAATAATTTGACAAAATATTTTGATTCAAGATAATTACATTTAAAAATGTTATAAATGGATCTTTTTTATTTTTTAAATCAAGTTATATTATTATTTTTTGCTATTAAAACCACTTTTTAGTTTAAGAATGGATAAATGGGTAGTGAAACATTTATAACGAAAATTGTATTATTGCTGATTAGTTAAATTTTAAAGATTATTGTCTTGAATATCTGAGAAAAAATATAAAACGTAAAATTAGAGTTAAAAATTTGCTTTTTTGTGCAATAAATTAATTTATTTTAATTGTATCAATACTGGAGGAAATTTTAAGCTCAAATTCTTTGTTTTCGGTATTTTTAGGTCTAATTAATTAATTAATTAATCATTATCAATGAAACTGTAGTGTAACTTATTTAAAAAACTAGTAAAATTAACCAACCTATTTTGTATATTAACTTAAAAATTAGTTTGACCTAGAAAGACAATCATTTAATATTAATCAGCACACAGAATCTAGTAATCCTCTCATTGAGTCATTAACTTGGTTAATTTGACCAATTTTTTCGACGTCACATGCGAAAAATGTTTTAAAGAAAAAAGAAAAGTGAAATTACCTCTTGTTAAAAAATGACACGTGTGAAGGTTCCTGTTGGTCTAATGGCACAAACACTGAATCGCACAGTAATCACGGAAAGGATAAGAAGCTTTCAGCATGTGTGATGGCAGGTCCGAAAAATGAGACGAGAGTAGATAGCGAAGCACGACACTTGCATTACTTTTAAGTAGATAGGATACTTAAGAATTTGGTACTGAGTGGAGAATGCACGCGCGGGATTCCGTGCTAGCTCGATGGTCCCAACTCAAGTCCGGCTGTGGGCCCAATACAAGATCTCTAGTCGCCGGTTAGTCTCGTGTGCTATTGCAATAGTCAGGGTCGCGGTAGCTAGATGCGTGCCAACAAGGTGTACGCGAGAACTCGTCAAGTCGGAATGGGATACACCTGTCCGATATACAGAGTATACTATAACGTGGCGGACCGCCCCCTGACCCAGACACGCGGTACAGTTATATAGGTCCCTCGTTCACTCGGATATCTCCTTCTTGGCCAGATCCATCGCCGCACCGCGCCGCGCCGATACCTCCAGTCGACTCATAAGTATCGTCCTCACACTCATTCACCACCCATCATGTACTCACAACCGTTCAGTATTCATTCCATCCTCTCAACGTCCTCTCAAACATTTACTGTCTCAATGAGACTCAGAGACTTTACGAACTCACTTTCATATCGTAATCCTAGCCCATATTTATTTATCTATTATTGATACGATGACGATCGAAAATTCATTTCTTTCATCATTTAGTTCCGTTTCACGTACATGTGTATAAATAATGAAGAAAATTATCAACATTTAATTGATGAATGTTAAATGGTGTTAATATATTACACAGGCACACAAACAAATTTTTTTTCCGAGACACTGTACTAATGTATTTCTATATACGTATTTTTGAGACGCATGAATATTTTCTAAATCCCATTAGTTCGAACTTTCAATTGGCAGAATTTAATTAAACAGAACATTCATAGAGTTTTCAATCGAATGTGAATTAATACAAATTGTTACTTAGTAGAATTTTCAAGTCACCAAATTCATATTTAACATAAATTCCACTTTATAGAATTTCTGTTTAACAGAATGTCCACTTGGCCGAATTTTCATTTGTCCGAATTTCATCTTACACAAAGTAATACAGTCAGCTTTCCATTCCGCGGAAAGCAATTTGACGTGTCCGCGAAAGAGAAGGTCATTAAAATGCTATTAGTGAGTAAACGTTCAGGGATGTAACCACCATTTTAAATCATAGGATCTTTAAATATGAAATGGGAATTATAATAATTATTAAATAATATTTTATTTATTAATTTGGGCTGCAATAACAAATAAAAATTTACTCAAGTCAGTCTTTCATCGTTAAAATCATATGTTTGAAATTACATTATTTTTATTTATTTTCAATAGTGGAAAATTATAAATATTTTACAAATTTACAATAATCCTTCTCACAATTTATTATTTTTTCAAGAATATATTCTGTATATTTTGTATTTCTTTCAGAATTACATAATTCATTTTTCTAATTTTTAAAAGATTTTTCTTCTTTTGTTTTTGATCTAGCGTTTACGGTTTTTGTTTTTCTATTTTAGAACTTTCTCTAATTTTCATTATTTTACACAAATTATTGATTATTATTTTAAACAATTTTGATTTTATAACATTCAGTAAACTTTTATTTTCGTTGATTTCTTTAATTATTTTCATATTTTTTAAAGAAAAATTTCGGTGAATCTTTTCATTCCTTGAAACACCCGCACTAATTATCTTTTAGCATTTCACTTTTTTCTTTAAATGTTAAATATTGTGGCTTCATTTTTGGCGACACTTTTGCTCAAAACTAAGTGGCACTAAACTTTTCGACTCTGAATTTGATGGTTCGCACACAGTCATAACTCTCACCAATATAGACCGTTCTACGTTTCCCTACTGAATTACCGCCGATTAGAAGTTTAGAAGTCCGCGGAATGGAAAGTTGACTGTACTTCATAGAATCCTTAAAACGCCGAAGTTTCATTTATCCGAAACAGCAAATGTGCGAATAAACATTCGTCAGAAAGATTTTGGCGTGAATTTGAAAATTAACCAATCAGAAATTATCAACAAAATGGTGATTGGTTAATTTTCAAATTCGCGCCAAAATCTTTCTGACGAATGTTTATTCGCACATTTGCTGTTTCGGCCAAATGAAAGTTCTGTTTACTGAAATTCTGCCAATTGAAAGTTCGAACTGATGAGATTTAGAACAAATTCATGCGTCTCGTATTTTTTCCCGCTGTATCCGAATATGAAGTCAGAATAACCAGATTGGATCCAATTTTTGAGAAAATATAAAAAAATTGCTAAATAATAAAAAAAAAATTTCGGGATAATATGCTAGTATTCCTACGTATTTTTCTCCACCGAATCCGAAGTCAGAAACCCCAAATTGGCTTAAATTTTTGAAATAACTACGGCACACAAAAAAAAATTGATGCTCTGAGATTGACATTAGACTATCACTACTTTATGTTTTTGGGATCGCTGAAACCGAATCTAATGACAAATTATCTCCATCATCTCGGGATTGTAACATAACCTCAAAAAACCTAAAATTTTACCCTAAAATTTTAAATTTTAGGAAAAATTGGCTGATTAAAACTGTGAAGAAAAAGGCTTTCACCTGATTTCAATGTTGACGTCTCTCAGTCTTAAAAGACGAAATAAATTGGTTAATGTTGATCTATTACAAATAATAGAATGGCACAAGTGGTAGAATTTCAATTTTGTTTCTATAAAAAACAGATAATATTATTTTTAAAGTATTTTCAAAATTTGGAAAAATGATTAAAAAATTTGAAAAAATAATATTTAGCTCTTTTTTATAACAACAAAATTGAAGTTCCACCATTTGTGTCACTCTATTATTTCTAATTAATCAACATTAACTCATTTATTTCGTCTTTTAAGACTGAGAGAAGTCAACATTAAAATCAGGTGACAACATTTTTGTTTAAAGGTTTGATCATTTTTAAGTCTTATACTATGAGTGCTTTACATTTTTGGGGTCGCTGAAGCCGAATCTGAAGTCTTTTTAACCCTAACACGTCTTACTTTTGACATAACCTAAAAAAAATAACCTAAATTTAACCCCAAAAATTTAAAATCAAGAAGAATTCTGATCTATAAGTTTCTGCATGACTGTTTTGATGAATTTAGGGTAGCTAAGGCCGATTCCGAAGTTTATTTAACACCAACACGTCATATTTTTGAAATAACCTAAAAAAACACAAAATTTGATGCCAAAACTTTGAAATCAAGAAAAATGCTGATTTATTTATTTATTTATTTATTAATAATACAAAGTTCCTAGGGCTAGATAGCCCTCCAAGGAACACATTATAAGATTACAATTAGAGCAAGGTAGGGGAGAGTCGGCCAAAATGCCTATAGTAAAGTTTAGAGCAAAAAAAAGTATTTAATTATAGTTTTGAAAAATATAAACCATCAAATATTTAGAAAACATCCTTTAAGAATATAATAAGGTAGTCATTTTAAGTGTTTATTTCAGAAAAAATAGAAAAAAGAATTATTTAAATATTGATGTCAAAATTCACCATTTTGACACACGACTGGGCAAATCGCCTGTGCACAAAAATATGGAAAAATATGAATAAAAGTAAAAAAATTTTTTTTATATATTTTCTATAATCAATTATCTTGTTTATATTAAAAAAAGAACTAGCTGTGAATACAAAAATATAATCTTTTTGTCATAAAACTAAAATTTTAATCCAAAGCAGACCGACAAAAATGGAAATAAAGTCTATAACAAATAAATAAAGCTTCTACAATTATAAAAAATCATACAAAAGTAAATTAAACACTATAATAAATTACAAAAATACCTGCTCGATTGAAAACTGCGTGAGTTTTAGGAAGAAAACGAAAATTTTGGCATTCAATGCCAAATGTGACAAGTTAATCTGCCATGATTCTTTATAGTCACGTGACAACACGTATCTCTCGTAATCTTATGTATTTTTTCTGCGCATGCGCACTTCTTTTGATTCATCCCGCGCTTATTTAAAATCATGTTTTAAAAATATATTAAAAATGATTCTTCAATGCATAATTATTATAATTATTATTAATATAAATGCAATAATTAATATAATTAATTTGTTAAAACACTGATTTTTTATACAGAAGCAGTAACAACTTGATATTTAGTTTCTACATCAAAATATACGTGTAACCCGAGAGATTTTCCGTATCATACGTATCTTGTTTAGAAGTTTTACAGCATATAGGCAATTTAACCAAGGCAATTTACCCAAAAACACACGATGTAATTAAACTAATTATTTTCATTTTAGAACTCATTTTTATAAATTAAGTCAAAGTGATTAGATAGCTAAATATTCAAGGATTAATTTAAAAAAAAAATTATGTACGTATGTGAGATAGAAGTGCATGTTTTCTAATCTTTAAAAATGAAAAAATTATCGTTGGGAAACATCATTTTCACAATTCTTTAATAAATTATTTAATAATAAACTGATAAACATGAAACTTTACAGAAATCATCTTCATAATTAAAAACAATTATGATTAATATTTATTTTTGGCCAAGTTATTAACCATTGCCAATTTACCCAATTAGACATTTTACCCGACTCTCCCCTAGTTAAAATTGAAATAAAGACTGAACAGTTTGTAATTCATACTAATTCCTTTTGCTCTGGAGATAACTGTTTAATCGCAAAAGAATTGAAGCACGACTACTGCTGTCGCACAATTCTTATTTATAGAGATACAAAAAGACATAAAATTAAAACTATCAAAGATTTTTTAATAATTATGTTATGTTATGTACATAACGTGATGTGCTTAAATAATTATGTGGTTCAGATTTGGTTTAAAAGCGACCCGAAAAACATAAAGCAGTTATGCTGAGACTTTAAAATCAGAATTTTTCCTGATTTAAAATTTTTGAGGGTCAAATTTAGATTTTTTTTATGTTATAACAAAAGTATGACGTGATGGGGTTAAATAGACTTCAGATTCGGCTTCAGCGACCTCAAAAACGTAAAGCAGTCATAGTAGCTCTTATGGAAAAATGTGTCATTTTTTCGGGACCACACAAGAAAAATGACACGAGAGAAAATGACATGGAAAAGGATACATAAAAATACCACGATGCGCAGTCGTATTCTACCGTATCTACGGCTGCGCAGTAAATTTTTGTCCTTCCCAAAATGGTGCACAATGCATGTTTATATGAAATCATTATAAAATTAATAATAATAAAAACTTTTTTGGTGCATTCTTTGCCATGTCATTTTCTCCCGTGTTATTTTTCTCGTGTGGTCGCGAAATAATGACACGCAAATGACACGAAAGTAATGACAGGCATCCGTAACATTATTTTCATGTCACACTTTTCCATAAGGGGAGACTTACAGATCTGAATTTTTCTCGATTTCAAAATTCTAGGTCAAATTTCTGTTTCAGCGACCCCAAAAACATTAAGTAGTCATAGTAAGACTTACAGATCAGAAGTTTTCTGGATTTCCAAATTTTGGCTCTAAATTTTTGGTTTTTTTGAGGTTATGTTAAAATCTTGACGTGCGTTAAATAAATTTCAGATTCGGTGAACGATTAAAAATCTGGGTACTAAAAATTAATTCCTAATATTATCCAGAGAACTAAACTTAATAAATAAAAGGGAACGTTAAGATAAAAACCCTTGGAACCTTCCCCTCCCCCCTAAAGGCGTTTCGTATTTTTTGAACGCCGCTTTAGCTGTTTATTAAATATAGAAAGCAAAGCGACCTGCGCAAGCGCAATAATGTGAAAAGACGTCATTTTGCTCTAGGGAGCAAAATGAACTACACATGCAAAATGTTCAGTCAAGATTTGCTACAAGTTTTCTCCGTATGAGTCACTAGTTCTTCTTTATTGTGATATTTTACATGTCAGTGATTTTTACGGATCTACCAGGTCATGGCCGAATATAATTAAAAAGTATTGGAATGAGTACTGGAAACTTTAGCACTTTTTTCGCCGCATGTATTTTTTAAATACAATAAATTTTTTTTTTAATTATAATGAAATTGTGATTTTGAGATCCATGTATTTCTATACATTTAGTTTACAACAAAAAAACTATTGCGCAGACATAGGAGCTGTAGAATAACAGGGCCGTGAAGAACCAGCTCGGGCTCGAGCCGGCCGGTGTCCTTTCATAAACCTTATATTGTAGGACACAATTATCGAGATATTTTAATCAATCGCTTCCGTAATAAGAGAATATTAATTACAAGTCTGTAGTCAATTTTGAAAATGTTTTATGACTTTGCAATAGCCGTGTCAAAGTCAATTATAGTGAAATTTAGTAAAAGTAATTTTGACGTTATTTTAAACGACTTAATAAATAATGTAATAAAAGGGCAATTGGTAAAAATTATAAACAGTATAGAGGATCCAAGTTTCACAATAAATTTTTATACCATCGTCAGATTCACGTTTAGAAATGGTAAAATGTTGAAAATTTACAACATGTTTGTTTAAACCAAGAAGGCGAAATGAGGGGCTGATAGTAAAAACGAGTTATAATAATGATGGGAGCAAAAGTGGGTTAAAAGCAGTAAGAGCAAAAACGGGTCAAAAATTTCAAACAATTTCTTTATTTATAAAAGATGCTTTCGACTGTTTCGGAATTATTTTAATTTACAAATATTGTTTCAATAATTTCGAATGTTTTCATGTAAAAATAATTAAAAGACAGTTGATAGTATATTTTATAAATAAAGAAATAGTTTGAATCTTTTAAACCGTTTTTGCTCTTAGTGATTATATATTATAACCCACTTTTGCTCCCATCATTATTATAATCCATTTTTACTATCAGGCCCTCAAATATACTCCAGATTTCCAATATAATTTGTTGGTGCCGAAACGTCACTTCGTGTTACGACTAACTTTAATAATAAAATTTATCCACATTAAATCTTTTTTTTTTCAATTTATTTTATCAATTGTTTTCACAAACATCTTTGTTCATAAAAGTAGTGTTCACTTGCTGTTGTAAGTGGACACTACTTTTCAATAATTGTTAATATAAATACAATCTTTTCACTACCATTTTATTTTTAAAATGTTGAAGCGCTTGGGAAATTAATTCATTTTTTTAGTTTTAATTTAAGGTTTAAGTCGCTTTAAACAAAAATGCTCTCATCTGATTTCAATGTTGACGTTTTTTTGCTTAAAGACAAGATAAATTTGACAGATGGCAATTTATTAGAAATAATAAAGTGTCCACTTGTGCCACTTTATTATAATAAATAAATCGACATTTGCTAATTTACTTTGACTTTTTAGATCGAGAAATGTCAACATTGAAATCAGGTGAGAGCACTTTTGTTTATAGGATAATCAAAATAATTTTTTTTGCTTTAACTTTAAGTGCATTATTTCTGAATAAATGAAACTCAGGATTAAATTGTATTATTCGATTTTAAAATAAATATTGCAAAAATACTGTACATTTCAATGCTTTATAAATTTTAGAAAAACTCCTGAAATAATACGTTCTTATTATCTTATTAAACATGTAATTTCCGAGGGGCTTTTCACTTAGGAAATCTGGGAATCAGAGATTTTTTGATTCTGTTTTTGTCCTTAAGATTCTTGCTGATTTGAATTGATTCCCAGATTGATTCCTAAGATTTCCTTGGGATTCTCAGTGACACATTAAGAAACACATTAAGTGTTTCTGAAAATCAATAAAAATAATTGGTAAAATTATTATTTGAGATTATATTTATATTAAAATAAACAAAACAGTTTGTATAGTTACTATAAACAAGCTGCTTTAGATTATTCACAACATATAACCTTAAATTTCTAACTAAAACAGTACATATTTTTATGTATTTTTTGTTTATTATGGAACATGAAACCTCGCATAGAACACGCGTGTAAAAACTTTATTTCTTTTTTCCAAAAGGTAAAACAATAAAATGTTAAGATAAGGAAAATACCTAGTATTGAACTGTTATAAAATTAAAAATCACAAAACTAGTCATTCGTAGCTTAAGGGAAATTTTGATAAAAACTAATATATTCACAGAATTGGATTTGTGGATTCTTCACATTAATTATATCTGCAATATCGCATTCTTCTAGTTAAAATTGTGGCAAAGCATGTAGCCAAAACAAAAACAGATCAACATAACCTGAGAGTAATGTCAGTTAGGATGGTTGAGAAAGAATGGAAAGAATCGTTAAACTTCGGACTTAATCGTCAATAGTCGACTTTCATCTACACGTTAGTAAGTGTGAGTGCAATACACACTGAGAAAACTTCAATAGGATTTCTACACAGATTTCCATAAGATTACCAAGATTCTCAGATTCTCAATGATTCCCAAAGATTACCTTAAAGATTTCTTTAAGATTTTTTTGACGCTAAAATTAAGAAATCCATGATTCTTGAGTGAAAAGCCCCTCGGTAATTTCCATATATTTAAATAAATTTATCCACGTTATATACTTTTGCTTCATTATAGAGGAGGTGAATTGTTTTACCTCTAAATCTTCGATTGCAATTATTTTACATATACTTAAATTCAATCCCAGAATGGCAAACATGATTCTTTTTTAAAAAATGTCCGTATGTGTGTTAACACACACGGACACACATTGGTTTGGCCCAATATCTCGGGAACCATAATTATCGGAATTCTTGGCCTAAATGTGTTTTGATATTAGTAAATGTTCTAGAAAAATAATAAAAATACTTCCACCAAACATTAAGTCTTCAAAATTTTTACCCTATTTTCGAGTAATTTTTTATCAAGTTCTTCGGCAAACCTCACATCGCTTATTCTGAATTATAACAAGTATCCAAAATTCCATTCCGAGTAGAAATTTAGACCCGCTTTTTTGCCTTCATTTACTACTCGAAACAAGAATTTGTTTTCTTCCAAGGTATTTTTTACGGTATTCTCGTTTTCTTCGAGACTTTTTTCTGCACGTAAATCACTGAAGGAAGCCTAGAATTTAATAATCTTGACTGTGTGAAGAAGTCGAATAGGTTAGAAGAAAATGTGTAATCAGCAAGAGATACAATAATCATTGCATGTGAAACAGCAATTCCGTATCTCAGGAGCACCATGTTTTGAAAGAAGTACTGGTGGTTAAAAGAACTGACCTGACTGTTTAAGGAAAACATCTTAGCTAGGAGGAAATATACTCATTCAAAAGTGAACCTGATGCTAAATGAAGAAAGGTATTTAAGTTATCATAAATCTGTAATTAGAAAAAGACCAAATGTCAGAAGAAAATCGATAAGGACCGAAAAGAAGTAATTTTCAAATTATTTATTAATTTCTTCGTAACTACTCTAAAAGCCAATTACCTGGTCTAGATAATCCTCATTCGTTTTGAGAAATAATACATATAACCATTATCTCCTCCAGCAAAACCATGGCTTAGGACAAATCATAGTCCTCCTGTAAAGTTTAAGAGCCTTACATTTGTTATTAGAAATCTTAAAAAAACTTAATAGAAAACACAGAAATTGATCCTCCTGACATCAGAAAAGCAAAGGTCATTTGACGGAAGAGAATAGTATATGTACATATTGTACAACAATCATCAGTTTAGTTTTTAATAAAACCTTTTCCACAAATAAAGCAATTCAAACGGCTGCGGACGTAGTAGTATCACAAGATGGGAGGATCTCATCGAGTTAGTGAAGAAAAAAGAATACCATCCTATACCTGTCGCGAATGATGAATAACCATCTTAGCGACAGGTGGGTAATTTATGAGAGGAACTCTTAGACTCTTCAAGAAGAGTTCATGAGGATGCCCCGTAAGGCTTGAGGGTAGGCTCACTTACATTCAATATCTCATATGATGATTTCCTGAAAATGGACCTGCCCGAGGGAGTGGTAATCATCGACTTTACAAACGACGCGTTGATAATGCCCACTGCCGACACTGCAAAAACTTTTGGAAACTTTGTGAATGACTATTTGAAGCTTGTAAATGATGGTGCCAAACATTGGTGAACCGATCAAAAAAAAGAAACGACTAATATGATCCACTCCAAGCTTTTTATGCATCACTGAACCGGTGTATGCTGATTACCTGTTAATAACCATAAGAAAAACAAAAATAAAGTTCCCCTTTATATTGGTATAACACTTCGACACAACAAACATTCTCCAGAAAATTGAGCTTAAAAAAAACTTAAACTAGCACAAGGGTCTAACACTCTTTTTGGTCAGTTTTTGGATTTTTTTATTGGAACCTCTTAATATTATCAATTCCAATTCCAAACATCATTTTTTCATAATCTGCATGCAAAAATACACGAGTATACCAAATTTTAGCATCTCTAGCTCAGATAATGGCACAATCAAAGGCAAAAACTTCTTTCTCGAAAATTTGCAGTTTCTCCTTGACAATGCTATTTCCATCAATCCAGATCAAGTACTCTATATTTTTCGTGTAACCTCGCCCATGAAAATACATCAGCATACCAAATTTCAACTGTCTTTGTAAATTATTCTAGAAGTTAAAAGGAAGGGGGGTGGTCCATTTTTAATGCATTTTTGCAAAAAAAAAGTTATTTTCTTGACAACGCTATGGCCATCAATCCACCCGGTAAAAACACAGGAATTGAAAAGAATTCAGAATCTGAATCCCCCTTCAATAGACGAATTTTTCATTTTGAAAAACTTCAATATGGAGATTGAAAAATAAAAGTTTTTATTATTTTTAAATCACAGTGTTATATTAAATCTGTAAGAAATAAATTCATAATACTAAAATCAAAATATGCATTCGGTACTTTAATTGATTTTGAATCAACATTAAAAAATCAAAAAGTGTTAATTTAAAAATATTTCAGAAAATTCAAAAAGTATATCAGCTATCAAGGTACACTCCAAAAACATGGTGTCTTAAATTGGACAAAATGCCTTAAATTAAGATACTTTTGGTGTCTAAGACACGAAAAGTTGTAAAAAAAACCGCAGTTCCCCGATATTCGAAAGCATATCCACGTAATTTAATCTTAATTTAAGACATTTTTGAGCAATTTAGGACACCTGTTTTTGCAGTGTAACATAACCGAAAAAACTTCCATTCGCAAATTTAATTATAATTGAGTAGAATTTAGATAAGTATTCAATTAGTTCTAATAATTTTATAGCTTTGAGGTTGTAAAATAATCCTTTAATTACATAAAATATTTAATATATGTAAATTTGGAAAATCGATTAAAAATACCAGACGTTTTTTGCTGTCCTATTACATTAAAACTCACGCAAATATAACATCAATTATCTATTATTTTCTCTAACATCTCGCGTTGAAAACTCGTGTTTCCACGCACACGCATGCGAGAAAAGAGCAGACGACTACTTTCCACGCACACCTTACCTCGTGAACGCTGTTCTTCAATAGTGCTACCAACTTCGAAAACCCAATATTTTCTAACTCTAATATAATATTGTGTATCCGAACTTGACAGCACTGTTAAAAAGTAGTGTTCATGGGGTAAAGTGCGCGTGGAAAGAGTCCTCTGCTCTTTTCTTGCATGCATGTGCGTAAAAAACACGAGTTTTTAACACGAGATGTTAGAGAAAATAGTGTGTGTAGCATGGGCGCAAAAATAGGGGGATCGAGAGTCGTGTGAAGTTTGCCGCACGATCGAAGCGAGTGTGGCAAACTTTACACGACTCTCGATCCCCCTATTTTTGCGCCCTTACCATACAAATAACTATTATCTATGATTGTCACATTTTGACATTCAGGAGCATATTCACGTTTTAGATTATTGGAGAAAAAATATTACACCAAAAAATCAACTGACTTTTCTAAATATCTATTTCTCTGTAAAGAATTAAAATGAAAAATAACAGATATTTCGTGCATGAATTGTAGATAATTGGTTGAACTGAAAATATGCTCGCTTCAGTAGAATATTAAACAACACTATATACGATTAAAAAGAATTTAAAAGTTGTAAAAAAAGTATACTATAGCAGAGTATTGAAAAGTTAAAATACGGATTGAAAGGAATTAATTTTTTTGATATTCCATTCCCAGTTAGTGTTTTTTGAAAATGAAAAATTCGCCTATTCAAAAGAATTCAATATTCTGCACTTTTAGGTTAAAGACAAGAAATCTTAATTTTTCTCTATTCAACGCTTCTTACCGAGCAAATCAAGTTCTCTATATATTTTTCCTGTAATCTACGCTTGAAAATACATAAGTGCACTATAGGAAATTTGACCCTATTTTCTGGGCAAAACCTTAAAGTGTTTTTAAAAACTTACAAAAGTACGTACACATAGGTTTTCTAAGGTGCTGCATGATTACAAATTTAGAGTCAAATTTGAAAAATTCATAATTGCGGATTAAAAATGGCTGACTTAATAATAAAAATATATCTGGATTTACTTAAAACTTCATATTTCAGTGTGTCCAGAAATTCTGATGGTGAATTCAACTAAAAATTTGTTTATTAATTCTTAAAACCGAGCTTTATTAAGAAAAATTTAAGTAAAATACTAAGTTTTCCGTTATTACACTTTTAGATTATATTATATTTCTGGATTGTTCCAATAAATACGTTCGAATTACATTGAAAACATTATTACCAACGATAATTTAAAAAATTAAATTAAGAATTTAATTTTGTTTGCTTTTGGTTTATATTAAATGCGATATTGAATGCAAAAGTTGTCTGCGAAAAAAATTATTTACTCAAAAAACGCAGAAAATCGCAACGTAGTTTTTATAAGACGTCTACTTTATTAAACATGTAGCATTTTATAATAATTAGAAGGCTGCCAACCACCGCCAATTTCTTATAGGTCTTTACAAAGTTTAGGATAAAAGAAAAACCACTTAATATTGAAGACGTGAAAAAAATGTATGTTTTAAAAAATATTATAATACTAATTGTAAGTAATTATTAATGAGATATTATATAAATAACATTGATTCTGTTTCCTCCAATTCTTTTTACCTTCTTCAATTTCCATTCTACATTTTCTTAAAATTAATTTTTAAAATTGGAGTGAAATATTCTGAAGTACACAGCGTAGATGAGACAACCAAGTTACTAACTATTAATTAAATTTTTTACAACTAATAAATATGCATAATTGTTATTTGGAATGAGGTTTTTTTTAGCATTACAAAATTTTTTATTTTGAACAAATTTGAAAAACAGGTTCTGGCCAGAAAATAGGGTATAAGGGTCGCTATAAGGGTTCCGCCCAATACCGAAAGTGTACAAAACCCCAAAAAAGAATTTTAAATGCAAAAAAGTGAGAAAACATGAATTATGTATTAATTAAGTTATATTTTTAGCATGTAAAAAATTTTAGTCAAAAAACGACTTTTTTCTATAGGTTTAGACTATTTTTGGAAAATCGAAAATCTTAACGATAACAAAGTTGTTTTGTAAAGCATTAAAAATTCTACATTTTTGAACATATTTCAATGAAAAATTGGCTAAATAACTTAACTCAGGACGTTTTTCAAACCTTGAAAAATGGGTGGACTGACAAATTCCGACAGTACTGTAAAGGAAGCATTGTGATCGTTAAGATTTTAGATTTTCAAAAATATAGTCTAAATCGACTCATTTTCATCTAGAAAGCGTACTTTTTCATTTTTAGGCAAATGTCCAGATGTTTGTGTGTGTGTGTGTGTGTATGGAAGCGTGTACAGCGTTTTTTGTCGCTATGATGAATATTTAAATTTGGATAGAGGGATTTTTGAAAATACCCAATCAAATTTTTAGGAGCACCTTTTGTCATCGAAAAAGATCGTTTTTGACAAAGCTTTTTTTCATGCTAACAATACATCTTAATAAATACAAAAAACATATTCCTTATCTCAAAACGAATCGATTGATCCATATAAAGTTTTAAAAATAAATTGTTTTATATTTATAAATAATTTATAAATATAAAATTTAAATATAAAAAGTTTTATAAATTATTAAAAAGTTCGTTAAATAATTCATGTTTTTTCATTTTTTTGCAATTAAAATTCTTTTTTTTAATAACTTCTCCAATGAACTTTTATATTATTAATTTATTGCTTCCTCTATGAGGAAGCAAATTATTTTGCTTACTCGGAAGTCGGAAGTAAAACGTCCATGAAATGGACATAATTTTTACCTAGTTTACTTATTCAGTGTGCGTAAACTTTTCTTTAATTCATTTAAATAAATAAATAAATAAGACGCCAGAACGTGAACTTCAGATTACTATTTTTCGAAATTTAGTACCGCAAGCAGTATCTTTGACGGATCCAGGGGAGGTCACGGGTGTTGGCCCCCCCCCCTTAAAGCCTTATATTTAGGGGAGAGGGCCCCAAGTTGGACACCCTATCGATTTATTGCTGTAGAATCCAAACCGAATAAAATATATTAAAATGTTTTAAACCGGATGAAAGTACAATTTATAAGGTAACTTATGGCCACAGAGATAAAATTTTATTTTGAACATAAACATTTTTTAAAGCATTTTTTCTAATTGTTAAAATTTTCGGTCTAAAAAAAAGTGGCCCCAAGATGGACACCTTCTTAAAAGTCTCTGAAAATGGTAGTAAATAAAAAATTAACATCGTGTAGCAATTCTTGAACTAAGTTTTAATCATTTTACGGAATTTATCAAGAAATAAAATTTCTAAAAACTTCAATTTAATAGCTTAACCGTAAAAAGTAATAAAATATCGAAAAATATCAACATAATAAATTCTCTAACGATAAAATCACATTTTATGGTGAAAAATAAAAAATTTTAATTAATTGGCTCAAAAAAATTTCTGGTTTTTTTTTTCTTCAAATGTGCATCAAAATGTTCGTCTATACAAACAACAAAAATGACAGAAAACATAAGGCGCTGTCACCTTAAACAAAAATTTTATACGAAATGTCCATCTTGGGGCCCACTCCCCTATGTGAGAGAGAAAGAGATAACATTATCGTGTCATGTCTTTCTCTCTCATGTAATACATCCTTCAAAAACTTTGTCTGGATCCGACACTGAGCCGTATATTTTAAAAAGAGATATTCTTTCTTACACATTAAAATATAGTTTAGCAGTCTATTTTTTTAAACTAGAGAAAATGTATTGCATACTTAAAAATTAATTAATTTAAAATTGTTTTTCTCAAAGGCTTATACTTTTACGTTAAAAGGTTGTACTTCAATCCAAAATATATTAATAATTAGCACCGCTTCCCACATTCAAAAAATATTATTGAATTCGTTGAAAAATCTATTATATGATACTTAGAATTAAAAAAATATTTAGAGAAAAATATTTTTGGAGAAAATTACTTTAAAGCGGTCTAAAGCAGGCTAGGACAATTTATCCATTTCTACTTGTTTTATTTGCCCGTTCATCAAATTTCTTTTTACCCTTGGGTAGAAAATAAAAATTTTTCTCTATAATTTGTTTTTACCATCTTTCATCCATTCTTCTCCTGTTCCTTTTTCTCTAAAACTTGCCTCGCCTACGTTTGCCAATCGGTAAGCATAGCTACCCCTGTATCTTTCGTTTCTCGAACATATCCTTCCCATTCACGCTCCCACGCTTCCTCATACTCTGCCCACCTTCTGTTTCTCCTTTTCCCAATACCTTGACTCACTGACCTCATTCCATTTAGCTATCCTCATCACTTTCTCTTCTTTCTACTCCTTTACAAAGCATTTCGATAATCCATCCTTTTTATTACTTAAATTATGCTATTTATAATAATTTGTTCTCCTTTATTTTTCCAATCCTGAGTCATCTGTCTCTACTTGACAATTCTGTTTCTTTTTATTAGTTATTCACGTAGAGCAGATAGATTTCATTTGCTTCTTTGTATCTTTGCATAATAGAAATGAGATTATACTATAAAAGTCAATTGTCTTAATTGTTATTTTAATGAAGTACTTGATTTTGATAAGAATTGTGGAGTATCATTGCTTGGCGTAAGTCACTACTACTTCCTATTACAGTCTGATTTTTTCATATTTTACTCTCTAACCTTATACAGGAAAAGATGTTTCTTTGTTTCTTTAAAAAAATGTCTGCTTGTGACTCAAATCCAATTACATCCCTCTTCTTTTTTTTCCCCCTAGTTTTACTCGATATTTCTTTTTGAATCAGTGGCGCCCATTGGATTTCTAGCAGGGGGCCAGACCCGTTTCCAGACTACCACACCTCTTTAATGAACCCTAATTTTGACAAGCAAAAAAAAAAGGTTCACATAATAAAATTATCTAAGGTAAAAGTTCCGGTAGTGGAACGATGCCCTGATATGAAACGCATTGCCACAGAATTTAGAATTTTGACGGGCCCGTATCATTTTGACACAATTTTTTTTGTGCAACTTGTTATGTTGTACTCCCGACGATGAATGTTATATTTTACTCCTTCTAAATTCAAAGATTTTTAAGTTTTAATTATTCAATAATTGAACTTACTGAATTAATTAAGTCTTTTAATTTTAATTTAATGTATTAAAATCAATTATTTAATAAATAAGACTTAAAAATCTTTTGATTTTAGAAGGAGTAAAATATAACATTCATCTTCGGGAGTACAATATAATAAGTTGTACGAAAAAATTTGTGTCAAAATGATCATTTTTTGTAATTGAATAAAATAAAATGATAAAATATCAACATTGAAGAATTTAAAGACAGTTGCTTAATTTATTTTCATATATTTAGTTAACATTAAACATGTTTTTTAATTCAAATTGATGTTTCATATTCGGTACATTGGGTTATGTATCAGTTTATCCGGATTATGAAACAGCGACATCAACTGTTTCAAAATTGGTACATCTTTTTATACCTATGTGCTTATCATGAAACGGGAGGGTGTATAAATGAGACTTTTGAATTATCAGATTATTTAGAAAAATTTATCATTTTTTTAAACTTATAAATGTTGCCTTTATAAAAGACATTAAAATGTAATGAATGAAATAAATATTATTCCTTTAACTCTGAATAACCAAAGGGTAATTTAGTGTTCCACAATATAAAGACGGAACAACTGATACATAAGGTGTAGAAACTGTTTCACAATACATACATTCTGATTTCTATGATTTTTTACAGTTTTATTTAATTTTTATAAACAAAATGCAGTTTTAAAAATTTTATTCTGATGAGAAAGTGTAGGCAATGAACTATGAAAAGATTTTGAGTAGTAATATGCTTTTCAGGATTAGAATTCACAAAAAATAACCAACCCTATTCGAAATCTGTTTCATAACCGGGACTTTTACCTTATACTCTCTGAATTTAAGTCAGTGAAATTTGACTGATTCATTCAGTGAATTTCATTGGTGAATCAGTGACTTTCACTGTTTGACGTCAGTAGCTAAATTCTCACTGACTCAGAATTTAGAGAATAATAATGAGTCAACTACATTTTTACAAATGCCTTTGAATTGATCAAAATTTAAACTTATAAGTAACAGTTGTAATTTTAATTTCATTATTCAATAAATCTATAATTTTTTATTACATTTTAAACAGTTTCAATTTACAATTTTTACAATTATTTTCGAATTTGTTTTCAATTGTCAAATATACTCCACAATTATCCATTTTTTTCAATTGTCAAATATTCTCGACAATTATCGAATTTTTTTCAATATTGTAAAATATTTTCTACTTATCTCAATTACTTTCTTCAATATCAAATTATTGTTGTTATTTTATAATTATTCTTTTTAATTTTCAATTGATTCTTCAATATTTAGTTATTTCTTTCTTTTTTCAATCATAAATATTGTTCAAATATTTCAATTCAATTGTTTAATTCTACGACTATTTTCTTCAATTTTCAACTTCATTCTTCAATTTTTAAATCCATTCTTCAGTTTTGAATTATTTTCTTCTATATATTTAAGAATTCACAATTCAATTTTTCAATTACTTATTTCAATATTTAATTATATTTCTAATTTTTCTTTGAATTAACAATTATTTCCTTTGAATTTCATTGAAAATTTAATGTACGATTATTTTAATAAAATTTTAAATTATTTTCTTCAATTTTCAATTTTTTTCAAATTTTAATTCTTTGCTTTAATTTTCAATTAAATTTTTAATAATCAATAATTATCGGCTTATTTCAATTGCTCTTTTTAATTTTTAATTATATGCTTCAAATTTCAATTCGATTTTTCAGTTTTCAATTAGTTTCTTCTATATTCAATAATTCTCGCCTTCTTTCAATAAATTTTTTGAACTTGAAATTATAATCTTTAACTTTCAATTCCTGTACAAAAGGGCTTTTTATTGATTCTTCGCCCGTTTATATGTCAAATAAATAAATAAATTCCATTCTTCAATTTTCAGTGATTTTCTTCAATTTCAAATTATTTGCTTCAATATTCAATAATTCTTGACTTTATTCAATTTCATTTAAATTTGAATAGAATTGCTCAATTCCATGCATCAATTTTTAACTATTTTCTTCAGTATTCAATAATTCTCGGTTATTTTCAATTATTTTTCTATTAAAATTTTATAATTATTCAATAATTTTTTAATTACTTTTAAATTGTATCGATTACTCCGGCACACAAAAAAAATAATTTTGGGAATGCTAAAGACCAGACTAGTCAATTCTTACGTATTTTGGATCGCTGAATCCAAAACCGGGATCGGTTTTCAAAAGTTAGCTCTCATTTGTTTTCTAGCCTCAAAAAACAAAAAAATTTAAGTTTAACCTGTTGTAGTATGCATAAAAACTGTAGAAAAAATATGAATCTCAAACTATTGTAAACTCTGAAGTATCACCTTTAATTTAAGACCAGAAAGCTTAAAAAATATTCAGTAGTTCCTGAGCTATGATTAAAAACGTGCAAGCATTTTTTCCTTAAAAGTCAAACAAATCGTGACTTAACCTGAAAATTATGGTTTTTCAGAAAAATATGCTTTAACGTTTTGACTCATATCTCGGGAACTACTGAATATTTTGTAAGTTTTCTGGGCTTAAATTAAAGGTAATACTTTAAAATTTACAATAGTTTGAGGTTCATATTTTTTCTACAGTTTTTATGCATACTACAACAGGTTAAACTTAAGCTTTTTGTTTTTTGAGGTTAGAAAACAAATGAGAGCTAACTTATGAAAACCGACTCCGCTTTCAGATTGGGCGACCCAAAATACGTAAGAATTGATTAATCTGGTATTTAGCACTCCAAATTAATTTTTATTTGTGTGCCGGTGTTATAATTCTGGCCTTTTTGAATTTTTTACAATATTCAATAAATATTATCATTTGTTAATTATTTCTTCCATATTCAATAATTCTGTTTTTTACAATTATTTTTTTCAAAAATCCGATATTTTACTCTATTTTCAATTATTTTCTGCAATTTCACATGATTTCCTACCATATTTAATCATTTTCGTCTTTTTTAATTATTTTCGACGAAATTTCAATAAAATTCTTAATTTTTCAATTATCTTCTTCAATTTTCAATTACTTTTTCGATTTTTATTTAATTTTTCAATATTGAACAATTCTCAGCTTTCTCCAGTTATTTTATACAATTTATTATAAAAAGAAGTTTCTAAATTGTAATTCAATTGTTTAATTCTACAAATATTTTCTTCAATCCTTATTTATTTTCTTTAAATTCTTGGAGGAAATCAGTAGGGATGAAGTAGACAAAGCGATAAATAGGCTGAAGAAGAACAAAGCGGCGGGAGAAGATGGAGTAGATGGGGAATGTTTAAAATTGGGGGGGGGGGGGGGCGAGCGTTAGGGAAGAGAAGGATAGTGGAGAATAGTGAATGCGGTGTGGGAAGGGGAAAGGTTCTCAGAAGATTCGAGACCTGGCCTGGTGGTACCTATATTGAAGAAAGGAGAGGGAAAGAAAGTGGAAGAATTTAGAGGGGTAACGTTGATGGCAACAGGGTATAAAGTATACGCGGAGATAATTAGGAAGAGGCTGGAAGACAGGGTGGAGAAATTCGAGATTATACCGCATAACCTAACAGGGTTTAGAAAAGAAATGGGCATGGTAGACAATATATAGGTATTGAACTACCTGGTAAGCAAAAACTTTGGGAGGAAAAAAGGAAAATTGATAGCGGTTTTCGTGAACCTAAAGACGGCTTTTCCATCGGTCAATAGGGGGATTTTATGGAGAGTGTTAGAGGAGAATGGGATTGAACAAGGATTAGTGGAGAGGACAAAGGAACTGTATGAGGATACCAGAGAAAGAGTTAGAATTGGAGGAAGGATGGGGAAAGTATTCTGGTTAGGGAGAGGACTAAGACAAGCCTGCCCCCTGAGTCCAATCTTGTTTAACCTGTTGACGGCTGATCTAGAGGAGAGGATGAGGAAGAGAGGAAAAGGTGGAGTAAATTTAGGGAATGGAAGAGTGTATACACTGGCTTACGCGGATGACGTGGTTTTAATGGCTGAAGATGAAAATGGAATGAAACTGTTTTGAAGAGTATGTGGAGGGAAAGGATCTGTGTGTGAATGTGGAAAAAACGAAATTGTTGAGGTTTCGAAAGAAAAGAGGTAAAAATGAAGAGGAGTGGAAGTTGAATGGAAGGAACTTGGAAGAAGTGAGCTAAGTGTAAAAAGATAAAAAGGGATAGAAATATGTGGATAGAAAGAGATTACACTTTTTCTATCCCTTCCATATATCTACTTTGCATTCCCAAAACACAATATCTTTCTATCTCTAAACTTCAACCTTTTTATATCTTTTCCCTATTCGCTTTGAATTTGTATCTGTTTCTATTCCCTTTCTATCACCTTCTAAAATAAATAAATCTCTTTCTATCTCTTCGTCCATCAACTATTTATATCTCTTTCTATCCCTTTTCTATCTCCTTTTTTTCTTTTCTATAAAAAGTAAATCTCTTCCCATCCCCTTTTTATCCTCTTCTTTAAAAATTTAATCTCCATCTATCTTTTCGCTTATCTACTATTTTAAATACCCAATTGCTTTAGTTATTTTATATGGTAGTATATATATCTATATATACTGAAATTAATCTGATATTTAACGCGTATAATACTGAAAAATCGTCAGCTATGATGGGGCGATCCCCTAACCTCGTGCGCATTAACCTAAGCACACTACCAACTGAGCTAACGAACGATACACTACAGACCACTCCTTTACTTGACTGCCTTTTATTACTCTTACTCCCATCTCTTTTAATCTTCCTCTTCTATCTGTTTCTATCCCTCATAGTATTTATATTTTTGGAGATCCATACTGGATATAAAGAGATAGAAATCTTATCACTTTTTATCTTTTCTTATTTCTGTTATAGAAAGAGATACAGAAAACGTATAATTTTCAATCCCGACTCTATACCTTCTTAACCCTTTCTATTGACCTCAAACCTCTTTCAATCTTTACCATAATCATAATTATCAGTTTTCACCATTAATCACCTTTTCCCTATAACTTTCAATCTTTAATCTTTACCATTCTTTCTCTTTCTATTGCCTTCTATCTCTTTTAACCTCCACCTTAATCACCATGACCAGCTTATCGCCATTAATCACATTTTTCCTATAACTTTTAATCTCTAATCTTTATCATCCTATCCCTTTCTATTGCCTCTAATCTATTTTAATCTCTACCCTCATCATAATGATCAGTTATCACCATTAATCACCTTTTTCTTACAACTTTTAATCTCTAATCTATACCATTCTATCCCGCCCTGTCCCTACTTCAATGGACATAAAAAGTTATCGCTTTTAATCATCTTTTTCTATAACTTTGAATTAATGTCTAATAGTTTCACATCATTTCCAAACCCCACCTAAATGAACACTATGTGCTTTCCCTTTTAATCACTTTTCATCTATAACACAGCCACACAAAAAAAAAGTACCCGAGTTGGGGAATGAGACTACCCATTCCTTATGTATTTTAATGCGCTGAATCCGAATCCGTCCTCAGAATTGGTCCATCAGGTCAAGTTTTGACCCTAATCTCAAAATTAATAAAATGACACTTTTTGAACATTAGAATTTGAACTCGACTTAACTTTAAAACATGCCTAGGACCAATAGAAAGCTAGAATTATTACCTTTAAAACGCTTTTTTAGAAATTGTTCTACGATGATTTTTAACGAAGTTATGATGTTTTACTTAAAATATGTCTTTTTTCTATATGTTAAAAACACATCAATTATTGATGTGTTATTGTGCAAAGGAAAAAAATAATTCTAAGTAAAACATCATAACTTCGTTAAAAATCATCGTAGAACAATTTCTAAAAAAGCGTTTTAAAGGTAATAATTCAAGCTTTCTATTGGTTCTAGGCATGTATTAAAGTTAAGTCGAGTTCAAATTCTAATGTTCAAAAAGTGTCATTTTATTAATTTTGAGGTTAGGGTCAAAACTTGACCTGATGGCCCAATTCTGAGGACAGATTCGGATTCAGCGCATCAAAATACATAAGGAATGGGTAGTCTTATTCCCCAACTCGGGTACTTTTTTTTTTGTGTGGCTGTGTAATTTTCAATAACCTATGTCATATACACATATTTTTTACTATTTCACTTTAACCAGCATCATCAGTTATCGCTTTTAATCACTTTCCTTCAATAACTTTCTATCTTTCACCTACCACTTTCTATCCCTTTCTATCCCTTTTTATATTTTCTTATCCCACCTGTATTAACATGATCATCTTTCGCTTTTAATCACTTTCCTTTCATTACTTTCAGTAATCTAGTGAGTGATCATGTTCTTTCAGTTGGGATGGGAAAGTATAAGTAGGGATAGAAAGGGATTAAAGGGATAGAAAGGGATAAAAAGGAATAAAAAGAGATAGAAAGAGATAAAAAGGGATAGGAAGGGATAGAAGGTGAAAGGTGAAAGATTAAAAGTTACAGAAGAAAGGTGATTAAAAGCGATAACTGATGATGATGCTGGTTAGAGTTGAATAGCAAAAAATATGTGGATATGTTATAGGTTATTGAAAAGTATTGATGAAAAAAAGTGATTAAAAGGGAAAGCTCATCATGTTCATTCAGGTGGGGTTTAGAAATCATATGAAGGTATTAGAAATTAATTGAAAGTTATAGAAAAAAGTGATTAAAAGCGATAACTCGCTATGTCCATTAAGGTAGGGATAGGACTGGATAGAATGGTAATGATTAGAGATTGAAAGTTATAGGAAAAAGGTGATTAATGGTGATAACTGATCATTATGATTAAGGTAGAGATTGAAAGAGATTGGAGGCAATAGAAAGGGATAGGATGGTAAATATTAGAGATTGAAAGTTATAGGGAAAAGCCGATTAATGGCGATAAGCTGGTCATCGTGATTAAGGTAGAGATTGAAAGAGATTGGGGTCGATAGAAAGATATAAGGAGATATAGAGTCGAGTTTGAAAATGATAGCTTTTCTGCATCTCTTTCTATAACAGGGATAAGAAATGATAAAAAGTGATAAGATTTCTATCTCCTTACTTCTAGTAGGGGAGTTTTGGTATTTAGGATATTGGTTTAAATATAATGGACGACAGGAATTGAATGTTGAGAGCAGACTTGGAAAAGGGGAAAGGGTAATAGAACAGGTATGGGAGATAGGTGAAGGATGATTGAAGAATGACTGGAAAAGGAGAGTGTGTTTGTTTGATGTGTTAGTATGGTCAGTGGTAAGTTACGGAGTAGAAGTGTGGAGATGGAAAGAAATGGTGAGATTGGAAAGCATGTAGGAGAGGTACTTGAGATGGACGATGGTGGTGAGCTGGAATTGTCCCGATTACATGAAAAGAGAGGAATTGAAAAGGGAGAAAATGGTTGTAAAGCAAAGGAAGAGGACAAAAAGCTTTGAGGAGAAAATAGAGCAAGGGAAAGGTTATAAATTGGCGGAAATATGTTAGGGCTTGGTAAAGGAAGGAAAAAAAGGGCCTAAAAGGACTGAAAGGATGGGAGAAGGAAAGGTTGGAAGCTTTGGGAAAGGGAAGAAAGAGAGAAGAGAGTTAGGGGAAGGAGATAGAGAGATTGTGTAGAACGGACAGAGAGGAAAGATGGGAAAAGATACGGGAGTCAAGGTACAACAGATGGTACAAGAGGGTGAAAGGAGAGGAGATACCAGAATACCTTGAAAAAATGAAAAAACAGGCGAAATGGACCAGAGTATGCAAATTTAGATTGAGTGAAGGAGTTAGAGAATCTAACTATTGGATGGAGGAGCAGGAAAAACTGTGCACGATATGTGGGTTTGAGAAAGAAGACTGGGCACATATGTTAGAAAGATGCATGGGAGTTATGGATGAAGAGAAAAGTGTGGAGGAAAAAGTTAGATGGATACTAGATCAGAACGGGCAAGAGGAGAGATGGATGAATGAGTTGGAAAGAATGAGGAGAGAGAAAAGTGAGGGGTTAAAATAAAATAAAAATAAAATAAAAAAGGGAGGAGAGAAAGGGAGGATAGAAAAAGATAACACCATAGTGCTATCTCTCTCTCTCTTATAGAAATATAAGATTCTCGGAGGGGGGGTCGACCCATTCACCCCCCCCCCGTAAAACCGCCACTGGGTGGGTGACCCTGCTCCAGCCGATTGGGCGCCACTGTTTTAAATAGAAATGCCTGTAGTTTGTCTTCTAATTTACATGTTTTTAGGATTTCTTAATGCTCAAACCCTTCCTCGTACTCTCTCTAACTTTCAAATTATTTGACCTATAATGAAAAAAATGTTTAGCTGATACACCTAAAAGAATCGCTGGATTTCGTATTGCTAAAAAATGTAGGTGTAACAGTTAAAAATATAGCTGCGTTTGGTAACTGTTTAGCACAAGTAGATAATTATCCAGCTATACATTTTTTCAGTGTAGGTATATAGAGACTTAAACTTTGGTACATATGTAATTTGGCATTAGATTTAAGACAATGATATAGAAAACCTGATTAAAGTTCATGATCATAGTGCTTTCAAAAGACAAAATCAGAAAAAATGCATTAAAATAAACCCCCCCCCCCCCCCCCCACCAAAGTATCTGACCTAGATAGATGAAACTTGGTACACATATCTAGTTTCACGTGGGAATTGCACAAAAATTTAGAGAATATGATTGAAGGCAACTGTCATAGCACTATCGGGAACATTTTTTTTTTCAAAAAGCGTGCTCCCCCCCTCCCTCCCTAGCACCCACAGTTTTTAACTTAGAGTGCTGAAATTTGGTACCCAGATGTAGTTTTGTGTGATTTATGATCTATAGTTTTATCTGTAGATTGCACAAAAAATATAGAAAACCTGATTCAAAGCAGAAATTGTATAATTTTTATACGCTCACGGGTCACATACGAATTGATATAAAATATTTCGAATATATACCCACACAGCACAATTCCTTGCCTGAAGTTTGAGCGAAGTTGGCACTGCAAACTTCGCAAGTTTGCATTTGACATTTATGAAAACTTGACCTAACCAACAAAATGTCTGCTTGTGCTGAAAGTTTGACGTTTGAAACTTGCTGGAAACTTTCACTGCAAATTTCAACTTTAGGCCTTGCGCAGTTGATTTCTATGATAGCTAGGGCTGCGCAATAGATTTTTTTAAACCTCCCATAGGGGTCACAATGATGTTTTACAAATTCATTCAATCCACACAAAAAAATTTTTTTACCTTTAATTCGAACTTTTCTAGAACCTTTCCCGAAACTTGCGAGGAAAGTTTTCAATTACCAACCAGGTTATACTTGCCGCAAGTTGTTCCGTCAAGCTTTCTGCACAAGCGGACATTTTCTTGGTTAGGTCAACTTTTCATAAATATCAAATGCAAACTTGCGAAGTTTGCAGTGCCAACTTCGCTCAAACTTCAGGCAAGGAATTGTGCTGTGTGGGTAAAATATATAAAAAGAAAATTCAATACCTCGTTTAAATCACAAATTATAAATTATTATGTTAAAATAGCTAAATTCCTAAACAAGAAAATTGTTAAATTCTTTGGAAATAAACGAATATTTTTAGATAATATTATAGACAAAAATGTTAATTTACTAGACGTAACAGTACCGTAACTTAAATGTCATTTAAATTATTAATAATTTCTCGCCGATATGAAAGCACATGCGCAAATGAATATACCTCTTGGTGGGGGCATTCGTTAAGTCTGCAATTTTCTACCCCTACACCCCCGATCTATGCGACTTATCAGACTTTGACTGTATATATATCCTTACGTAAGAAATTATACTCCCCTCCCAACCCCTCTCATAAGAATCCGTAAGGATTTGGTACACCTCTCCCTCCCTCTAACGCCCTAACGTAATTTGTACACGGCCCCTTAGGTCTAAGATACTAAGCTAAGTAAAAGCGGAGTTTAAAATCAGAGAAGGGAGTCTTGATTTACGCTTCGCTTTTGCTTAGTGTAACAGACCTGAGATATAAGTACCGTGGTGTAAATGTATTCATAGTGTAGTCAAATTAAGACACGATTTTTTTACCTACATTGTATGAAAATGTCAATGACTCCCCCTAGCAGGCAATTTCAGATCTCTAGCTCATAATTATAGTTGAAAAATTAGTTAGCTACGGAACCCTCCGGTTTTAGGGAAAAAATCAAGCAAGTGCGAGTTATTCCATGGTCTGCTTAATAACCAGAACTACCCATTTTTTCTTTTCTCTTCCTTTTTTGAATTTTACGACTTTTAAATTCTTCACATTTAACGTCTTTTTCCCATCCAAGTATTTTTGTTAGTTATTGACAGTGGCGCATCCAGACAAGGTTTTTGGAGGGGGTATTACATGAGAGAGAAAGAGATAGCACTATAGTGCTATCCAGTGCTCACTATAGTGCTATCCAGTGCTATCTCTTTCTCTCTCATTCTCAAATATAAGGTTTGGGAGGGGAGGGCAAGCACCCGTGCCCCCTCTGGATCCGCTAATGATAATATTGAAAGAAAGAGTAAATAAACAGTACAAAAAGCAGGCGCAATGCGCCTACAGTTGAGGGTTTCGTGGCTTTCTCTTAATCTCTAATTACACTCCCTCTAACATACAACCAGAAAAATTGTAAAAAAAACTAGTCTCCTCTCTTTCTGAGTCCCTATTTCTGTTTCTCTTGTATAATATATTATGTTTCCGGAACCATTCGGGTGTTTCCGTAACCATTCGGGTGTTTCTGTAACCATTCTAGTGTTTCCGAAACCATTTGGGGGTTTCTGGAACCATTCGGGTGTTTTCGGAACCATTCGGGTTATTCCCTAACCATTCGGATGTTACCTGAACCATTCGGGTGTTTCCGGAATGGTTTAGGCTTTTCCGGAACCATTCGGGTGTTTTTCGTCTCTGTCTCTCACTATCTCCTTCTCTCTCGCATACAACCTCAAATTGACAGCTATTTGCTGTGGACGATGGACGGACGACAAAGTCTCTCTGTAAGAGTGTAAGGGCTTCGGTCCCGAACCACGAAACCCTCAAAATATAAACTTTTTATTTCTATATTTTTCACTTTTTCTTTCAATAATACAAAATAATAATTATTAAAATGATTGCAAATAACTAGTCCTATTAAATTAAATACTGTACAAGTTAATTGGTATGTATTATTTGGATTTCTATCATAAGAACGGATCCGGAAACAAATGCGGAACTCTTTCGGCACTTTTTTAGGCCGCAATTGGTGACGCTCCTTCGTCAGGGATACACAATCTTGAAAAACAAATAATCATTGCTTTAGAATGTGTAAACATATTTTTAAATAGAATAAATAAAAGTACCTACATTTTTAACAAACACAGCAATTGTAGCACCGCAGCAACTGACACACGTACCTTATTTTATAATTTTTACGGAAAGTTAATTTATAGTAGACACACTCAAGAAAGCTAACTATTAGAATAGTACTGTATTTGACACTGAATATAGGTATCGGGAGTAATGACATTGTTTTTCCTTTCAAATCTACTAGTACCTATCAAAATAAAGAGAAAAATTCTGTAGAATCTTTTGATATGTCAGAAAATTGCATTAAATAATTGTCTTTTATTCAGAGAGTATAAGTTAATTTACCAAAAGTTTACTATAAGCTTTTATTGTTATAGAGAGACTCAAAGCTACTTTTGCCAATTTAAAAAGAAGGTCATGTTGCAAATAACTTTGAATAAATAATAATCAAACCCTTCATATAATATTTACGATAAATTATCGATGTATTCACTCATAAATTAATTTTAACACCGATAAAATTGCCTTTAAACAGAATGAGTAAACAAAATCTGAAAATCTTTCTCACGTTATTTTCAAGAGATAAGAATACAGAATTGTTTGACTCAATTCCCAAAAAATAACTGTTTCGTTAGTAGATTTACTTTCTTAAGTACATCAGATATAACATGAACAGCTTTTAAATGAAGGTATTACTCAAGTAAATTATCCTCGGATATTTGGAAGAAATTTAAAAGAATTTCGCAATACCATTCTACACCAATCTCAAGAAAATTTTAATGATAATTTGAGAAAAAAGATGTAATTAAAATAGAAATTGTTGCAATGATGTTAAAAATTGCCCTTTCCGGATACTCTAAATAAATGTTTCTCTTTCGTTTCCACCTCTCGCCCGACTGCCCCTCTTTCTCTTTACTTTTTCTTGGACATGAGTACATACTTATAACCCGACTGGTCCTCTGCAACCTTTCCCGTTTGGCACGATTGTCCCATTCTTAAGAAACCTAATCGTTCTCCCCACTTTGTCCCCACTGGAGGAAACACCGCACCGGTCAGGCCAAACTTGACACGAATCGGAGTCCGGTAAATCGATATACCTGTATACCATAAGTATGCATGACCTATCCTCCTCTTCATGGGAAATCACGTACAAACACAGTTTACATTAGTTCCGTCTGGTAACCACTGGGCGGATCATTATTTTACATGATATATCATGTGTGGTCCAAATACGACTTTTTGAATTATTTATAGCTCTCGAAATTTCTTAAGGTGAGATTTCACTCAAAGCAACACTAATAAGACGTATTTAAATTAGACCCAAGTAGTACAAAAACTTCTATAGAATAATTTTCTGGAACATTAGGAAAATTCCAAACTACATTCCAGAAACATTCTTGAAGGAAGGTAAATGTCTGCAAATTAAGAGATAAAGATGAAATTGAAAAAACAAAAAATTATTAGAGGCAAATAATTTAAAACATAAGACAAACTGATTTTCTATTTTTCATCAAACCAGATATTGTGATCTAAAAGTATTTTTAGTCCAAAAATGCAAACCAATTGCCTATTTGTCTATTTTTAAATCGTAAATCTTAAGAGCTTTGGTTTATGTAGACTTATAACTTCATTCTTCTTGTGACCCCCCTTCCGAACTAGAGGCCCAACAATTTGTGGCCCTTCCTAAATTAGAGATCTATGGACACACGCCTGATGTTGGTAACATAATTGAGGAAACGCCTATTCTGTTATAAAATATTTTTTAATTTGGTCTTTGAGCACTTAGCATTCTATTATGTTGGTAACATAATTGAGGAATTTCTCCGGAAGTTGAAACTTATCGATGCATTTCTTTGCGAATTGGAGATTTGAAGAATGCGGATTGAAGAATTAGACGTTCTGAATAGTCTTGAATTAGAATTGCCTTTAATACGTAACTAACTATTGATGAGGGTAATTTACTGAATCTGTTTAGACAATTATAAATCAAATCGAAAAATATTAGGTTAGGATATAAAAAAAAATTAAATGACTCGATTCCTGACCGATTTATAGAATCTCGAGTAAATCTTTTTAAAAATGCACAATTGCGGATTCATTCGAGTTCCTCCTCAATCGTTCAAGAAATTTCTTAAAAAGAAATCTCCGATTCAAGTTATTCAATTTTTTTTACATCCTAACCTAAAAATGGTTGATTTGATTCATTATTGTCAAAATAGATTCAGTAAATTTCCTACGTCAATACACGGTTACTCAAAACTATTTAGAACGACAATTCTTCTAACCATACATTCTTTGAATCTCCGATTCACAAAGAAATTCATCAATAAGTTTTTAGTTCCGGGGTTCTTATATTTTGCCATAAAATTTGTTGTAATTTGATCTCTCAGCACGTTTAGCATTATTTGATATTGGTAATATATGGGTGCCCGTATCATTTTGACACAAAATTTTTCGTAGTACATATTATATATTATTGTTCAACCTAAGATTTTAATTATTGAGTATTATTTAATTTACTGGATTAATTGAGTATTTCAATATTTAATTTAATGTATTAATTAAAATTAATTATTTAACAAATAAGGCTTAAAAATATTTGATTTTAGTAGAAGTACAAAATAAAATTTTCTTAGGTTGAACAATATGTAACATGTAAGTACTATGAAAAATTTTGTGTCAAAATGATAGGGGCCCACATATGGTAAAGAACAAGCGTTTTACATTCTGGCATAAAAGTTTGTTTTAAATTTGTTCTCTGAGCACTTAACATTCTGTAAACCAAACTTTTTAAAAACCAATTTTATTTATATTTTATATTTTAGCCCGAAACGTTGATATTGTTGAAGCTAAAAATTTTAACCTTAAAATAAAAAAAATTTAAATTGAATAATCAGAAATTGGAATCGATTGAAATTATAATAAACTAAAATTATAATTAAATAAAATTTATAATTTTTTCAACTTCGATTTTCAGAATTCTGAAACTAATAATATTGGCTAAAAATGGTATATTGATGGAAATTGGGATTGATGGAAATTTGATTGAATTAAACTTTGAATCAACTGAAAATTTAGTTCAAGGAAATTTTGAAGCAATAGAAGTTAGGATAGACTGAAATTTAGATAAACAGAAGTTTTGGTCAATTAAACTTTCATTTGATTTTATATCAAAGATCTTAAAATTTACACAGACACAAAAGTTTTGATCAATTATTTGTCTGGATTCAAATTAGGTCGATTGAAAGCGGAATTATTTTAAGATTAGATTTAGTGAAAGTGTAAACCAATTAAATGTAGAATCGGTTGGAATTTGGACCAAACAGATGTAAGAATAAATTAAAAGTTGGATGGGTATATTGATTAGTACCTACATTAATTAAAATTTTGATCATTTTGATAAATTGAAAACATTAATTTTGTTTTGTATTGATTGAAATTTTAATACAAAATAATTCTTTTAGGTTCCAATTATAAAGTTCAAATTTATAAAAAACGACTGAAGTTTTGATAAATCGAAGTTTGCATATATATAAACTTAAATTACAATTTTTTACGCTAAATTAAAATTTCCATTTAATTTAATTTACTGGAAATCTGAATAAATTTTTCGTATTAAAGTTGCTACTAATTTTAATTCCAAATTTAAAAAAGCGTTTATTTTTACAAAGATTGAGAATAAAAGAATTAAAGAACAAAATTATGAATCAGTTGAAAACTAAATATTAAAAGTTACTCCAAAAACGTTTTAATGACTTATCAATCTCAAGCTGTAATGTAATTTATTTTTTAAATGTCATGCCCTTAAATGTAAGCACTCTATAAATACTTTCATTTCTATTCTTTCTTTGATTCTTGAGTGCTGAATAAGAACCGAGTTTAGTATATAATTATACGAATCCTATCGTTTGAAGCTCATTAACAATAAGAATTTATTGGAATTACCAAGAACTGATTAACTATACTTAGAAACAAGATTCAAATAGACAAACAATAAGCAGTTTTGTATATTTTAAGCACCATTCTCTTGCTTTTCACTTTCGAAAATTCAGATATATTGAAATTGTAAAACTTTTTTTTTTCTTGTGAAATTTGGAAAATTGTTTTTGTTGAAATAGTAAAAGGATTAATTTTTTAAATCAAAGAAGGGTCAAACCATTATATTTCGCACGGTCATTTTTTACTAATTTTTAAAATTAATGAAACTTAGCAAAAGTAATTTTGGAAGTATCTAGAACACGAATGAACATTATTTTGCCAAACTTTTTATTATTTTTCGTAAAATATGAATTTGAAATGAAGAAAGTAAGGAAAACTGTCACTTTTTAAGACATTTGAAAATATTTTTAAAAAACATTTAATTAGTGTTAAAAAAATAAATAAATGATCGGTATTTATTCAAAACAAGTCAATTTATTGTTTTTAACTGATTAAAGCATATAAAGATGTAAAATAATGAACAAAATATGTTTTTAAAGTTGATCTGTCAAATATCGAAATTTCGTGATTTTTAGCAATTAATTATAAACTCGTTAAATTATTAAAATGAATTAAAACTTACCTGAAAGATAGTATTTCATATAAACTTTCAGATTTTCTTAGCACTTTTCTTTGTTTTAATTTGTAAACACTGAAATATTTCAATTAAAAGTTTGCACCGTATGAATTATCCCGACTTTCAAACGCGAATAATTCTTTTGGAAAAAATAAAAAAATTCCAAACTTTGGGACTATTAAAATCATCACTAATTAAACGTGTACCAAAAGTTTCGCGTTGGTCCTAAGACTAAATCAATGCGATTAAATCCTTTGAAAATTTTTAACTTTTTTGTGGTTAAGAGATATACTTGTTTATAACTTGAAGTTGGTTTATATACATTTGATTATATAAATAGAAATGTCATTTAATGTTAATATTTCTATAAGTCAACTTCAAGTTATAAACGCAAGTATATCTTTTAACCCTTTTAACCACAAAAAAGGTTAAAATTTTCAAAATATTTAATCGCATTGATTTAGTCTTGGGACCAACGCGAAACTTTTGGTACACGTTTAATTAGTGATGATTTAAATAGTCCCAAAGTTTGGAATTTTTTTTTTTTTTCCAAAAGAATTATTCGCGTTTGAAAGTCGGGATAATTCATACGGTGCAAACTTTTGATTGAAATATTTCAGTGTTTACAAATTAAAACGAAGAAAAGTGCTAAGAAAATCTGAAAGTTTATATGAAATACTATCTTTCAGGTAAGTTTTAATTAATTTTAATAATTTAACGAGTTTATAATTAACTGCTAAAACTCACGAAATTTCGATATTTGACAGATCAACTTTAAAAACATATTTTGTTCATTATTTTACATCTTTATATGCTGTAATCAGTTAAAAACAATAAATTGACTTGTTTTGAATAAAACATTTATTCTTTTAACACTAATTAAATGTTTTTTAAAAATATTTTCAAATGTCTTAAAAAGTGACAGTTTTCCTTACTTTCTTCATTTCAAATTCATATTTTACGAAAAATAATAAAAAGTTTGGCAAAATAATATTCATTCGTGTTCTAGATACTTCCAAAATTACTTTTGCTAAGTTTCATTAATTTTAAAAATTAGTAAAAAATGACCGTGCGAAATATAATGGTTTGACCCAGAAATATTTAATTTAACAGTTTAAAATTTTATTGAAAAGATATTATCGATTTCACTGAGTCAAATAAAACGAAAAAATCTTCACTTTTTTAACGTTTCAACAGCTATGCTGCCCTCATCAGAAACTAAAATTTATTAATAACATGTTTAACAAAAAATTAATTTACAAATTATGCATATAATAAAATGAAATGGTGTCAACAATAATTACCGTAAAAAATTAACAATAAATAAATTAAATATAAAGACGATGACAAATTTTTAACAACAAGTGTCTCGTCCGTTTACTAAAATTAAACTGAGGTAATTAGAATATTATTGAACTAATCAATGCGATCGGATTATTATAAGTCATTGTGTACAAAATATAAGGGTACATTCTTGATTGTCGAAAGTTAAAATAAAATTAAATTTAAATTATACTTTGAAAAAATATTACAAACTTAAAAATTTGTTTATAAATTATATGAAGTAGATTATTTAAAAAAACACATTTTTTACATACAAAAATATTATTACTTTCTTTAATTTGTTGATTTCCTTCTCAAGGTTTTGATTGACTAGGTAATATATTTTTGTATGTAAAAAATGTGTTTTTTTAAATAATCTACTTCATATAATTTATAAACAAATTTTTAAGTTTGTAATATTTTTTCAAAGTATAATTTAAATTTAATTTTATTTTAACTTTCGACAATCAAGAATGTACCCTTATATTTTGTACACAATGACTTATAATAATCCGATCTCATTGATTAGTTCAATAATATTCTAATTACCTCAGTTTAATTTTAGTAAACGGACGAGACACTTGTTGTTAAAAATTTGTCATCGTCTTTATATTTAATTTATTTATTGTTAATTTTTTACGGTAATTATTGTTGACACCATTTTATTTTATTATATGCATAATTTGTAAATTAATTTTTTGTTAAACATGTTATTAATAAATTTTAGTTTCTGATGAGGGCAGCATAGCTGTTGAAACGTTAAAAAAGTGAAGATTTTTTCGTTTTATTTGACTCAGTGAAATCGATAATATCTTTTTAATAATTATTAACTGAGTGATAAATTCATAATATTATGGAAATAAATTCATAATATTACAATAGTTTAAAATTTTCTTTAATTAAAAACTAATATTTATTTTAAAAAATAAATCGAATAGAGAATAATCTTTTTCATAATTTAAGGATGTTTTTTTTTTTTTTTTTTAATAAGAAAAGAAAATTTGTGTTTATTATTCTTCTAAGAATTCTGCTTCAACTTTATAAAAATGATGTATTTAAATACTTTCCAAACAGGTTAATTAAATGACTGATGTCTTAGCAGTTATGAGCAATTACCTTGTCATAGATTCAAAACTAATAACGAGGAAAAAGAAAATACATTTTTAACTCTTTTATGAAAAATAATTATCATACTCGTTCCTAAAACTAGAAATTTAAAGAGAAAAGAAATAAAATTTTATTTCATTAGTTTAGAAAAAATGATAATTAATAATAATAATTATAATTGCAAATTTTATAAATTAAGAAAACAATGATTTATGATACAAATGTGTAAAGTTAATTATTATACAAGAGTGTGACATTTGCAGAACAAGCCAAAGGGGGAATAAAATTTGTATTAATTATTTGTAAAATATTTTCTGCTTTTCGGTACTTTTTCCACTTCAAATCTGCAAAAGTTTATACATACCTTTGCTAGAGAAGAATGAAGATGAATGATTTTAGAAAAATTATGAATTATTTTCCAAAAACTTAGTATTATATCAATATTCTATTTTTTTAAATATTTATTTTTTTAAGTAATGATTTTGAATATTTTCTGAAATCGTTGATATTTTAAAATTTTTTAAATATATCCGAAAAATCAATTTCTAGATTAACATCTCTTCATTTTAATGTTTCTTTTTTCATTGTTAGTAGCATCCACTTTATTTTCAAATACATATTTTTATTTCGATATTATTTAGCAGCTGAGTTATGCCGAGATTTGTCCAAGATATTCAAAGGCAAAAGAGATAGTCAAACTTTTGTTTTCAAAATAAAATGTAATTTTACTAAAACTGCATTAAATTAAAAATACAGATAAGATATTTGAAAAGAATTTATAGGTATTAAAATGGCCATAGATATCAACTTAATGTATTCAATTTTTTAATATGAATATAATCATAATAATAAAAATAATGATTCGCTAAGAGACAAAAAATTTCTATTTTCAATTTACAATTAAATTTTCTGAAAAGGGAATATTTCTTATTTTCAGATTTTCAATTATTCAAAAATTCTTAAAATGAATTATTTTATAATATAAAAAACATCAATTTCGTAAGAAGTGAGAATTATAATAAAAAAGACACAGAATTATAGTATTTCAGGTTTATTAGCTTATTGTCAGCAACCCAAAAACATAGACACATTTAATGTGACAATACAATGTTAATAATATAACATATGGAACTGCAAGATAACAAATAATGATTTTGTGCATGCCACGAAACGGAATGGCAATCTCGCTCCGAAGTTCTCGCTACTCCGATAAAAATATTTACAATTACAATTTTTTTTACAATAAATCTAATTTCTCCTTTTCATATTTACATATTAATTTTTTATATTTACAGCGCACATCAGTAATGACAAATTTTTTCTTTTATACGCCGTACTATTTTTTTATTATTTTAGTTTTGCAATTTCTCATACATCTGTGTATTTCGAACTATTATTTATTAATCAGTTTGATTAGCATGTATGATTACAATTTTCCTTTTCCTCTAAAAATCGAGGTTTTTTCTTTAGCTATAAAAGCAGAAATTGAATATTAAAATAGACTGATTTCAATGCAAATTAAACTGGAACGTAAAATTTGAAAAAAAGAGAAAGTCAATGCATATTTCACATTTGTTGTTGTGTAGGAATTAAAAAAGAAAGATTATATAGTGCAACATTAGCTTTCTTTTTTTAAAAAATAAAAAAATGTTACAATTCTCTAATCAGTGAAAAATTGGCAACAATTGAATATTAATTTTGATTTTACAAATACATCGTTTTTTGAAATTTATTTAATTGACATGATTCAGTAACGCACTCTTTTCTAGAACTTTCCAAAATAAAGTACTTTTTTACAAAAAGTCTTATTACGCAGTCCAAGAATTGTGTGATAATTTAAAATTTTAGAAATGTGCTACAGAATCACACAAAAATTTGTAAAAAAATTAAAAATAATATATAATTTTAAATATACATATATATGTATATTTATCATAATATCTTGTTTTTGAAAACTAAAATAAAAGTAAGAAATCGTACATTTATCCGGTACGAACGATGGAGATAAAAAGTGAAAAAAATGTTCAATTGCACTTTCTGCAACTAAGAAAATTACTAGCGTAGTTTTTCACGATAAAACATGAATAAGCAATCAAAAGCGAATGATATCTCAATAATTTCGAGTTTGTTTTTACAAAAATTTAATTACAAAAAATCCACACTGCTAAAGTAAATTTCTGGGATATAGAAAATATCTCGCATCTTAATTCATGGTAACAAATCTGAATATAACAAAATTGTTATTTAATTTAATCGTGTCACACGATCAGTACAAGTAATTACAGAAAAATTGTTTTAGAAAAACACAAAAAATCATTTATAAAAATCATCGACAAGGCTCCGTAATTCAATTATCCTATTATAATTAATTTGTGTTAATTTATTGCTATCTAGTTTCCAAAGGTTACTGAAAATATTGAAGCTTTGCTTGATTATTAAAAAAGCTCAAAAAGACCCTAGATTAAAAAAATGTTTGCCTCTACTCCTTTTAATAATATTACAAAGCAACTCAATTTTCATTAATTTGAAATAAATTTCATCAAATTAACAATGTTATTAAAATAATTATATTATATTATACATTATGTTTTATTTTTGTCATGTTTTTATTCTTTACATTGTTTTCCTTTAAGGATATAAACTTTTAACCAAATTTAAAAATCTTTTTTTAAATTTCACTACCATTTATTAATTCCAGGGCCTTTTCTTTTAATAATATTCGATGTATGCGCCATTCCAGCAGAGCTTATAATAATTCCTTAAATCAACTGTTTGCAGTTATTGTGCTATCTATTTTCTGTCATTTTCAATACAAATGGAACTTTCATTTTTAATATTTGGTGATAAAAAAATGGCACAAGTAATAAAGTTGCTCAATTTTTAAATTCCCCATTAGTCTTGAAAATAAAAATTTAGATAGTAAAAATTTCCTTAATTACAGCAATAAAAAAATGAAGAATTGAAATGTGACAAATAAAAATTGATCAACTTTAACTTTGAAGAAAAAAAAAATTCTTCCGGTACTAAAACAGTACTCGGAAAAATTGTTCGAAGCTTGTGTTAAAATACTCTCTTCCCATATTTACAATGCCTCTTCAGTATTGCAAAATTATTTCTACTGAGACGTTTTTCTTGTAATATTTTAACAGCCTAAGATAAACAATTCGTTCAATAAGATAAGAAAATATGTAGTTTAATGATAAATTAAAAAAATGTTCATTGAAAATAAAGCTTCAAATTGCAAACTTAAATTAATAGTTAATATTGAATTAAACTATTAACTTTCATTCATGGTCTGTTGTGGATATATTCTTTAAAAATATTGTATTTTGATAATATGTTAAACTTTGATTTTTATGTCTATTTATTAATATATATTTGACAACATTCTCTCTTTTTCATTAAAATTAGTAATTTGAGATATTCTGAAAGTTACACTTTTAATGGACACTTCAAAGTCTAAAACTTAAAAAAAAAATCCTTTTTTTAATTTTGTTATTTTAGAAGAAAAAATAACAAAATCCATTTTCAAAGTTCGTCTTAAAGTGTTTTATAACAGGTTTTAAGACGTACTTAAAAACAGATTTTTCTTACTTTTTCAACTAAAATTAAAATAAAAAACTTTAAAATTGAAGACTCAAGTTTCACTTGATTATTTAAACGCAAAAATGCTTAATGGTAAAGAGAATTTTTAAGGTAATCTTTACTTGAAGTATCAGTGAAAAATATCAATTTTCGTGTACTTTATATCTTTAATTCGTAATTTCAAATTAAAAAAATTAAATTTATGCAATTATATATAGAGAGAAATGGATACAAAAAATATTAAAGTTGAACATGTTTAAAAACTACATTATTAATGATGAGTTTTGCAACAGTTCCCAAACTGAAATCAATGGTTTCAATGGATAAATTAATGGGTTTGTTTCAATTTATAAATTAGGAACATAAAGTTTATTATTCAATTTTAAAAGTAACTATTTAATTATAAAGCAGTCAAGGTCTCAAAAATGTTAAATAGGAAAGAATGTTTTTCACAAGACAGCTTTAAAAAAATTGAAATTATGTACACGAAATTGCATATTTTGAATATTTGGTTCAACTTCTAGGTATCAGGAAAAACAGAAACGAATTAAATATGCAAATAATTATATGTAAAAGAATATATTTTTGCCTTCCAAATAGATTTTACAAAAAGTCATAATTTTGTTTACCTAAATTTTAGTAAAATATACTGAAACCGTACATTTCTGAACACAGAAAAGTACAATTTTGTTACATTTTACTACAAACTAAATCAAATTTTGTAAAAATCTATTAAGTCAAGCGAACCAGATATAAACTTTTTATTAAGGGTCTGTAGTGGAGTATGATGCCACTGGAATAAGCAAAAAATTTCCGTAAACGTTCTCGTAAAATATTTAATATTTAGTCACGAAATTTGATAGAATTACCCAAAATATCTAAATTACCCAAAAGTAGTATTTATTATTTTTTTGTTACCTTGTCTTCCAAGATCGAAAAAAGTTATATTACTCGTAATAATGGAAGGAAAAAATACTAATACTATTAAAAAATACATTAGAAAGTTTCTGTCTGACCTGACGTTGTTTGAATTTTGACTTCAAATCAATTCTATAAATTTCCTGAAAATTTGAAATTTGTTTTAAAAAATTACTTTAAAGCCAAAATAAAAAAAAAATCTAGTCAGAATAGACCTTCTTAATGAGGCTGGTTACACCGTCTACCTTAAGATACGCAACTTTCGAAACAGCAACTTATGAAAAGCTAGCTAATGATATTGCTCATGCGCAGAAGTTCGTCGCCATGACAACTAACTTCTGCGCAGACGCCGACATAAGGAAAGAGCGTATCATAAGTTGCTTTTTCGAAATTTTCGTATTATAAGATAGACGGTGTAACCAATCTCAATGATATTTTAGCTAATTTTACCAAGTTTCGTGACAAAGTATTCAGTATTTTTTGAAATAGTTTACGTACAAATTTTGACAATACCCGTAACTCCATCACATATCCTTAAAATTCATACACCAAAGTTAAATGTTAGGAATGTATTATTACCATTTTTAAAATTTGGATATAACCTACATATTTTCTTTTCTCACGAAACGTTGAAAGTGTTACTTACAAATGTACCGTCGATTACGCGAGAGCAGAAGCTGGTAAAGAACTATGCTTTGGTTTAGTTTTATTCAGGAACACTTTAATGCTTCCATTGAAGTCAGCACTCACGAGAACATGACCTCCACAACCTTTTGTACGTTGCTCCACAACCGGGTCAACAGGTGTATTTTGTGTAATGATACCATCAATATTTTTAGGATCCTGTTTATTATCCATCTGCTCCCTAGCCTCTATTTGTTTAATAATAGTATCTGGATTCGGTGCAAAGACAGCACAAGTCACAAGAGCATTATGGGCCTTAATTCCTTCCCAAAAGTCATTTCTGTCACGCCGAACGCTAGAAAACTTGGAGTAATCGTGATGGGTTTTCCAAATGTAAATGCATTGATTCTCCGAGCCACTGACGATATACTGCCCGTCAGGACTGAAACTCGCTTTAATTTGACTGCTGATGTTAACATAGCCCTTGTATTTACACGAGAGATTTAAATCCCTTAAATCATAAAGCCGAATTCGACTGTCGTTCGAAGTGACCAATATTTTATCTTCTCCAGGCATTGGCTCAATACCACTGATTTTGCGACCAGTCGAATTCTTTCCCCTCGTTGACCTGACGTGAATCGTTGTGTGGTATTTGAGTTGATCCGTAATGTAAAATATACACCTGCCATCGTAAGATCCCACCACAGCAAACTGTCCATCCTGGCAAAAATTAGCCGCAGTGATTAATTTTGTCTGGCCTTCCACTTCATTCCACACGGCGACTTTCTTGTCTGGAATATTCCACAGCCGCAGTTTTCCATCCAATGATCCCGAAAGGAAGAACCGATCGTCTCGAGGATGGAAAACTATAGCTGTAACGAAGTCAATGTGTTGAAAACAACAGAGGCATCCCTTCGTGGATATGTGCCATAGTCTAACAGTTTTATCCATAGACGAAGACAAGATAAAGTAGTTTTTCGACCAAGAAACATCCAGGAGGTCAGAAGTGTGTCCGGCATAAGTGCACAATGGTTTTGGCATAAAAGGACACTTCGTACCTTCTATTTCGCTAAAGGCGCTCGCTATCACGTTTGGATCCTCCATTGATTGCTGGGAAACCAGCGACTCTTGCGAAGGTGTAGGACTTACTTTCTCCGCATTGTACTTTGTCCTCATGTCCTGAAAATAGGTAAATGCGTCCCTTAATACCCAGATTCTCAGGACCTTGTCTTGTCCTGCTGTCGCTAGCAATCGTCCGCAAGCGGAAAATTTCATGCACCAAACCGGACCAACATGTTCGCCGCTCAGATCTTGCACGTGCTGTAAATTACCAAATTCATAAGGACCTTTATGACTATTGGATGCTTTTAGTTTTATCCACTGTTGTTCTCCAGGATTCACTTCATCCACAATATCCATCACATCTTCTTTGTGCCTAGCGTGCGAAACTTCCTGAGCAATTGATTTTGCTTTGTCCATTGTTCTCTTCACAGTCGAGCCCAGAAGTCGTTTTAACTTCTGTGTTCTTTTACGTACTCGACCCACTGATAATTCTTCATCAGGAGGTAAACTCGACATTTTACTGTCCACGCTCTCCTCGTCACTCTCTTTCTCCTTTTCTAAGCTCGTGTTACTTATGTACTCTGAAGTTAATCTCATTATGTGAAGCGACAAGGGATTTACACACTGCGGTAGTTTATCTTCAGCAATACTCAATGGCACTCTCTCTCCGGTATCCAAGTTCAAAACTGTTACCTGCTCTAGAATTTCCTGTAATATTCGAGAATCGGTCAATTATGATGGTTATAAATGTAACTTTACAAAATTTAATAAACAACCTTAATAATTCAATAGTAAATTACGAATAGCGTTTATCTCCGAAAAATTAAATTTCTCAAGAGATACAACTAAATTTTCTTCTTATTTTCAGAAGTAAACTATAATTTTCCCGGATTTGATCCTTTAATGATTAATGACTGATTATTTAAATATTCAAAATACGTCATTTATTTTTAGAAAAAAATATATAAATTTAAATTAAAAACAAAACTACAAGAACCAAAAACAGAAAAATTATTGAAAAATAATATATAATATAGTAACATATAATTTATATAAAAAATCTTAACAAATTTTTTTTTTTTTATAAAAAACCGTTAACTCTTAAGGAATGAGAACAAATGAGAAATTTCAATAAGAAATAAAGACAAATGGAAAAAACATTTCCTCAAAATCAAATAAATTATGAACTAATGTGAAAATTACAAAAAAAAAATTTTAAAGAGGAATTGGACACATACTCGAGAAGAAGTTATGTTTTAAGTCATTATTTTGTTATTTTAAATAGAAAATCTAACTTTTTCCTTCATTATTTTTAGACGACAGGTGGCAAATTCAATTTAAAACAAAATTAACAATTAAAGCTCATAATTGAATAAAAATTAAAGGTTTTTAAAATTCAGAAACAATTTTATAGTTTGTCTCGTTTTTCTAAAACATTTCTGAATCTCAAATATCTACAGTTTCATCTAATTATGAGTTTTAATGGTTTATTTTGTTTTAAAGAAATAGAATTAAATTTACCATAATCTGACAAAATAAAATTACATTAAATGTTAGTTTTTTAATCTACAAAAAGCAATGAAAATTTTCTATTTTCTATTTGAAAAATAGGAAATAGGCTATTTTAAATGACTTTAAACGAATACAGAACCGCTCAATTCTTGTCTAAGTGAAATGTCACTGTTTTCAATTTATGAGAGAAAATTTCCCTGACAAAAGTGTATTTTGTCTGACATTTCTTTGACAAAATTTGTTTTCCTTGACTACCCTGACACTATGGCCACCCTGGGATGACAAAAAATAAACATTGCCCATACAACAATACTACAATACTTATTCTTTTGAAAATTGAAGAAAATAATGAATACAGTTTTTAAAAACTTCAATAACGAGAATTTAAAAAAAAATGTAAGAAATAGAAAAAAGAAGATAAAATGAGAAAAATTAGTACAAGAGTAAATTTACAGAAAATAAAATAAACTAAGAAAAATCGTCAAAAAATTATAAAATTTAAGATATTATGAAAAACTGTACCTATATAAAAATATCGAATATAAGTTTCTAAATAAATTTGGAAATTACAGAATATAAATTAAATAATTTCAGAGAGAGAAAAACACTTCTACGAAATAGAAAAATAATTAAATAAAAAGGAAGATAATTTAACGGGAAATACAAACATTTGAAAAAAAACTTCAGCACTTTCAATAAAAAAAATAATTAAAAAAATATTTGAGAAATGGAGAACATTTTTAATAAAAATCTTAGCAAACCATAAACAAAATGCAAGAATTATATGCAAGAATTCAAGCTAAATTAAAAAGTTTTTCAAATGAAAAAAATGCCTTCAAAACATAACCTCAACTTCTGACAGTTGTGCCACGATTCTGAAATGGATTATCTACTGTTGATTATTTACTGTTAGAATTTATACTAATTTATAAAAAGTGCTAAAACATTTATAAATAAAAAAAACTAACTTTTGGCAATGGCCCATATAGTTTCGTAAGATTCCAATTTTGATAATAAGGTGTTTATGAGCCCGGAAAAAAATGTTCTCGTAAAAATCGTAAATAAATGGCAAGTCAATTTTTTTTAATCTCAAAAAACATTTTTTCCATTTAAAAACGACAATTATTCATCTTGGTTAGTTAACCTTATTTTATTCCTAAAACTTATTACGACGAGTTGAATTAAAATTTTAAAAACGTTTTCTAGAAAATTAAAAATATCTACTGTTTGTCATTATCTACTGTTGAACGGTCTCCCCTAAAATTAAAAGTTTCTAAGGATAAAATAAATGATTTAGGAAAAGAAGAATACCTAATGATATTTTTAAAGAAATAAAAAGTTTTACCGAAATTTGTTTTTAATAATATGAAAAGCCTATTAAAGAAAATCTAAAAAAGTGATATATATGTATTGTGGAATTTATTTGACACGATATTAAATTGATTTTACTGCTAAGTTTTCGAATAAAAGATTATAGTCTCTGTTTCAAAATTAATACTAAAAAATCAACTAAATATATCAAATTAATTACCGCCGAGTGGGGCTATTTTGTGCACAAATCGCTTATTTCCAACTCTATGCTTTATTAAAATTCAAAATTTGAAAAAATAAACTATTCAGTTATACTGTGGACATAAAATAGACCCCCTGAAGGGGCTATTTTGTGCATCAAAGTTTGTTTTCTTTTTATAAAGTTGTATAAACAATTTTTTTGATCGTTTTAGCTGTATAAAGTATTTTTTTAGATATTCTATTAAAAAAAAAAAAATTTCACAAAAATGTAAATTTACAAAAAAGTTATTTTTTAAGGGCATGTGATGGAGTATGACGTCACTGGTATAGGCAAAATTTGTCCGCAACTTTTCTCTTAAAATATTAAATATTTTTTTAAGAAACTTGGTAGAATTACTTATAATATCATTAAGAAGGTCTCTCTGACCCAAATTTGTTTGAATTTTGGCTCAAAATTAATTTTTGAGAAATTTCCGAAAAATTGAAAATTTTTTAAAAATTACTTTTGACCTAAAAATCAAACAAATTTGGGTCAGAGAGACCTTCCTAATGATATTTAAAGTAATTCTACCAAGTTTCGTGACAAAATATTTAATATTTTTAGAGAAAAGTTACGGACAATTTTTGCCTATATCAGTGACGTCATACTCCATCACATGCCCTTAAAGAAAATTTTACTTAATATAACTTCTACTACACTGCTTGAGTTATTTTTGGTGAAAAAGTTTTAAAACTAACTTAAAAAACATGTAATTATTAATGTTACTTTTTTGAGGTAATGGGGCACCGCGTGTAAAATTTAAATTTAATACTTTCTTCTCGTCTTCTATGACAAAAATGCTTCAAAACAAAGCACTAACTAAGCTTCATGACTTTACGAATTTTTTTCTAATTTCTGATAAAGAATTAAGTAATTTTATTTCTCTGTATTCTAGATATTAGAAAATATTTATATCAAAGTAGCAAACATAAACAACTCAATATAAAGTTTTTAGTCAATAAAAACTTCGAGTGCACAAAATAGCTACGCATGACAGTATGTTATAGTTTTGTAGATGTAATTTGAATACGAGTGCTATAGATTTAAAAAAAAAAATTTCTCAGTACAGTAACCTAGAGAAAAAAAAATTTAATAGTAAAATTGCTCATTAAAGTTTTCAAAAATGAGTCCTATTCAAATATCATTAAAAAAATGTAATGCTTTTTGTAACCAAACAGTGTGAACATTGATTAAATTAATAATATAAAATCATTTTTTTGTATTTAAATTTACTAGTTTGTGCAGAAATTCAAAATATTATTAATACTCTTTATCCAAATGCATATCCGATCATTAACACTGCTAGACATTACTCTACGATATTACAAATTTGAAACTAAAAGTATAAAAAGTTACAAAACACTGAATCCATAAAAAATTATGGAGACCTTAAAACCACATTAAAAAATAGTCAAGTGATTCAAACATGTTAGGTGAATATGAAAAAACAGTGAACATAATATCCCATGATTCGTTTCCATGATTTTCATCGTTATTATACTAATTATTTTCTAAAGCAAATTTTCAGCGCAATAGAATGACTGTAAAACTTTCAAATATAATATTCACTTTGTCATTTAGTAACTCAACAATACATTAAAAACATATTAATCGTAATTACCATATCCGTGAGACGTTTTCCGGAATCAGTTCTTGTTCTGACAAACATGTTGAGCTGTTTGACCATGTCTTGATCTCCTGCAGATTTACGTCTTTCCTTGGAACCTTGGGGATTAAAGCCTGTTAGTTTGTGAGGTCCTAAAGAATATCGACCAACGCTACTGCTGGAAATGGATCCCAGTGGACTGTTTGATTTGTCACTAGAAGGTATACTCAGCAATTCAACTTTCATTCTCTCTATTCTTTCTATTTCCTGTGAAGAGGGTCCCTCAGCTCTCGATTTATCTTCATCCTAGTAAAAGATGCATGTTGTTTCATTTTAAATGAATTTTAGCATACATTTTTAACAATCCAATTTAACAAATATATGCACTTTCAAAAGCAAGTTTCAACATTAAAGGTACTTTTAACAATGAATTTTAATAAATAAACTTTTAAAAATAAATTTAAACAAAAGTATTTTGAAAAATGATCGATAATATAGTTTTGTACAATTTTTCATTAGTAAGATGTCTTTATTACCTGAGGTTTTACTACATATTGCCCTTTAGTAGCAGATCGGATGTCAAGACAATGTTCGAGGTCTCTAGTGATTGACTCAATAGTACTCGCAGGACTAGGTAAAGGCGAGGTAGATACTACTGTTTCTGTTGTTGCAGGCTGAAAATATACATAAATTATGTAGAGATAGGAACTTTGTGCTTTTTAAAAGGTCGAATTACCCTACAACAATTCTGCCAACTGAGATGATTAAAATACCTACGATTTATCAATTTTCGGTATGAAGATAGCAAAAAATAGTATTAAATTTCTAAATCTTTAATCGTATTCTAATTTGTTCCAACTTTTAAATTTCAATTAATTCAAATTTAAATGCATATTAATTAATGCAAAATAATTAAATAATATTAATTATATTCCATATTTACAATAATCCTTTTTTTAATTCTTACAATATCTCTAAGAAATTTCACTTTTTCGAAACTGTTTAATTTTTATCTTATAATTACTTATTTTTACGTAATTTTAAGAACTTTCTCCTTTTACTTTTCACATTTTTTTAATTTTTGTTTTTTCATTTTAGGATTTTCTTCAATTTTCTACTTTTTATGCAAACTATTTAATATTATTTTATACAATTTTGTTATTATTACATACACTAAACTTTTTATTTCGTTGATTTTTATAATTATTTCCGTATTTTTAAATATTTTTTTTAGTTCTTTCTTTGCGTTTAGTTAATTCTTTAATTTTTCAATTTTTTGAAAACATTTTTCCTTCTTTTCAATTGTTTAGTTTTTATCTTATAATTACGAATTTTTGAAAATATTTATTTGATGCTTCAATCCACATTTTCTTAATTTCTCAATTTTCTACTTTTTTTAAAAGCTTTTATTCTTTTATTTTATATTAGATATGTAAATTTAATCTTGTACACACTAAATATTCTCATTTGAACATCGTTCTTCTAGTTCATAGAATTTCTTTTCTTTTAAATTTTTTTTAAATTTTCCAAAACTTTATTCATTCTTTTTTATTCAATTTGCCAATTACAGGGATCACAGTGGTTACTTCGTTCAATTTTAGGTGAAAAAGGGGATTTCGATTTTCAAAAAAGGGGATTTTCTTTAATAAAAAAAGGATTTTGAAAATTAAGAAAAAAGGGTTATATTAATAATTCAAGTTTTCTTTTACAAAATTTTATTGTTTCTTTTTTTCAAAACAGTTTTATTAATTAATTTAGTCTTTTTTTGTTCAATTTGTTTATGAAAATTTCAAAAGAAAGAGCACTTTCGGAAATACAAAAATTTATCTTTTACTAGGTTGTCTGTTCAATGACGAGAAGATGGTTGTTGCAATTAAATATTTTTAAAAATAATTTTTTCCTTTAAATGGTTTTTTAATTTATCTATTTAATAATTAGATTTTAAACAGGAAACATAAAAATCTGTGATGTGAAATGTTCTGATATAATATTAAAGAAATTAAATTAAAAATCTTTCAGCGAAATATGACAAAATCAATTGAAATTATTTTTATTAATCTCTTTTATTGTGATTTTATATTTTCTAATTCAAAACAATTAATTTTTGTTTAAAATAAGTAAATGTATTTCATAAAGAATTTTTTTTCATCCAATAAAATAAATTTGATGTATTTCAGCAAGAATACATGGTTTTATTTTATGATGCAAAAGTAGTAATATTTGTTTAAAACAAGTAAAAAATATTTAATAAACAATTTTTTTATCCAATAAATTAATTTGCTTTAATTAATTAAGAATACATGGTACTAAGAAAATTATATAACTTTTTAAAATAATTTTATTTTAATTATGTTTTTTTTCATGTTTCCTGTTTAAAATCTAAATAAATTCAATAAATAATAATAAAAAACCATTTTAAGTCAAAAATTATTTTTAAACATTTAAATTCAATAACTAATTTCTCATCATTGTACAGACACCCTAAAAAAGGATAAATTTTTGCATTTCCGAAAGTGGAAAATACAAACTTTTTGAAAAAAAGAAGGTCAAAGAAGAGAAAAATCTTGATTTTAGGTGTTTTAGGTGATAAAATCTTGATTTTAGGTGTTTTAGGTGATTTTTCTAAAAAAAAGGGGAAAATAAGGGGAAAAGGGGAAAAAAAGGGGATTAGGTGAAAAAGGGGAGAAACTGTGATCCCTGCAATTAATTCTCTAATTTTTCTAATTTTAAAATTTTGTTCTCTTTAGTAATATATTTCAACGCTCTGATAATAATTATCATCTTATTTATTGCTTTAATTTAAAAGAAAAATGTCCGTAAATAGTTTAATTTTTTTAAAAGAATTTCTACTTTTTTATATATTTTTATTCACTGTTGCATTCTTGTGTTGTTTTTCTAATTTTTTCTTCGTTTCTTTAATAAACTACTTACAAATAAACATTTGGAGATTTTATATATACCGTAAAATGGGGTAAAGTCGGCCGGCATTTTAAATACAGAAATATTGTATTTTAATTATAGTTTAACATTTATTCTAACTACAAAAACTATAAAACTTGGATTTTCTCTTGGAAAAAGTAATAGTAAATCTTTAAAGTGTTTAAAACTGCTGGCCGACTTTTCCCTACATGGCCGACTTTACCCCATTTTACGGTACTTATTATATTAAAAATATTATATTAAAATTAATATTATTATATTAAAAATAATGATTTTTATCAGCCCTGCCCTAAAAAAAAATCAATTCTGATGAAATTTGGCTTAATAGTCATTGTTTTTAAAAAGAAATTATTGCAAAAAAAATTATTCATAAGAAGAAAGTCTCTATTTCTAAGAAAATTTAAAAACGTGTTTCTTTTTCGTCTAAAAATACTTATAAAATTTTGTTTACAAAAAATTAATTAATAAAAAAAAAATTATTTGCAGAACAAATTTTAAGATTAAATTGATTAAAATTTGAATAAATTTAAGTTTGGATCGAATGAAACGTGAATCAGATAAACATTTGACATTTAGGCCCATTAAAATTTGAAAAATTGAAGATTAATTGATTAGAGATGAAATTTGAGATTTGAGATGAAATAAAATCAAAGTTGATAAAAATTTTCATTCATAATTGTTTTTACAAATGAAACTTGGGATTTATGGAAAGAGAATCGTTTGAAATATGCATAATTTGAGTAGAACAGAAATTTTAAACATTAATTTTAAGAAAAATGAAATTTGAACAGGTTTACATTTGGATAAATTAAAATTGAAATAAAATGCAATTTTTCCAAATAAATATTTGAACAGAGCAAAACTTAGAGAAACTGAACTTTTAATTGATAAAATTGAAGATTGATTAACATAAGAACGAATTTAAATTTGAACAAGGGACCGTCACGAATGTAATTTGGTTTTTCGAGTTTTTTCAAAATCTTTCGTAAAAGTCAATAGATTTTACTTAAAGATTGAAATTAATTCATCAAATTTAAGGCAAATAATAGTTATAAGGTGTTAAAAACTAAAAATTGGTTTTCAATTTTCTGTTATTTCACTTGACCCGTAATTTGAAACGTAATTATATTGTTTCTGTTCGAATTACGGGTCAAGAGAAATAACAGAACATTGAAAATCAATTTTAAAATTTTAACACTTTATAATTTATTATTATAAATAATTATTATTATTATATTTCTATTATTTCCCTCACAATTGATGAATTAATTTCAATCTTTAAGTAAAATATACCTATTGACTTTTACGAAAGATTTTGAAAAAACTCGAAAAACCAAATTACTTTCGTGACGGTCCCCGATTGGAACCAATAAATGTTTTGACTAATTAAAATTAAGATTGATTAAAATTTAGGCTAATTAAATTTTGAATGGATGAAAAATGTTAATAGAAATGAAAGTTTAGATCAATTGAATTATTTATATAAAAAATAGTGCTAAAACTAATATTCTCCAAATTAAACTAAATTCGGAAATGAAACAAAAAATATATTTCTGAAACTATAACTTTTTTTTATAACATCCCCGAATCTAAATCAAAGTTTTTAAAATTGTAAATACAACTACTTTTGCTTCCTGGCAGAAAGATTTGCAGTCCCTACGATTTTTTATTTTTATCTAAAGTACACTAATTTTAATTCTTAAAATGTATTACTGTTTTATAGACTTGATATTAATAGATAGTCGGTAATTTGTTGTTGTCTCGCCAGAGAAAGGATTAACGCCTATTTTCTTCAGAACTTAAAACAGTTATTATATTGAAAATAAATAAAATACCGTCAAGCGGGGCTATTTTATGCATAAAAACGCCCTTTTTCCACTCCATGCTTTATTGATATTCAGAATTTAAAAAAATAAAAAATTTAACTATTTAGTTATGTTGTGGACATCCTTCTAAAGGTGTCCTATGAGTTAGGAATGATTTTTTTTTAGATATTCTTGAGTGCAATAAAGAAAAACAAAGCTAGAAATATTTTTTTTTGTAGAAATTATTTAACTAATTTCAAAGTAAAACACTGAAATTTCAGAAAAATGTAGATTTACAAAAAAAGTTATTTTTTTAATAGAATCTTACTTAATATAACTTTTACTACACTTCTTGAGTTATTGTAAGAAAAAAAGTTTCAAAATTAACTTGAAACTCATGTAATTACTAATGTTACTTTTTGAGGTTTTTATAGACCCGCGTGTAAAATTGAAATTTAATGCTTATTTCTCGTCTTTTACAACAAAACTAAGAAAAAAATGTTTCAAAACGAACACTAGTTTTTTTACTAACTACGAAACAAATTTTAAAAAAAACTTGATTTTAAAGAATGCACAATATAACCCGCCAAATCCTGATTTTTCAGTTGTTTACACTTTTTTATTAAAATATAGAATAAAAAGTTAGCGCATTCCAACTATACACCATCCCAACTAAATTGTTAACAAGTATTATTAATACTTTTAGAAACACTTTTAAACTTCCAGAGATCTAAACAGAATTTTGAGAACTTTGAAAATTTTCAGCTTGATTTTCACGACTTTACGATTTTTTCTCTGATTTCTGATAAAAAATTAAGTAAATTCATTGGGTGCTCTCTGAAGTCTAGATATCAGAAAATATTTATACCAAGTAGCAAATTTAAACAACTCAATATAAAGATTATATTAATTAAAAACCTCGCGTGCACAAAATAACCCCGTTTGACGGTGTATAAAAGGTGAGAAACTAATAAAATATAAAAGTAGCTAATATGGGTGACAAAATTTTTAGTAGGTAAAAAAAGCCAATAGCTGTGATATTAATTTTAAGAAAACATTACAAATTCAATTATTTTATACGTCGATGAAAGTCACATTTATAAAAGACGATTTAAAAGAAAAAATATTTTTCAATGCAAATTATCTATTTTTTGTTTTGTACTCATTATAATTACTCATATAATACTCATTTATAATTAGTTTCTAACATTATAATAGCTTAGGGTGAAAAAAAAAAAAATTTCGATTTTCATAAACCTTACCACCCAATTTTGTTCTTTGGCAAAAAATATGAGATACGTATTTTTTAATTGTTTTATTTTTTAATATTAACCCGTGCCGCAAAGCCGTTGAAAATTACCATTGAATTCCCATAGGAAAAATGCACTTTTTCGTAAACTTGACATAAAATCGTGAAAGATTGACCTTTTTCTGTCTGCAAACTATATTTTTGTTCATGAATGTCCAAATAATAAAAATCTGTTGTATATTTATTAAATAAATTATTTTAACTATTTTTTATGTGACTGTAAAAAACCCCATAAACGTAAAAAAACCTGGAATTTATTAAAAAAAATATTAATTATTATTTTAAATGCTTTTTCTTCATTCATTGATGTTATTATCAAAATATATATTATTTTTTATGTTTTACCATGTTACATACATTTTGCAATTTTCTTAAACTTTCTAACTTTAGACGTTTAATAGAAACATAAATTTATATATATATTTATGTTATATAAATATTTATTTCAAATTAAGACGCTATCAATTGTTTAAACAAATTATTGTTGTTATTTATTAACTTTTTCAGAAATGCTTAAAAAGGGTTGTAGTTTTTTCTTAATTTTGCAACTTGCTTTTCTTGAATCAACCACATGTTAATAAATTAAATAAAATTATTATAAAAACAATTATTTAAACAAATTATTGTTGTTATTTATAACTTTTTTAAAAATGCTTAAAAAAAGTTGCAGGTTTTTCTTAATTTTGCAAATTGCTTTTCTTGAATCAACCGCATTTTAATAAAATAAATAAAATTATTATAAAAACAATTATTTAAACAAATTATTGTTGTTATTTATAACTTTTTCAAAAATGCTTAAAAAAAGTTGCAGGTTATTCTTAATTTTGCAAATTGATTTTCTTGAATCAACCACATTTCAATAAAATTATTAAAATTATTATTATAACAATTAATTAAACAACTTATTGTTGTTATTTATTAACTTTTCTAAAAATGCATTAAAAGAGTTGTTGTTTATTTCAATTTTGCAAATTGATTTTATTAAACCAACCACATGTTAATAAAATTATTAAAATTATTATTCTAACAAATATTTAAACAAATTATTGTTGTTATTTATAAAATTTTTAATAAATGCTAAATAAAGAGTTAAACAGTTTGTTTAAAAATTTGTTATGTTAAAAATTTATTTATTTTTTTTAAATTGTGGTTGACTTAAGAAAAGTAATTTGCAAAATTAAAAATAAACTACAACTCTGTTAATGCATTTTTTAGTTCATTTTTTTTTTAATGCATTTTTAGAAAAGTTAATAAATAACAACAGTAAGTAGTTTAATTAATTGTTATAATAATAATTTTAATAATTTTATTGAAATTTGGTTGATTCAAGAAAATCAATTTGCAAAATTAAGAAAAACCTGCAAATTTTTTTAAGCATTTTTGAAAAAGTTATAAATAACTACAATAATTTGTTTATATAATTGTTTTTATAATAATTTTATTTAATTTATTAACATGTGGTTGATTAAAGAAAATCAATTTGCAAAGTTAAAAAAAACTATAACTCTTTATAAGCATTTTTGAAAAAGTTAATAAATAACAACAATAATTTGTTTAAATAATTGTTTTTATAATAATTTTTTTTTATTTTATTCAAATGTGGTTGATTCAAGAAAAGCAAGTTGCAAAATTAAGAAAAAACTACAACTCTTTTTAAGCAATTCTGAAAAAGTTAATTAATAACAACAATAATTTGTTTAAACAATTGTTAGCGTCTTAATGTGTTAATAAATATTTATATAACATAAATATATATATAAATTTATGTTTTTTTAGGCGTCTAAAGTTAGAAAGTTTAAGAAAATTGCAAAATCGCATATTTTTTGACAAACAACAAAATTGAAGGGTAAGATTTATGAAAATCGAAATTTTTTTTTGTTGGGCCACCTTAAGCTATTATAATGTTAGAAACTAATTATAAACAAAATCTTTTAAAAACTTTTTTGCAGAAATGATAAAGAAAATATGTCCTCAAAATTTTGTAAGGGACAATAATAACTTGATTATAATTGTAAGTTAAAATTTAAATTAATTACTTTCTGTCAATTGCGATTATTTACTTAATTTAACATTTAATAAAATTGTATCTAATTCTTACGGTAAGTTCAGACGGAGCTTGTGTCTTGGTTTTCTTTTTTCGTCGAGGAGGTGCAACGGGTACTTTAGGAATAGAGCCATTCTGAGGATCCGCAGGTTTCCCGTTATTCTTAGTGCTTGCAATAACATCTGGTTCTTGAAGTATGGCGGGCTTGTCGCCATGTGAAGAGGCAGAGCAATTTGATTTACCATTTACAGAGTCCTGGAGCATTTCTCCAGAAAGCGTTAAACTGCTGGAAGATTGAGAAACTTTGCCAGAGGCGACATCCTCGTCTTTACTAGAAATACTAGCAATTGAAGACATTTGACTATCTCGGGACAAAACATTGGATGGAAGCTGAACTCCAGAAGCAAGAACATTAGAAGTACTGTCTGATGTTCCAGCTAAAAGCCTTCCAACGCGACCTAAAGAAGTCATACTTTGTAGGCTGAAAGTATCGTGTTCTATGATTTTAAAGGGATGTGATGTCTTGGAGGGAGTGGGATAAACACCCTCAATGGAAGATGTTTGGCTATCTGGAGGGGAACTATTAATTGGAATATCATCATCCTCGGTTTGCATTCGTTGTCGCAATTCACGAAATCGTTTTCTTTCCCTACTCTTGTCTGTACCAGTTCCTTTATCATTTTCATCCTGTTTAGAAAAATTTAATGACTTGCATTATACGCTTGATTTATACGAATGAAAAATAGAAAAAGAAACAAATCTTACAGCTTTCTCTGGATTTTGTTTTGTTTCTAAGCTAACTTGACTTCTTGGTTCCGGAATGGGCTTTAGGTCAGCGGGTTTCACGAATACATGCTCGTCGATTTGTTTATTTGCGGCTGGTTTTTCAACCTCTGCTTCAGTAGGAGCCGGTTGATGTGTTTTACTTCTCCTAGAAATTAGATAGTAAAGAATCTAATTACTCAAGTTAAAATCCATTAGAAAACTTTCCTAATAACACTTTAAAACACATTTAGTTATTGATACTGGTGATCAATGAAGCATTTTGTTTTAAAAATGTAATATAAAAAAAATTGTAATTTAAAAACAAATAACAATAAATAGCTTAATAACAAATAATTTAAAGTTAATAACGAGTGCAATATAAAAAAGTACACTGAAAAAAAAACAATGGAATATTTGCTTGAGTTGTCAAGTAAAATTTACTTTATAACTCAAGCAGTGCAAAAAAAAGTAAAACTTACTTTGTTTTTTAAGGAAAACAAAATGTCACTTTTAAAACAAATTTGACATATTGTACTTTAAAACAATGTTTGAGTTAATTAAAAGAAATAAACAATAAATTAATATGCAATTAACGTTTTTACTCACTTTTACTTATTCTTCCACTATTAAATCTTCTGGAATGTATTGAAAATTTAATTTTAACAGTTTGGCACATAAACGTCAAATTTTGCTTCAAAAGTGTCAATTGTTTTTTTTTCTTTATAAACAAAGTAAAATTTGCCTGGTTTCACAGCAATTTTTGATTTTTTTTCATTGCTTGAGTAAAAAAGTAAAAATTACATTTAACTCAAGTAAACCTTAAATAGTTTTTTTTTCAGTGTAGGTACATAAAAAGAATTTTGTCAAGTTGTTAATATTTAAAGAAACTTATAAATGACGCATTGCACAACAAAAATATTTAATGCGTCATTAAAAGCCATTAAAATGTCCTAAAAAAGTATACTCGTGAAATAGAGTTGAATACATCACTTTTAATGAGAATTGAAAAACAGACATTCACTGCAGTAAAATTATAATCAAAGTTTATATCTTTTTACTAGCTTGTAAGTTTTTTTAATTTATGAATTTAATTAGGAACATAATGAACTTCAAAAAATACATGTTTTAACAGATCGACTCTTAATTAAAAAAGTATATGAGTATAAATTGTAAGAAAAATGACAAAAGTACAAGATCGATATAATTAATGAAAATGGATATGACTGTAAATTAAACAATCAGCACTTTTTACTGCACGCGATCGAGTCACATGTATTACTATTATTATAATTTTATCATATAACGAAGTGACATATCCTTTTTTACCTTATAAGAAGACATTACTGATATGAATAATCGGGACAAAAACTGTTTCAATAAATTAAAGATGAATGGTTTCATTAAAATAGATATTTTTAATTTTAAAAGAATAAATTAGAGCATGAAACAGTACCTTGACGCTCGATGATGGGTGTCATCTTCTGCGTCGAAAAACTCTTCAGATTCGCTACTTTCAGACATTGTCTGTGTAAAGAGATTGGAGTAAGTACTCGAGACAGCATCGAAACTGTCAAATTTGTTGTATGTCGCACTATCGCGTAAGACTTTAGCTTCTAGAAACTTTACTGAATTTATAAAAATTAAGTTATTAAACCGGTACTACAAATTTAAAGAGAGTTTCTAAAAATATTCTACTTCTCATTCAACTAGCAACAAGGTTCCATTTTGCTCTGTTCACAGGATATCAACCGCAATTTCATTTAAATCTATCAAGTTAACAATAAAAAACACAACCCCGACAACTTAAACTTTATCAATTAACTGACAATTAATTAAATAACGAATTCTGCAAGAAATATGACCCGTCGAGGTTAAATTTAATGCATTTTCAACGATTAGACTTGATTCGGGCAACTGACAGGTGACAGTTCAGATAGAAACGTGTGAAAATACCTTTGTAACATTAAACTACGTTCACAGTCGTTTATGTAATAAACAGGGATGGGTGATGACGCAAAACTCGAGTGCAGGGTTGTGCACGTAAAATACATTAGGTAAATTACATAGGTTTTCTACGTATAATACATGCGTATTATACATGAAAAATTGGAAATTAAGAGGGAGTGGGGGATTTTATACGTATAATACATGGTTTTCTACATTATGTAAAATACGTATTATACGTAAAAAACCTCGAGTGACGCGTCACTGCACAACCCTGCTCGAGTGTTGGTCCATTTAAAGCCCAAAGCACAACGAATACGGTTATGGGAGCTGGGCATGAGATAATAAAGGACAGAGACTGTTTCTGTCCTTTTCTGTCTCATGCTCTGGTCCCGTAACCGTATTTCTATCTGCTTAGGCCTTTAGAGATCCTTAAGGGAGAGTTGGGACATGTTGACTTCGATTCTGATTGGTCGCGGGTTTCCGGAAACGGATGTTCATAAAAAGTTAATTTCATTGGTCCAAAATGGCGGTTCCATTTTGAAATGCTTTTAAAACAAACATTTTTAAAATTAGCCCGCTTTTTTCGACCAATGATACAGATTGCAATATCGTCACTTCCGTTTCCGGAAACCCGCATGGGTAGTAGAAGGGGAAACTTGTCTCAACTCTCCCTTGAGGATCTCTAGTCCATTTACATCTTCGGTAAATTTTTTTTTAATTAAATTAATTTAATTTCCAACAAGTGAACCAAGACAGAATTTTGGCACAGTTTCTACAGGGATGAACACTACAGTTCGGTCTCCTTATTATTCGTTCGTGCCCTTAATAATTCTAACATTTCTAACCGTATTTTCACGGCCAAACTCGGCCACTAGGTGGCAGTATTGCTTCTGGTGACAAGACGCGCAAAATTTTGAAAAACACAAATTAAATTATATCAAACAAAGTAAATAGAAAACATTTTTCCTTTATAAAAAGTTAAAGGAAATTAATTTTTTTAACCCTTTCGTGCTCCACTGAAACTTTATGTAGAAATATAATTTTTTTTGTCTCTAAAATATATTTTAACGTATAAAAATACAAAATAAAGAAAAAATTTTTTGTTTAATTATTAATTTTTGGTAATTATTTAGAATCGCGGCTTTTGCGAATTTTTAAGTTTTTTGATCGGGACCAAGTCTAAGTGGTGTATTTTAGCACCAAAGTAAATAATCCGGTGGGGGAGGTTGAAAAAGTTTACCTGCTTTTTTTATTTTTACAAAAAACTTCAATTTTTTAACTGCACTAAGGGTGAAGACCCATGCGAAGGAATAGATTATCAGAGGAATAGAATAGACCAATCAGAAAAAACTTTCCATTGTGACCAATTATCTGATTGGTCTATTGTAATCCACTGATACCCTACTCCGTCGTATGGAACTTCACCCTAAGGCCAGAGTTGTGTAGTGACGGAGCACTGGCGGCAACTGACCGGTGACCGTCATAGAACTTAAGATAATGGAAATTTTTAGTTAGTCCACATGCCACCAGGACCCTTGCCGGATCTAGGGTAAAATTATCTTAGATAGAACCGAAATAATATAACAATAGTAGCCTAAAGCACAACGAATCGTAATCGCTAATCCTTAATCGTAATAATGAGAGAAAGCAGGACAGAGATATATGTCTGTCCTACTTCCTCTCATTCTTACGATTAAGGATTAGCGATTACGATTCATTGTGCGTTAGGCTAGTAACACGCGAGAAAATAGCAGGCCAGCCAACAAAAAAAGAAATCCCCCAAATGTACACACAGGAAAATGGAACAGCGACCCGAATGTGACAGAGTCCTCCCAACTCCCTCATATTTCCGAAATTTTCACGTATAATACGTAAGTATTATACTGTAGAAAACCATGTACAGTACGCTTCTATTTAATTGACCTCCATTTTATTTGAACTTTTTCGTACATTTTAAATGAACAAAATTTCCCCTTACGTGCGTAAGGGGAAATGTAACATTTCCCCTCACGTGCAGAGTGTTTTTGGTATTTGCGTAAAAAGTGGGAAGGGTCAATTAAAATATTTCATCCGGTCCCGATAAAGTCAATTAAATGGAAGCGTACTGTATAATACATCACGTATAATACGCACCCATCCCTGCACCTAGTTCCTACGAGGTGGCGCGTAGGACCTTCCGTAAATATGCGTAACTTCGCAAACCCGATTGTAACACTACCCAACACTGACCACAACTCGCTGCTGTTCGGCTGTTTATCCGTTAAATGTTGTTATTCCTCTTGTTATTCCTATATAGCATTAATACGTGAAAAGAAAATAAGTAAATATATGACATGATTTGTTTGAAGAATAATGTTAAAATCGTAGTGGGATTGTGAAAATATATTTTGTAGACCATTTGAAGTAAAAGCTTGGTAAAGTAGCACTAATTTCTTTTATTTTTAAACATAGTAAGTAATAAAATTCTTAACCTAAAAATGTTAATTTACCTTTTAATTTAATCACATGAATCACATGTTTAATATTTTCATCATTTTATGTATATAAAATGTCAAACAGATATTGGATTTGAAAGGTTAAATTATGGTTAGATATTGCCGTCAGATATATATCCTAAAGAATTGCTTGATCTAACCTCATAGAATAAGAATTGGCTTTTACTACTTTTGGAATTTTAAATTATTACTATTACTTTTACAATTAAAAGAAACAATAATAAAGGAATGCATTTTTACTCCTTTTGTGGAAAATCAATTACTCAACAAATTCCCCCGAATAATATTAAATACCGCCAAATTTATTAATTTAATTATTAAAATTTAATTTATTAAGAATAAATTTAAATAATGGGGTATCTAATCCTAATTTAATTACTAAATCATTTAAAATTATTTAATTATTATTTTTAAACTGTATTTTTTTTACTACTATAGTTCATGTTGAAATAATTCTTCAATTCCCTAATATAGACTGTTATTTTTCCTCAAATTAAAAAAAATATATTATGGGAAAACAACTATAAAAATGAAACCTATATAATACTTGCAATACATGGAAACACATCTTTTTTTCTTAAGTTCTTTTTGTTTTATGTTTCACAATTTTTTTTATAAAAATTTACTTTAATCCTATTTATCATAAAATGACTGACTCTGATCTAAAAAAGTAATTTCAATTTAGACAATAACAAAGATACAAAGTATTTGTTTATAGAGAAATATTTTGTGAATATTTTCGCTCATAGAAAAACATTTAAATTAAAATTTATGTAATATGAAAGACATAATATGAAAATTAATTAATTCAATTCTATCATTATCTATATTTTATTTACATTTAAAATTTTTTAAAAAAATTTTTTTTTTAAGATTGTACAATTGCTTTTTTTAAAGTGGAAATGTATGTATTTTATTCTGTTAAAAAAACACATTGATTTAGCTTCTAGCGAAATCTCTAAAGTTGTTAAAATTTGAAAAATCGAATATTTTAAAAATCATGTCTTTTAATAATTTTATTTCCATATTTTCTTACAATTTTCAATATAATTTCATCAACCTACAGGCAACTTAGAATCACATTGAATTAGCTAATTGCGAATTTTGTTGTATAACCATATTTAGAATTATCAAGGTTTTAAAACTGGAAAGTTAGAAACAAAAGTTTCGTAATTCTTTGTTATGTTATATAAGTTTTATAAAAAATACTTCTTATCCATTTCGTAGATAAATTAAAAAATGCATCAATTGTCATATCTAACGTTTCCTTTATTAATCAGAACTTAATCACTCATTCAAATTAAACACTTAAGGTTCAAATTAGCAACAGTTTTAATATTAATTACTTATTACAAATTGTATTATAAGAAATGTAGTTTTACTTTAAGAGAAGTAATTATCCTAAAATTTTAAGATATTCCATAATATCTGAAATTACAGGATGCTTTTGTTTAGCTGATTCTCTTGAAGAGAGATTCTCTTCTCTTTTATTTAATAAAAATAAGTTAATAAATAAGGAATTGTTTAACAATAATTATAAGGTTTTTGTGCATTTACAATTTATAAATTAAAATAACACTTTTTAAAATATATAAAACCCAAAAAAGATTCTTATACAAATAATTTAGTAAAGTTGTTTTATGTTATAATTAATTTTGTGAAAAACTACATTCTTTTAATTTTCTCGAAATAACAAAATTTGTACTTATCTATTTTTAATTGCTTACTCCTCAACTGAGGTCAAAATAATAATTTAGTTTCTACTGTAATTTTAGTGTTTAATAAATAAAAAAATTAGATTTTACCTACCAATGAAAATAAATGCAAATAATAAAGCCAAAAATAGTAATTTAAAATTCATGATGTGTTTCTTTAGTAATGAAAAAGAACAAATGTAGAAATTATTCTAAGCTCAATGTTTAAGCAGCGTCGCTTTAAATATTTTTCTCTGGGATGAATAATTAAATATTTACTTTAATTATGAAATTATAAAAGACTTTCCTTAGCTTTATATACATATACAAAGGATATATGCAAATTCCTGTTTTTTTGTGTTTACTTTTCACTGCTGCGCACCTTTTTAATATTATGAGATAATTTAGTGCCGAAAAAACATTACATAAACGTTTTTATAGATTTAATATTACCAATATAAATAATTTATAAATTTTTTTAAATCGGCTTTTTTTTGGAATAAAAATAATTTTCGGGTATATTGTTTTCTTGACCTTAAAAAATAAATTTCGATATATATTTAATTTAATTATGTCTTTTAATGCAATTATATAATAAGGTAATAAAGACTCCGTCATTCCACAATGCACACGTACCAGTGGCTAAACTTCAGAAAATAATTTACATAAAAATAAGTTTTTATACTTTTTAAATAAATTAACAGGGGAAATAAAAAATGTGTATCTATTGAAATTTCTATGAATTATTTTCAAATAATTTTTATTAATACTGATTGAACTCGTAAATTTTGAATATAATATTTTAATTTTTATTTTTTGTTGTACTGAAAAGTAAATATTGTTTAAGGAAAAATTTTTTCTGCAGATGTGTTATGTGATTCATTTTAATGGAGTTTAATTTTTTAGATAAATACATCATGTCCGAACAAAGGGAACAAGATGTTAATGATGCTTTTGAAAACTTACTAATGGCAGAAGATTTAGCTGCAAAAAGTTGTTACGAAGACGGATATAAAGTCGGAAAAAATAATTTGTTACAAGGTTATCACCTTGGATATCATAAGGCGAGTACAGTTGCCTCTCAACTAGGATATTATAAAGGTGTATTAGTAAGAAGTCAAACAGAATCTCCACCTTCAAAACTTGAACTCGAAAAACAAAACCTGCTTTTAAGTATACGTAATTTTCCTACTTACAACGATAGTTCTATAGAAATTATGAAATCTTTCGAAAATGTTAAATTCAACTTTAATAAATTTTGTTCTAAGACAAAAAATAACGTAACATCTTTTGAGGGTGAAAAGTTGAATTTTTGATTTTGTTTCAAAAGTATTCTTGGTAAAATGCTTTATTAAAGGGATCATTTTTAAAATAAATGTTTTTTAATCAAAAAATTTCATTTTTAAAAATCCTATCAACTAATTTTAGCATTTATTGGTTAAAACTTAATTGTTATTAGAGAATTAATTGTACTTCATTCGATCAAAGTAATTTGAATAGTTGAGGAGTAAGAGAACAAAGCCTGATAAATCACTTTAAAAAAAAAAAATGAGATACGCATAGTTTCTATATATTTGGGACTCTAGGAATATGTTACTTCTGATTCACGAAAAAATTCTATTCTATTAAAATTTTAGTTTAATAACGCTGTATTTCATCGAAAACAGAATTTTTTATCTCACATAAAAGTATTCAATTTGCTATCAAAAGAGGATAAATACAGGCTTCCAGTGTCGACAATTAGACCATATTGAAACAAAACTTGATAAATCCTTAATTCTGTATTTTTTTAAAGCTCATTTATAATTATTAGATTTATAAATCTAAGAAGTTCTATACATAGAAATAGAATATCATAGTACAGATTTTAATGTTGTTTAAAAGTTTCAACGTTGTATTTGTTTGATTCATTTAATTCAGTGATTAAAAATCATATGAAAAAAGTACATGGCTTTGTAAACTCAGATTTCTTTAAAGTAAATATTCAATTGTTTGCAAGTTTATTGGTTATCTAAAAACGTTTAAAACATATTTTGATATTTAAAAAAATAATAAATAAATGGAATCATCCGAAAAATATGTTGATTCAGGCACCAGAAAGCGAGAAACTGCTCAACATAAAAGAGATGAATTTTGTTTCAAAACATAAAAGTGTAAGGTTATTCAGATTTCGTGACAAAAATATATTTAATCAATCAAAACCGAATAAATTGATACCTGTCTGAAATCAAAAGTTGATAAATCCAGACTGATGAAACAAAAGTGGATAAATCCAGTTTTCTTTTTTAAATAACAATAATAATAAGCAAAATAACATTATTTGCAACATTGAAAAGTAATATGTTTGGTTGCTTATCTTAAACTACTTTCATTTTTCTTTTATCTTTTTTTGGTTAAAAAAATACATTTGTTCATTTTTCTCAAAATTAACTTGGATGGGTTTATCTGGTTTTGTTCGCTTCCTTCTCAATTAAAATGTTTTCATTATGGAAACTTTATAAATATGAGTTTGATAAAATAATTATTTAACTAATTTTATAAAAATTTGTTATTCAAAAAGCTAAAAATGACACTTTCAGATATCTGGATTGAAGAAGTTGAGACATTCAATTGTTTCATTGTATAAAAATGAGGTTCATTTTTACCCCAGGATGAAAATGAAGTTATTTTTTACCCTAGGGTAAAAATGGACGCTATTTTTATACGGTTGGATAAATTAATGGATTGAAATTTTGTTTTCAGATATCTAAAAGCGCCATTTTTGTGTCTAGGATAGAAAATTATTTTCCAGTGTATGAAAAATATATGACCGTAGGGGTTAAAGAGTAAATGGTATAAAATAAGAATTCTCATGTCTTCCATACGCCCTTGAATAAAAAATGTAATTTATGAAAAACAATTAATGTTTTGATGCTGATATTTTCTATGAATAAATTCTATGAATTCTATAAATTCTATGAATAATAATTTTTTTCGACTTTTATAATACTTACAGGATATTTATACCCGTGTATTAGATTTTGAATAATCTACAAATAAATTGTATATATTTTGTAATAAATGATTTCGATTATCACAATACTTATGAATTTATTCTTTACTTGGGTAAATTTATTAATGATAAGTGTTAATAGTACTTGTCAAAAAATGACGGTAGATTTTTTATGCATTTCACGGATCCTTTTTAGTGGAGTTTTAAGAAAGTGCAAATAAAATTAAGGACAATAAAAATAACAAAAATAAACTTCAAGTAGAATGAAGCCTTTTTGCTACGAGTCATTTTTAACAATCCTCGTTATCACTTTTAAATTTCATGTTTTCCAACTTCTGTTCAAACTACACACACAAAGGTTATCTTTTTCTATTCTTCAATCCCTCCTTTTCATTTTTCGTATCTTCATTGCAGCTTCTCGTCTCTATTTTTCTCAGTTACACTTAATAAGAAAAATCTTTTCATTATTCATTCATTTTTCGATCACTGTAAGGACCATAAAACTCAACAGTAAACTCTTGTCGAATAACAGACTCGAAAGCCAAGTAAAATATAGTAATTAATGAAAATAATACTTTAATACTGTGCAGTAGGGAGAAAAAAATTCGGTTAAAAATAAAATATACATATTAATAGAATAAAATCTGTTTCAATTTGAATTATGTTTCACTTTTTCGAAAATCTATACTAGCAAGATATAAAACATTTGAAAAAATAATAATCAAAATGAAAACCTGATTTTTGGGTTAAAATTAAGATACACACTGCTAGATAAATCTGAAATTTAATAAAAAACATGTTGATGTGCTTTTGTTATTTCACACTGATAATTTTATTTAACACTCTTTTTTACATATTACTATTGTACATAATTGTTTTATTAGGATATCATTATTTCGTAGTTACTCTAGTACGTTTATTCCAAGAAAAATTTGTACCATACGTGCGTTGCGCAGGTTTATCTTCAATTGGTTTCTGTACAGAAAATTGCCAACTCATTTTTTTACAATATTGTATTGCCTCTTCTTTGGTAGCAAAATCAACTTTAACATTTGACATGGGATCTCCCCTGTTAAAAGTTAAGATGTAGTGTTAATATCATATTACAATTTAAATGCACTCTTTTAAAAATATATTTATTTTAATTAATTTCTCTTCACAAGTGTCTAAAATACAAAAGAAGTACACTGCATACATGTCATATACCTAAACCTTTTTGAACATAAGATATCAGTTCTGAATAGTTACTATGGTTATTACTTTAAAAAAACGAGTGAAAACATTGATACTCTATCGACAGAAATTAAGTAGACACCTGTACAGAAAATTAAATAGTGGTGCCTTAATTTGAAATTCATTAATTTTGTTAAACAATTTTTTTAGATTGTTGTTCCAATTAAGTATTTCTTTATTTATTATTTATTTCCTCAGAATAATTAATATTTCTTTCTGTAAGATTACTTAAAATAATATTCAAAAACTTTATATACTGATTCAACAGTGTGGCCACGTGTCAGTAAAGTCAGTAAAGTCAGGGAAATGACAGGAAAAAAATTTGTTGTCAGTAAAGTCAGGGATATGACAGGGAAAAAAGTTTTTTGTCAGGGAAATTAAAGAAAAAAAAAAATGAATCAATTCTCTCTTTTTGAAAATACTCATAAATGTTAGTACAATAATGCTTAACTACTAAAAAGTCCAGACTTTTATTAGTAACTAAAAAAACGTTAATAACTTTTAAAAATGTAAAAAATTATTTTTTGAGAAAGTAATTTTAAAATTTTTTGATATCAGAAACTAATTACACCAAAGTAAATTATATATTTTGTACACAAAACTTATCTAAACTATTTTTAAATAGTTCTAGTTACTAACCAAAATTTTGATTTGTTTAAACAATCTAAGTTAAACAAATTCATAACTTCAAAAGCTTTCTTTACTTAGATTTCGTTTCTTTTTTTAAATTAATTAATTAATTAATTAATTACCGTAATAATTAAGAAATCTTTTGAGGTTATTTATTTGTTAACTAAAACTGTTTAAACGATTTAAAAGTCGTTGGTAAGTATTCAAAACTACTATGAAACTACCAATCTAAAAATTGTTTGTAAACATTCTAAGAGATCACAGCCCCTATTGTTAGTAAAAAAGGGGAATAGGGGCAATTTTTTTTTAAAATAGGGGATAAAAAGGGGACAAAAAATTTGCTTTAAAGTCTTTGATGTCGACTTTCATTGAAAAATTGAAGATGTTAAACACGGTCTTAATAGTTTTAACTTTTTAAATAGAATAAAATTTAGTGTTTAATTATCCTAAAATGTCAAATTAATATTTTTTAAACAAATAACGTTATTCATGTAAACATTGAAATATTATGTATACTAGCAACATTAAAACGCGCGAGAAACTTTGCATTGTTATTTGTCATTCAAAACTATAAATTTTTTGGAAATTTAAATAATAAAAATTAACAGAATTAATTTTTTTTTAAGGTATCTAAAAAATAATGAAAATAATTGACACTTGATAATAAAACTCGAAAAATATTTAGATAATTACACAACTGAAGAATAATTTTAAAAAATAAACAATGAACATTAAATTTAAACTAGAAAATTGAAAAATTAAGAAAATTATATAAATAACTGTTGGGAATAATTGCAAATTGAGAAACTGAATTGAAAATTGCCAAAAATAATTGAAATTCAAGAAAATAATAAAAACTTGAAGAAATAAATTGAAAATAAGAATTGAATTGAAATTTGAAAAAATAAATTAAAATTGAAAACAAAATTCTAACAATTGCCAGATTAATACACAATCGAACAAAATAATTGAAAAAATTAAAGAATAATTATAAAATTTTTAAAGAATAATTGAAAAAATTGTTGCAAAGAATTGAAAATTAAGGGAAATAAATAATAATTGAAAGAAATAGTTAAAAAGTAGATTAATTCACAATTGGAAAAAATAATTCAAACAATATTTAATTTAATCAAAATAATTTAAAAACTATAAAAATTATAGGAATATCTAATTGTTGCAAATAGTTGAACATTGAACAACTAGATTGCAAATTGAAAAAAATAATTAAAATTGAAGAAAATAATTAAAAATTGCAAGAAGGAATTGAAATTTAAAGAATAAACTTAAAAATTCAAAAAAAGTAATTGAATATAGAAACAAGTAATTGAAAAAAGCGATAATCTTTTAATATTAAAGACAATAATTAAAAATTGAAAAATGGAATTTCAAATTTGAAGAAAATAGTTGTAGAATTAAACAATTGAATTGGAATTTAGAAACAATTTTTTTGAATGAAAAAAAAAATTGAAAACTGAATTAAACTGAAAAGTTAAAAATTAAAATGAAATTTAAAGAATATAATTAAAAATTGAAGAAAGTATTTTAAAAAAGGCAAGAATCATTAAGTATATTTCAAAAATGGAAATGAAATTAGAATGAGATATTTAAAATTGAAAAAAATATTTGGGAATTGAAGAAAATAGTTTAGAATTGAACAACTGAATTGAAATCTAAACTAGTTGTTATAATTGAAAAAAATTATTGAAAAAATTCGAGAATTAAACAAATTTCTTAAATAAAAATTTAAAACTGAAAAATTAGTTTAAATTTTTAAACAATAATTCAAAATTTAAAAATTAAAATAAATTTTTAAGAATACAGATAGATAATTGAAAGAAAAATTAAAAAATCGGGCAAGTACGAGTTACACCCGTACCAAAATCTAGGGTTCCGTACATTTACAAAACAAAGATATACCTTATTAACAAACAGAGAGCTCTAATTGGGTACACATATGTATTTTTACGTGTAGATTACAGAAAGATTATAGGGAACATTATCTGGATTGACAGTCAAAACGTTGTCAAAAAAAGAAAAACTGCAAATTTTCGAAAAAAAAAGTTTTTTCCTCATAACTTTGAAACTATTTGAGCTAGAGGGCGAAAATTTGATACATTTGTATATTTTTATGTACAGATTATGAAAATTAATTAGAACGTACAAATTATGAAAATACTTCTACCTTCAAGTACATGAAACTTTTGCTTAAGGGTACAGGTTTGTATTTCATATAAATAACATAAAAATCAAGAATTTTTTTTAAGGGGAGGCCCTGAAATTTTTATAGGGTTTCAGGGCTTATAACAGTCTTGATTATAGGTCCTGTGGCAGCCTTGATCAAGCCTTGTATAAGATTAAAAATTTTTTTTGTTTTTTTTTCATAATTTTTCAATTATTTTGAAAAAAAAAGTGATAACAATTTTCAATTGCGTTTTATATCGTTTTTTTACATTCTGAGTATACAAATAAAAATTGTATTGGTTTGAGGGGTACTGTAGGACAATTAGGGTGAGCTCTAGCATAGGGGTCTAAACCTCTTTTTGGTGATTTTTGAATTTTTTTTTGTGACCTCATAATATTCAATTTTATTTCCAAACATAATTTTTCCATAATCTGCATGCAAAAATACACGAGGGTACCAAATTTTAGCCCTCTAGCTCAAATAATGGCAAAGTTAGAGAAAAAAACTTTTTTTTCCAAAATTTGCAGTTTCTCCTTGACAACGCTATGGCCATCAATCCAGATCATGTTCTCTATATTTTTCGTGTAATCTACACGTGAAAATACATATGTGTACAAAATTTCAGACCTCTAGGTCAAATAGTTTAGAAGTTAAGGGGGGGGGGGGGGGGGAGGAATGGTCTATTTTAATGCATTTTTGCTAAAAAAAAGTTGTTATTTCCTTGACAACGCTATGAACATCTCCTTGAATCATGTTCTCTATATTTTTCGTGCAATCTACACGTGATAATACATAAGTGTACCAAATTTCAGCCCTCTAGGTCAAATAGTTTAGAAGTTAAGGGGGGGGGGGAATGGTTTTTGGCTACAGACGCACGAGTCTCGCTATAAGGGTTCCGCCGAACACCGAAGGTGTACGGAACCCCAAAAAATGATAAAATTATTAAATATTAAAGAAAAAAATTGACAAATGGAAAAAAATTTTGAAACTGGCGAGAATAATTAGGAAGAGAACGAAATAATTAAAAATGTTAAAGAATAGTTATAAAATTTCTGAAAGAATAAGTGGAAATTGAAAAAGTTGTTTAGATTAATTAAAAATTACGGAAAATAAATGGTAATTGACAAATATCTGAAAAACAAAAGTAGTTTTACGTTAACTCCCCCCCCCCCCACACTATGCGTTACATAGTTTTTTTTTTTCAAAAAAAATCTGAACAAAATTTTGTGTTCTCTACATTACCGTATAACCCGTATTTTTTATAAATAAATAAATAAATTACAAAAGCGTTTAAATTTAAAATTTATTAAATGATACAAATTCAGAATTAAGTACAAAATATCTTTAATAAATTATAAATTTAAATTTGAAAATTAGAAATAGGGTAAATAGGGGACAAATCTTTAAAATAGAAGAAATAGGGACAAAACTTCAAAATAGGGGAAAAAGGGGGAATAGGGGACAAGCTGTGATCCCTGTAAATTGTATTAGGACTCTAGGCCAATAGTGACGAATTAATTTTACAAAAGAAACGAATTCTATGTAATGAAAACTTTTGAAGTGATTATATCGAAATACCATGCGAAATACCTTGAAATCCCTCTCTAAAAAAATGATTATTTATATTTGTGAAAGTTATTAACATTTCTTTTAGTTAATATTAAAAGTCTTGATTTTTTAGTACCAACTTAAGTGTTATAGTACAAACATTTATGAGTATTTTAAAAAAAATAACATTCAAATTGGTTCATTTTTGAGTTGTTGGCAGATTTTTGTCTTTGCTTTGAATAAACAAATTTTTGTCAGTGAATTTCGTTGTAATGTCAGTAAAATGTCAGGGAAATTGATGAACTGAAGCTTGTGGCCACCCTGTGATTCGCAAAATTAATTTCTAAGAATTTAGAGTTTAAATTATATTTACTGAGAAAGCATCAGGTAACCAAAAATACAATATTTAAGATAATGTTTCTTCAGATAATTCATTCTTATTTTTTAAAAACTTGAAAAGGGGTCGTCCATAAAAAAAAACACGAAAATTTAGAAAAATGCGAATGTCTTGGAAAATAAAATCGACAAAGTGGGCCCTTTTCATGCGGACATACACATATATGTTAATATTTACCAAAATTTTCACTTAATACAAGTCTTAGAAAAAAAGTTCAACTGTGAGAAACATTGAAAATGAACATTAGAAACAAAAGAAATCTTAGTGATCTCAAGAAAAGATATTCAAATATATAACATTATATTTTGAACAAATTCAAATTAAAAAAATTATCAATGTAACCGTTTTATTGTAAATATAGTTTTTATTTTTATCGTAGTTGACAAATGAGCATATGTACGAGGGATTTATTTCCTGAAAACTTCTGCCAAAATGTAAAAACTTTTTACAGAAAACTTTTTGTTACTTTTAGATCAGATCTGAAGAGGGTTGCAAAAATGCAACCAATGCAACCGAAACGTTAAAATAAAATAATGAAAAAATAAACAAAAAGATGAATCTTAATTGATTTATGACCTAAAACAAAAAGCAAAAAAGAACATCTACCCTTTATAATATTATATTAAAATGTTAATATTCACAATATTTCAGTTATTTACTCAAAAATAAGGCTTTTGAGATGAATTTGAATTTTTAACTAGTTTTAATTTTCTAACTTTAATTCATTTCTAGAAGCAACCTTTTTCCTTTTATTTAGAATATTTTGAACATGTTAAATATGATTACACATCGCGAAGCAATTTTAAACTGAAACTGAATACAAAGTTTAAAAACTTATATAATTCAGAAATCTGCAGGCTAAAATTTCTAAAAATTTAGATCAAAATTTAAAAAAAAAACATTAAAGTTTCTGCAAATAATTTTTAGAACTTAAAAGGAATACAAGAAAAAAGTAAAACGTTTAATATAGTGATAGAAGTTGTGTTAAAGATAACAAAAAGGCTAGATAAAACAATTTTAGTGTTTATCTTAATTTGGTTTAGCCAAATCATGTGGCTGTAATTAATTAATAATTTAAAAATTGAGCAATTTTAAATGGATTAATTTTTTTTTTAAAAAAATACTAAATTTAAACTGAAAATATTGACGATAATTATTACTGAATAGTTTTTATAAAATTAATTGGGACATCCAGAAAGTCACTTTCAGAAGAATCACCCATACATAGTTTTAAAATTAAACTTACGTAGATGTCCATCCCATCAAAGAATTTTCCCATCTTTCACGAGTATCAAATTCAATTTGCCAAAAATTAATATTATTTGTTCCAGACTGCATAGCATTTTTTGCTGGTTGGTAAATACGCACTGATCTAGTTTTTATATGTTCTTCAGGAACTCCAGAAACTAAATGGACTTTCTCATCGGTAGTAACTGTTATATAACCATGAAGAGCTTCCTCTTGTTCTAACTCTGATGGGTCTTTTAAAACGTTCTTAGTATCTTTTATTGTAGGTTCCTTTAACTTTGCTAACTCCTCAGCACTAAGAGTGCACCGTAAATAGCTTGTTGATATTTGTTTGTAAAGTCTGTGGATTAAATATATTAATTGACATTATTGGTATAAGATTGTCATGATAATAACACATATATGTATTATAAGAACAAAAAAAGTACAAATTCTTAATTTTTCCAAGTCATCCTATTATTAAATTTGCTATTAACTGCATACTTATTGAGAACTGTGGAGTTATCTGAATAAAATAATAAATACAAAAATTATTGTCTTGGAAAATTGAAATTGATAAGTAGGTATATTAAGAATTGATAATATTACAATTATTTCTAAATTGTAAAAGCGATGACAGTTTTTTTTTTGGTTTGCGTTTTATTAGTAATACACAGAATTTCTTTAGAGTTTTAAATCTGACAATCATGAATTTACTTTTCTCATTACTGTTTTTTATTTGAGCAGAATTTTTATATAATAGAAGTATTATATTTTTTATGACAAAAATAAAATCTATTTAAAAAGTAATGAATCTAATTCGAAATAGTAGAGTCTCATTAGAATAATTATATAAACTATATGCAGGTGTAGGTACTATAGGTTTTTTTTCAGAATTATAGAACTTAGTAAATGTCAACATTTTTCAATTTGGAAATGCCTTAAATAAAATGAAAAACTTCAAGATATACTTGCCCAGAATTACATATATTTTTTATGTTGTTAGTCATCCGTGGTAACATATTTAGAGCACGAGTTGCCATAGAAAAATTAAACCAATATTGCTAATAATCACTATTGTTCAAATAAAAGAATACGTATAAATATTTCACTTTTTTTTTAATTGCCTTTTCGTAATATCACAATTAAAAATTTTGATTGCAATAGAGTTGTCTCTGATAACATAAATAGACATCTGCGGGCGCTAATACCCTATATATAGGACCTTTTCATCTTCATCGCGTCTTCTTCCAATTCATGCATTACTGCATTCGCTGGACGAAGACAAAAAGAATAAAAAGATGTATTCAATAATGTTGTGAGTTAAGGTGTTTATGCTTTAAGTTGATCCATTGTGGACACACCATTACATAACGTACGCAACCCTGCTGGTAACACTGCACAGCCCTGGGCACTTGAGTTTATTTTGTTCAATTTACTGGTGCTTTCATGGTTCACTGCAACGAAGAGGTCAATATAGGTTCAGTATTATGACTAAATTAATCATCACTCAAACTCGAGTAATTCGAGTTACATCTCATGTTGTTTCTTGTTTATAGTTTGTTATAGTTCTTTCTGTAGTTGTCTGTAGTTTGGAGGTTATAAATAAAGCACAAAAACAATTATTTCTTTTATCTTTTTTGTCCAAAAGTTTTCAATTAAAGCAATATTCTAAGTAAAGTCTTACCTTTAATTGTCGAAAAAGTATTTTTGGAATCGTAACGGTAAGGGATTAAAGTTTCTGTAGATTATATAAAATTGTTTTATTATATATCTGAGATGGTATGTTTACATGTTTCACACGTTTCATGAATTAAAGCTTTTGCTATTCAACGAATAAAAAGCTAGAAAAAAGGGTTTAAAAACCAATATTATTCGGGTTTATATATTGAATTAAATTTCACCATCTGATAATTATTGTAACAATTATCAACTAGTAACTTTTAGCCGGGTGACAAATTATTGTAAAACTATAATTATTATTACAATGAGTTATATAATATAATATAGTTTGAAAAATAAAAAAAAATATTGAAGATATTAAAATGAAAATAATTTTCTTTTTAAGATAATAAATAATAATAATAAAATAATGATAATAAAAATTAGTTAATTAAATAACATTAATATGTCATTTTAAAATTATTACTTATATTTAATATTGACTTATTTAATTTTAATTAAATTGACGGGCAATTTGTACATATTTAAAAGCAAACTTTATTAATTTAATAAAATTTACTTTCAAATCCTATTTTTTTAAAAAATTATTAAAATTTTTAACTTTTTAATTATAATTTTATTGTAATTCATTAAATCTTAATTGTCTAACTATATATTGATTTAAATAATTTTTAGTATAAAAGATTTTTAAATTATTTTTATTGCAAATTTTTTTAAACAAAAATATATTTAAAATCTTTTTATTACATAATTAATCAAAAATTTTATGTATGTACCTAAGTAGAATAATTGCAAATATTTTATGTTACACGACGTCTTATAACTTTAATGATTCTAACAAAAATTTGGTGTTTTCAGTCTTATTGTACAGTATCATATCAAAACTCAGTTTTCCGTTTATGCAAAAATATATAATTAAAAATATTATTATTTATGCTGATATTTTAAAAAAATAATTTTTTCTAATTAACAAATATTTTTATAATTTTAAGGAAAGTTTCAGCTGAGTATTAAGTAAACTTCTAAACTTTTTTTTCTTGATTTGACAGTAAAAGGGCATGACACAGTATAACAGGGTGTCCAGCGTGTGGGAAACTCTTGAAAAGCGGGAATTGAACGGGACATTTTTTTGATGTGGGAATTGTAAGGGAATTTTGTTTGTCACTGGGAATTTTAACTTTATGAGATTATGTACACAAATTTTCCTTATAAATTTTGGAAACTTTCGCGATTATTATCTGTCCTTCTTGGCCAATGCACATTTATCACAAATACGGGAAGAGAGCTTAAGATGTATAGAAACAGTGATTGTTTCTGTCAAGTTTTAATAATTAATTTAATAATTTACCTAGTTGAATTTAGAATCAACTAAAAAAATGCAGTTTGGTTTACATATAGAAGCAAATTATTTGATTATATGCTTTTATTTGAATTTTCCAAATGGTTTATTACACTTTGATTAATTTTTTTTCTTAATCTAACCAAAAAGTTTGTTTCATACAAGAAAGAAATTTGGTTGATTAAAACAAATTATTTTATCAAATTTATTTGGTTCGTTCAAATACGTTTTGGTTTACATTTAATTAAATTTTATTTATTTTTCTCTAATGCTTGAATTTCTTAATTATATATTTTATTTGTTTATTATTAATTAATTTATAATTTGTTATTTATAATTTAAGAGAAGCTACGACATGTGTATGACATTATTATTATTATTATTATTTTTTTGTATAAATACTTTGTAAGGTTCCCATAATGATCTATTTTGGACTGCGGGATATATTATAATATAAATAAATAAATAAACAATAATTATTATTATAAATTGGAAATTAACTGATAAATATACAAATAATATATTAAGAAATTCAGTTATTATAGAAAAATAAATAACAATAAAGCCTTTTTAGAAACGAACATTTCTTCTCTCTATAAGACCTCCAAAATTTTGCATAAACTCTCCGCATAATCCCATTTCTTCAAAAAAGAACTAACACTCACTAAATTCATAAAACACAAGTTATGTAATTAATAATAAGAAATCATTTTACAGACGCCGATGATGCTTATTTCAGCGCATCTCGAATATCTATTTGTATCAACCAAAAAGTTACTGTATGAATCAAAACGTTTATTTGAATAAACCAAACTTTTGTATTACGTAAAATAAATGGTGTTTTATGAAACACGTATTTTAATTCAAGAAAATACTGTGGTTAAGGTTGATCAAACCTGAAAACAAAAATGCTCTCACCTGATTTCAATGTTGATGTTTCGCGATATTAAAGGACAAAATAAATCAGTAAATGTTGATTTAGTAAAAATAATAAAGTGCCACAAGTGGTGGAATTCCAATTTTGTTCCTATAAAAATGAGCTAAATATTATTTTTCAATAAATTTTCAAAATTTCGAAAATACTTTAAAAATAATATTTAGCTCTTTCTTATAGGAACCAAATTGAAATTCCACCACTTTTAGCACTTTATTATTTCTACTAAACAGGGCTGTTATTGATTTAAATCATTGGAAAATTTGCATTAAATTACAAATTTTTGGTATGAAGATAGCAAAAAATAGTATTATATTTTTATATCTTCAAGTCATTATAATTATATAAATTACAAACGTTAATTAAGTCATTTTTCAATCTTTTCTAACTTTTAACTTTCAATTAATTCAAATTTAAATACTATTATTAATTAATACAAAATAATGAAATAATATTAAATATTTTTCATATTCACAATAATCCTTATATTTTTAATATTCTTACAAGATTTCTAAGAGATTTCAATCTTTCGAAACTGTTTAATTTTTATCTTATATTTTCTTATTTTTACAAAATTTTAAGTTTTTTTCTTCTTTTACTTTTGATATTTTTTCTTCTTTTTATTTATCTTTTTATTTTTGGATTTTCTTTAATTTTCCTCTTTTTGTGCAAATTATTTAATATTATTTCACACAATTTCGTTATTATAACATTCACTAAAGTTTTTATTTAATTGATTTTCATAATTGTTTCCATATTTTCAAAAATAAATACTCCCATTTTTTTTTGCAAATTCATTCAATTTTTTTCACATGTTGTCTATCTTTTGCGAGATTTTTCGAAATTTTACTTATTCTTCCATAAAGTTTTTAGGTTTTATTTATTTTTCTAAACTTATTGTAAGACTTATTTTAAGTATAATATTATAAAAATGTGTTTAGTTTAATTTGCCTAAACTTTTTTATTTTTATATGATTTTAAGTTTCTTTTGTGGACATTCTTTTTATTTATCTTGATATACACATTTTTTAATTTTTTTTTGTTGTACACTGTAAAAACAGATGTCTTATTTTAAGACATTTATGTGGTCATGTTTAAGACATTTTTGAGTGTCTTAATTTCAACCAATGAGCAAGCGTCTTACAAAATTATTAACCAATGAAATAACTTGAAATTCAAAGACACTTTCTAAATGTCTTATGTCTTAAAATAAGACACCCATAAGACACCTGTTTTTACAGTGTACTTTTTACATTTTTTTAATTTGTTAGATTAAGGATAAATTAAATTCATTTAATTTTCCTGATGTTTCACTATTTTTTGAGTTCTTCCTTGGGTTTTAATTAATTCTTTAATTTTTGTCATTATTTTTTCATTTCTAAGAAGGAAGCATTTTTCCTTCTTTTTAATTGTTTAGTTTTTATAGAATGTCTGTTTAAAAAAACTTTTAAATGAGTGAATGTATCTTTAACAGAAATTCTACATGTTCGAATCTTTATCAAACCGAAATAGTATTTGATAGAACTCATTTTTCATGGAATATTTATATAATAGAATGTACACATGAGCGAAGTTTCATTTAATAGAATTCATATTTGATCGAAATTTTATTTAACAGAATTCACAGTTGATCGAAATTCTATTTTATAGAATCGACACTTAAACGAAGTTTCATTTGGCCGAATCAGCAAATGTCCGAATAAACATTCTTTAGAAAGATTTTGGCGCGAGTTTGAAAATTAACCAATTACAATTTTGTTGATAATTTCTGATTGATTAATTTTCAAACTCGCGCTAAAATCTTTCTGACGAATGTTTATTCGGACATTTGCTGATTCGGCCAAATGAAACTTCGTTTAAGTGTCGATTCTATAAAATAGAATTTCGATCAACTGTGAATTCTGTTAAATAAAATTTCGATCAAATATGAATTCTATTAAATGAAATTTCACTCATGTGTACATTCTATTATATAAATATTCGATGAAAAATGAGTTCTATCAAATACTATTTCGGTTTGATAAAGATTCGAACATGTAGAATTTCTGTTATAGATACATTCACTCATTTAAAACTTAATTCTTTTAAACAGACATTCTATAAAATAGAATTTCGATCAACTGTGAATTCTGTTTAATGAAATTTCGATCAAATATGAATTCTATTAAATGGAACTTCACTCATCTGTACATTCTTAAAGATACATTCACTCATTTAAAAGTTCTTTTAAACAGACACTCTATAAAATAGAATTTCGATCGACTGTGAATTCTGTTAAATGAAAATTCGATGAAATATGAATTCTCTCAAATGAAACTTCGGGTATATATGAATTCTAATATATGAAAGGTCGGTTATATTTGAATTCTGTCAAACATTATTTCGATGAAATGTGAATTCGGCTACAAGAAATTTCCGAATAATGGAATTCGGCCAAATGAAATTTCGAACTAATCGGAATTAGAACATATTCATGCGTCTTATTTGATAAATTCATGCTGGAAATGTTTCATTCCATGATTTCGCTGGCCACCCTGTATAATTTCCAATCGTCGGAAATGTCAAAAACTAGTCGTAAGAAAAATGTTTCAAGTTCAAGTCTACCACCAGCTGGATTAAAAATATTACATACGTGTTTTCTGTATTTGTTTTTCAATCATTAAAAAACAAAATCCAAAATCTGAACCGCTTTTAAAAAAATTGGAATACGTATTTCAGAAATAAAATCTACAAAGTGGATCCTTTTTTGTGCATATAAAGGAGAAATTTTCAGTATTTTATAAACAATTTCAAATTTTTAGTTTTAAATGTTATAAAAATTAATTTAAAAAGTCAATTTTTTAGAGTTCCGTACCGTAAAACACCGGAACACTATTAAAATCACTATGTATGTCCGTTTTCGCACCCCCTTTAACTAAGATGGTCTTCATAGTGTTCACTAGCAAAAAACTACGATTATTTGAAAAAAATTCGAAAAATGACCCTGGCCCCCATCTCCCCCTTTTGGCGGCCAAAGTTCATGACTTATAGGGTGCTGAAATTTGGTACACATATGGGATCGCTAAGTATGAATCTGTAGTCATTTTTTAAAAATTCAATATTGAGGGAGTCCTGAGTTCAGGGCTAGAGTGTATTCGTGTGAGATTATCTTTGATACAGGAATGCAAAACAAACAATTTAAAATGTCAAGCTTCTTCTTTGTTCGCAAATCAGGATTACTGTCTTTATTATCAACTCAATGTTCAATTTTTCAAAAAAAAAAAAAAAAACTATAATAATATCATAATTTTTTTACTTTTATTTAAATTTAAGACTAAGATTATGCACTTAAGGACTTCCAAGCAAATAGACTAAGCTCTTTTATGTAACTTATAATTTTAATAAACAAAAGTTTTTTTATTCAATTTTTTTTAATTTTTAAACTTTTAAAATAACATAAACATAAACAGTTTGTACAAAAAAATAATCTGAAACTGTAAAATATTGTAGCTGTTTAGTCAGAAAATTTCTTTTTTCGAAAAAATTTCAGTTTTAGAAATAAATGCTAGGGTAACAGATACAGTGACCGACCCCCTGACAGTGAACGACACCCGTCGCACAGTCGTCTGAGAGTCGAATCTAGCTGGCCAAAAGTCAAAAAATTGATGTCTTCAAATAAATTTTTCTTTAATGATTTTATGATCTATTATATCTATTGTGTTTTATTTAGAATATTTTAGCCGTTAAACATTTTTTTTATTGATGTATCATGGTCTTAACCGCGTCAGCCTCGCTTATAGTTGATTTTGCCATAAAACTCATATATATCTTCAATTATTTGCAGCTAGTGACCATTTAAATTAACATATTTAAATAATGTACATATTAATTTAACAATTCGTTTTACTGTTTGTAAGATATTTTAAGAAATATTCCTCTAATGTTAAACCTATTATTTAAAAAAAAGCAATGAAGGCAACTATTTACAGTATTTGTACACTACAAAATTCAAGATATCATAAGTTAGAGCTGCCGACAACTGCCGAAAAATTATTTATTGAGGAATGTTCATTAAGACGTTAACTTTCGATGAACATAAAAGATTCTTGCCACTTTTTGCCACTTTTGGAAATATTTATCTTCAAATCGGGTGGTACGCGACGTTGTAGACCTAGACGCGGCGCACAGTGGTCTGAAACCCGATTCTAAACTATTTAATCAAAAACGTGTTGATAAAATGTCGAACCACTTTGTTTCTAGCAGTTTTTGTGGTAGGCTGATTACGAATCTAAAGTCAGATTTCAAAAATTAAAAATAGCGGATTCAAAATGGCGGACAAAAATGCAAAATTTTTGCCGAAATTTATAAAACTCAGTACACAGGGGTTTTCGGGGTCGCTGATTCCGAATCCGTGCACAATTTTCCAAAATTCAAAATGGCGGATCCAATATGGCGGACAAAAATTCAAAATTTCTGCAAAAATTTACGAAACATGGTATATAGGGGTTTTTTGGGTCGCAGATTACGAATCTATACATAATCTTTCAAAATTAAAAATGGCGGATCCAATATGGCGGACATTAATTTTAAAAAATTAGTGTATTTGGATAAAAATTACAATTTAGGGCTTTTTAAAGCAGCTATTTTCAACTTTGAAAATTTAACTGCAGATTCGTAATCAGCAACCTCATAAAGCCCTAAACCTAAATATTTATTAAAATATACTATTTTATTAAAGGAAATGTCAGCTAGATTGTAACCGCCATTTTAAATTTTTCAAATCTGACTGCAGATTTGTAATCAGCGACCCCAAAAAGCCTTAAATCCTAATTTTTATTCAAAAACACTAATTTTTTTCAAATTAATGTCCGCCATATTGGATCCGCCATTTTTAATTTTGAAAAATTATGTATAGATTCGTAATCTGCGACCCAAATAACCCCTATATACCATGTTTCATAAATTTTTGCAGAAATTATTTGAATTATTGTCCGCCATATTGTATCCGCCATTTTAAATTTTGGAAAATTGTGCACGGATTCGGAATCAGCGACCCCGAAAACCCCTGTGTACTAAGTTTTATAAATTTCGGCTACAATTTTGCATTTTCGTCCGCCATATTGGATCCGCCATTTTGAATTTTTGAAATCTGACTTGAAATTCGTTATCAGCGACCACAAAAACTGCTAGAAACAAAGTGGTTCGAAATTTTATCAACGCGTTTTTGAGTAAATAGTTTTGTCCGGCTAGAATTGGGTTTCAGACCACTGTGGCGTCGTAAAGAAGGTTAATTATTAACATATTTACACATTAATATACATTGTATTTTATTAAATTGAGAAAAATGGTTTATTACGAAACTTTTAAACTAATGCCAATACATAATAATTAAAAATAAATAAGGAAAATCAGTTTTTTAAAAATGAGGTTAGGTGTGTTTCGTTTTTTCCATCAAAATTTACGAAAACGACAAGAACATCAGTGAACCAAAAGTAAGTTTATTTTTTAAACACAACTGTTTTAATAGGTCAGGTTTGCATAATTTGCTTTAAAACAAGTGAAATTAATAATGTGAGACTTAAAAAACACTGTAAATAATGTGGATTCTTTAATTATTTGGGGGTCGTTCACTGACCATATAATTTTCCACAATGACAGTGAACGACAGGGGGATGTCGTTCACTGATTTCTATAAATTTCTTAATTTTCAGTGAACGACACTATATAAAAACTTAACAATTGAATTATTTTTTCATAATTATTTAAATGTTGCATTATCACAAATTAATGTTATTAATGAAGGTAATAGTTAATTTGCAAATGCTTAGTATAAAAACTTATTAAATTATTTAAAAAATCTATTCAATACGCAATACATGACGAGGCTTCCATTTTTTTCTCAATTGTGTTATTAATTAAGAGTAGAACATTTAATTATATGAAAAAACTGAAAATTATTATATTTACAATAATTGTTCTAAGAATTTAATATTGTTAACTGTCCAATCTATTATTACAACTAGAGACATCTATTTTGTTCTCTGTTTTTAAATTTATTAAGCAGAAGATTTAATTATATGAAAGAGGTAAAAGTATTATATTTAAAATTGTTTAAATAATTCATTGTTGCTAATTTTTCAATATATTAAACAAAAAATAGAAGGCTAAACATTTCTAGTATTTTCTCATTTATGCACATTTTCAAGATCAGAACAACTATTTATAAGAAAAATTAAATATTATTATTTTTAAAATTGTTTAAATAATTTCTTGTTGTCAATTTTTTAATACGTTTAATACGTTGCATATAAAGCTAAACACTTACATATACTATAGAAAATATTTATAAAATATATTTATTATCAACATATTTTTAAATAAAAGATAATCAATTCTTGAAAGAATTTAATAAGATTTAATACTATTCTTTGTACATCAGAAATACACAAACATTATTTCAATTCTATCGACTCGGAAGAATTAATCTGTTTGAATTATTATTTATTATTTTAATACGTTTCGTGAGACCTTTTTTTCATTTTCATTGTTTTAAAAACAATAAGCTATGTTTTTGACAATTTCGTGGTTTTTTCACAAAATTTTTAAATTTAAAATATTTATATTTTAATAAATATAAATGAATGAATAAATGAATGAATTATTACCTATCAATTTACTTAAATTAAAATTTATTCTGTTTGGTAAGCGGAAACCAAAAATTATATCCAATATGATAATTATCCTTTCAAAGGAATAAGAATGGATAAATATAACATAAAACATAATTATTTCTAAAATGTCAAATTTTTTTAGAATCTGCATAAAATTTAAATTATGGGCACATGGTCATATTTTTAATTACATTTTTTGTTTCTGAAAAAATTGTCTAAGTGTCGAAATTATACGCTGTCTGGAAATGTATTTTTAAGGTTATGTTAATTCTCTCTTCGCAACATCCTTAAGAAGAAGTCTTCTCTATAAATATATTATAATTTTTCATTTGTAATCAAGAAGATGTGTTAGTTTATGTTCGATATTGTTAAAATATTAAATATTTTAAATAATCATTTCACTTTCAGAAATAAATATATTTAACAAATAAGAAAAGGTGTCGTTCACTGTCCACGATGCTATCACACAAAACCTAAGAAGCTCAAAACGTTGCATAATGATACCGATTTTTCGATTTATTTCACAAATTGAGCTAAAAAATGGCATTTTTATGCAACGTTTTGAGCTTTTCAGGTTTTGTGTGATTTCGTTCACTGAAAAAAGGGTGTCGTTCACTGTTTTCGTACAAGGCATTTAAAAATTATTATTATTATTAATTTTTCATAAAGCTTTCGATAATTTCACCCACATAAATATAAAATTGAAACCTTAATCTGTCATTGACAGTTTATTTCGTAACTAAAACTATAATAGGTAAGATTATAACTTTACTCAAATTTGAAACTATGCTCAGGGGGTCGGTCACTGTACCCGTTACCCTATGATAATAGATTTAAACCACAATTGTTATGACTTTAACAAAATTTCTGCATAAAATTACACAGTTTTGCCAATTCCCAACCTTTCAGGATAAATAGGCTTAGTATATTGTCATTTTTTAAATAGTTTGACCGCAAGGGGGGGGGGGTAATGGTTTAGGGCGACGGACAACAGAGTGAAAACATAAGGGTTCCGTTTTAACAGTTCGTGTCCGGAACCCTAAAAATGGCAATATTAATAAATTTTAATAAAACGCCGTCTTTCTTGCTTCAGTTTTTCATCTTTGATTATAGCATAGACAACATGTTTCACTTTTGAATGGTACCATTAATTTCTATTGGTTCTTTTAAAACAACTCTGATTTTGTATTACAATGTTGATCTTACTAGAAGTAAGATTGAAGGATATTGAAAGTCATCGGACTTTATTTTTTTAATTATGGCATGTATTCTACTTCTCAATTTTAAAGAAGTTAATATAATCCACAGCTACTCCAAAAAGCTAATTCAACAACTTGCAAATATTGTGGAGCTAAATATGTTTAAATGAAAGTAAAACTGCAAATATGATGAATAAGCAATCTTTCAAGCGCGAAGCAAGAGAATAAAGAATCATCATTCGGAGCACGAAGCGCAACGGACGACAAAAGTTAGAAATGTGCGTAGTTCAACGAACATCTAAATTTTGAAGCGCAACATAATTCCTCTCGAACCCCAAGACGTGCAGAATTATGCTGAGTTTAATTAAAAAATTATGAAGAAAGCGTGCGGTCAGAATTTTTGTTTTATTAAAATGAAAATTTGACAGGATAACGTAACGTTCACTATAAAAAGAAAGTCTTATTTTAAGGCAGAAAAGAAGTCTTATTTTAAGACGCAACATTTTTAAGACAGCTCTTGCTTATTTTACAAATTTTTTTTCTGCTTTAAACTTTGCAAACAAAATTAAAAACTTTAATTTCGCATAAAAATGTAAAATACTAATCAATTTAAGAAGATAAATTTGTATTTATTGTAAATTTGGCTTAATTAAAATAGTATTTTTCACATAAACATGTATATAGCAGTGATGCCAGATGGAAGCCGAAATCGACCCCCACCACAACTCCCGAGCAAGGCACAAACACATGTAAATTATAGCCTGTTGGTGTGAGGATTTTTCGTTTTCCGTCAGTTCGCGCGTACCTAACCTTTTTGCATGCTTTTTACTAACCTATACTGAGCGAAAAAGGCGCAAAATTCAAACCGACAATTTAAAACTTCAAAACATAATAATTATTCAGTTAATTAATACTCATTTATTTAATAAAACAATTAAATAAAATAGCATTTAAATAATAATTATCACTAAAATATAGTAAAATAGTTAAAATTATGAGATAAAATTAATGGATAATAATGATTATTATTATTGAAATGTATAATCATATTAATTATTATCTTGTTAATAATTAATATTATTTAATATCTTCAAAATAAGCACTTTCATGTAAATAAATTATAAACATTTTTAAAAACAAGTTTACAACTTACGTATTAATTAAAGTTTTAATGTTAATAAATGTCTCAAAAAATTAATTTCTTCATTTCTTAAAAATCATCCAATCACATATTAAGTTTAATAAAATAAAATAAATAAATTATATCACATTATATGAAAAAAAGAAAGACATTTTATAGAAAATTTTGATTATCTAAGATATTTTATACAAAATTACTTAGTATGATTAATGATTGTAATAAAAATTGTATATAAACAAAAACTATCTAAATTAGATTATTATGACATTATAAATCCTTTTTTCAATGTTTTAAAATTATTTAATAAAATACATATCTATTAAATTAAGGTATACATATATAAAATAATTGATTATACATTAAAAAACAAATTTCCAAACATTTAGATTACATATAAATTATTTTTAAAAAAATTTATTCCTAATTTTAATATTTTATAGAAAATATGACGTTATAAATCCGTTTTTCAATGTTTCAAATTATTTAATGAAATACGTATCTATTAATTTTAGGTATGCGTAAATAAAATAATTGATTACACATTAAAATACAATTTTCCAAAGGTTAAGATTACATAGAAATTTATTTAAAAAAATTTATTCCTGATATATTTAATTTTTATTGTTTTATAGAAAATATGACGTTATAAATACGTTTTTTAATGTTTCAAATTATTTAATGAAATACATATCTATTCATTTTAGGTATGCGTAAATAAAATAATTGATTACACATTAAAATACAATTTTCCAAAGGTTTAGATTACATATAAATTTATTTAAAAAAATTTATTCCTGCATGATATATTAAATTTTTAATGTTTTATAGAAAATATGATGTTATAAATCCGTTTTTTAATTGTTTAAAAATTATTTAAGAAAATACATATCTATTAATTTTAGGTATGCGTAAATAAAATAATCGATTACACATTAAAAAACAATTTTCCAAACGTTTAGATTACATATAAATTTATTTAAAAAAATTTATTCCTGATATATTTAATTTTTAATGTTTTATAGAAAATATGATGTTATAAATACGTTTTTTAATTGTTTCAAAATTATTTAAGGAAATACATATCTATTAATTTTAGGTATGCATAAATAAAATAATTAATTTTATTAACTAAATTTTTATTTAAATTAATTAATTTCACATTAAAAAACAATTTCCCAAAATTTATGATTTTACGACAATGTTTTTGCAAAAATTGTTTATTACAAAAAAAAAAAAATAATTAAATTATTGAACTATAATTCGTATGACACTAATTTTCATTTTATTGCATCAAAATTATTTAATTAAATAAATATCAATTTTAAACAAATAAATTACGGTAGATAAAAACATGGATTAATTTTCAATTTACATTCAAACAAAATTTAAAATAAAAATTGAAAGTATTTGGTTTATTTAAAAAATGTATGTTACGAATGTAGCTTGGAATTTTTTTCTCTTATTTGACGAAAGTTAGTCGCATCAAATTAATATTTACTTAATTAAATTATTTTGAAACAATGAAAATGAAATTACTATTATATAAATTATTAAATAATAATTTAATTTGGTTTACTTTTTTTGGAACATAATTTTTATTTATTTATTTATTTAATAAATTTATTGCAGAGGAACTAATAATATTATAGATAATCAGTAATTAATTCTATTTATTTAAATTTAAATGAATAAATTTAACATTTTATTAAATTATTTTTAAATACTTAATAAAGTAAATTTGTAAAACACAACCGAATTATATAATAAAATTTAATTTAAGAAGTTTAAACCGTTTATATCACAATAAAATAAAACAATGATATACAATTTTAGATAAAAAATTTTATTATACTTTCTAATTTAATATAAGTAAGTTAATTTCTTTTTGTTTAAGAAGAAATTTAATTAATTTTAAATATTTTATTACTGCATAGGTATTTTCAAATCATTAAGATTTCTTAAACAAGTTCAACAATGAATGTTTTATTTTAACATCCTTTTTAATTTTTAAATTAATTTAATTAATTTTATATGCATCAATTTAAAGATTTAATTAATCAATTTAATCATTAAATTTCTTTAAAAGAAATAAATAAAAATTTTCCAATTTTATTTCAGCAAATTACATTCGTAACTTAAATTTTTTAAATTAAAAATATTTAAAATTTTTGTTTTAGGTTTTGTTTGAATGGAAATTAAAAAACATATCTTTTTAAAAACAACATTTTAAATATGCGCGCTATTTATATTAAGAAAGACTCTGTGGCGCCTCCTAGTTCTACTTTACCGGCATGAATAAGTATAGGTAGATTGGAAACTCATATAGCCAACAAGCCTTGTAGAAATGAAAGTTCGTAGATTGGAGATTCTTAATCGTGGTAATTCTCAAGTATGACAATTCTATGGATTGATTTTTCCGAAAAATGCCGATTCTGAATTGTGAAGGTTCTCAGCGCAGACGATTCTTACAGATGGCGATTCACACATATGACAGTTCTATATATTGACTTTTCATAGAAATGCCGTTTCCGACAAAAGGTGATTCGTAAATTGGGGATTCTTAGTCATGTCAATTCCAAAATATGACAGTTCTACGGAATGACTATTCCATAAAATACAATTTCGGAAAAACGAAAGTTCCTAAATTAGAGATTCCTGTTTATGCTAATTCCCATAAAAGGTAATTCTAAATAATTACTATTCTACAAAATAACAATTTCGCAAATTAGGAATTCTAAAAATAATTATTCTGGTAAATAATAATTCTCAATAATGAAAATTACGTGAAATGAAATTTCTAAATTATAAATTTCTATGAAATAATATTTCAGAAAATTAAAAATTCGAGTAAATGATAATTCACTAAAAAAAAAATTCTAGAAAATAAAATTTCTGATTTAAAAAATTTCTATTAATGGAAATTCTAATTTTAAAAATTCTATCTTTTGACTTTTCCGTTAAATAAAAAATCCGTTGAATAACATTTCCTATATAAATAATTCAGATAAATGTTTATTCCAAATAATAAAAATTCTGTAGAAAAAAATTCTAATAAAGGCAATTTCGAACTTTCATGATTTCGAAATATGAAATTCATGAGAATAAGCATTCTGCATATGACGATTAGGACTCAGGCATGCGCCCCATTTTATCTCATAATTTTAACTATTTTACTATATTTTAGTGATAATTATTATTTAAATGCTATTTTATTTAATTGTTTTATTAAATAAATGAATATTAATTAACTGAATAATTATTATTTTTTGAAGTTTTAAATTGTCGGTTTGAATTTTGCGCCTTTTTCGCTCAGTATAGGTTAGTAAAAAGCATGCAAAAAGGTTAGGTACGCGCGAACTGACGGAAAACGAAAAATCCTCACACCAACAGGCTATAATTTACATGTGTTTGTGCCTTGCTCGGGAGTTGTGGTGGGGGTCGATTTCGGCTTCCATCTGGCATCACTGCTATATAGCAGGGCTTGCTGGATTTAAGACACGTCTTAAATTAAGATTCTCTTTTTACAGAGTTGAAAAAAAAAAGATTATAGATTCATTTCATGAACAATTTCCTTGCACGTGAGTAAAATGCTTTGCTTTTTTATAGAAAAAGCAATAAATTTACTTTTAAATGATATGTATAAGTTAATTGTTCAATATTATTGCTAATTTTTTTAGAATGCAAAATCTGGAAGTTAAAAAAGTTATGAAAATAAATTGGATAAATTTTAATGTCATGTCTTTCACAAATTTATTTTAAAAATAATTTCAATAAAGAATTTAAAAAAATATATTCTTATTATACCTAGATAAATTAAAAAATTAACTACAATTAATATTTCACTGCATAGAATATTATTTTTTAAATGAATAGTTACCAATTGTTATAACAAATAGGAAGTGGAAAAGCTGTATTATAAACTGCAAAAAAATGTTTCTAAGTTTTTATTAAAAAATTGTGATAAAAAATGATATTAAATAAAAAAAAATTGTGTAAAAAATAAAAATGCCACGTCACAGAAATACAGGAAACACCAAATATGTCGAAAGTGAATAACATGTTCACATGCGAAAAGCGGATGTTACAAATTGAACCCACCGCGATCAAAAGGGCATATGAACGAGTGCGCAGGTCCCCTGGCGCAGCCGTAGACTCGCTGTACGAGAGGCCAGCGAAAGTCAAGGTACGGTCACACCTCGACAACTGCCTGCCTGCGCAGGCAGCCGATATGAGATAACAGAGGACAGAAATAGAAATTAAGTTACGCGTAACTTCACGCGTAAGCCCTTTTGATCGCGGTGGGTTCAATTGGTCTGAAAATGATTAAAATAGATAAATAAGCAAGATACATAGGCGTGGATGACAAATGACATTTTTCCATGTATATTTGTGTCTTGTTTACCCTCATTTGTTTACATTAACTTCTTTTTTTTAATAAATGAGTAAAGAAGACAAATAAATTTTCCACCAGGACTGACTCAAAATAATTTTGAAAAGTGTTACGATTTCTAATTGTGCATCTGAAGGTGGTTTTTGGAAATTATCAGACCCATTAAGCCTCAGTGTCGGAAGCAGAATTTTTTTTGTAGCCCTGTAACACAGGGCTACAAAATCAGATTTTTTTTTATTAGATATCGGAGTGGTTTCCGATGCATTTTTCTGCGATGAACACGATGCCGGATTCCAAAATAGAGCATCACGTCATGATTTTGAGAAAAGTGGGGTCAACATTTTTTTCCTTTTTAAGCGGACGTGCTAGAAACTTTAATAAGGTCTTAAATTAAAGCTTGAAATGGGCACTTTAAGATTCATATTCAAAAGACCAAAAAAATAGAGGATTTTCAGAAAAGTGGGGGTAAATATCTCAAAAAACGGCTGTTTGGGATTTTCTAATATTTTTTTCCTTCATCTTAGGTGTTAAGTGCACCTTTTAAGCAGGGATGCGTACGAAAGTATTGTTATGGTTCTGTTCCGGGCGCCAGGCACATAACGAAAGTAGGTAGGGATAATGTTTACGTGCCGCGGCACGTAACAAAAGTCGATGAGCAATCGATTCTGTATACAAACACAAAACGAAAACTCAAGAGACTTTTGTTTCGGGCTGCGGCACGTAACAAAAATCTAAGAGACTTTCGTTGCGGGCCATGTAACGGAACGAAAGTCGACTTTTGTTCCGGGCCTAGACACGAAACGAAACGAAAATACTTTCGTTCTAGGCCAAGTAATGAAACGAAAGACACAGAAGGAAACTTTGTATCGCCTCGAGATAGCGCATTATATTTTTGATTTAAACTTAATGGAATAGAAAATATTATTTATTAAAGTACAATTTAATCAATTGTTTTCTTTAACATCTAACTCATTAAATACGAAAATAAAACTGACTATGCTAGAATCGTAATAACTATTTGATTTATATTCATTTTTTAAAAATAAGTTGCACGTACATTTTTGTTTATAATTTTTAATTATTTAAACACATTATTAAAAAACTGTCTTAAAAAATGAGAGTACGCGCGCGTGAACGTTGGATTTGTAAATTGACAATGCAAAAATATTTATTACTTTATTATAAGAAATTGATTTATTTTCGTGGATCATTGAACCACCACTTTATCTCCAAATACGAATATAAGTAATAAATGTAAACAGACATGTTTTTAGTGAAATGATAAGTAATCAAATGTGTAGAGTATTGTGTACGTGAGGTTACTGAAAGATTTTTCTTTCTTTTTTTATAAAGTTGTTATAATTAATACTTTATTAATGAAATTAAAAACTATTGATTTAAAAAGTGTATGAAATGAAAAAAATTATGAAAATTTAGTATCAACTACATTTTTTTGCCAGTTGTATTTTATTCATACAAACGTTATAAACAGTTAATTATTATTTGTCTATAACTATTTTTTTTAAACCAGGGTTACCACAGTCCAGGAAACTGAAATGGGTCAGGGTAAAGTCAGGGATTTTTGTCAAAAGTACTGGAAAAATGCAAATAGACTCTAAAGAAAAATAATATTTTTCTGAAATTACAAGAATAAAAATTTACTCAACAAATTTTTAAAAATCATATTTTAAAAATTACTAAAAATAATTAATGTTTGCAATTTAAAAAATAACTATCTTTTACACTCAGAAAAAAATATATTAACTCACAGACTACTAAGTTTTTTATTTGAATAAAATAAATTGTTATTTGAATCGAATAAATTTGTATTTGTGTTAAATAAAATTTTTTCTACCACACATGCACGAAAACCTCGTGTTTTCGTTCGCCTTAAGCGGGGCAGAACTCACAGTTTTTAGGTCAGTGAACGTTAGAGGTAAAAAAACTCCCGAACAGTGAGTTTTTTTATCTCTAATGTCACTAACCTAAAGACTGCGAGTGCTGACCCGCTAACGCGAACGAAACACGAGATTTTCGTACATATGTGATAGAAAATAGCATATGCACCTCGGGAGGCCGATTTTTTGTCTCGCACAATGTTCTCCAAACTCGTTTCGCACTCGCTACGCTCGTGCTACACTCGTTCTTCGAACATTTGTGCTTGACAAAAAAACACGGACTTCCCTCCCTTGATGCATAATATACTATTTATCATAATTCAATTTTCTTTCTCAATCTTAAATTATTTTCAGCATATTTTAATTCTTTTTTTCAATTTTGAATTAATTTTATCATATTTTAATTATTTTTCTCGATTGTTAATTATTATTCTCATTTTCTAAAATTATTTTCTAAGATATTAAGTATTTTTCTGAAAAATCAAATATTTTCTTCAATTTCTAATTATTTTCATTTGTTATCATAATTTAAAATTTTTTTTTATTAATTATCGTAAACAATTAAACAGGCACAAAAATGGCGCTTTTAGATGCCTGTAGGCAGGGTCTAAACGCATTCATTTGTTCGGCCGTGTGAAAATGGCGTCCATTTTTTCCCTAGGGAAAAAATGAACAGCTGATCCATGCATTTTTTTCACCTTAGGGAAAAAATGGACGCCATTTTCATACGGTCAAACAAATGAACGCATTTCGACCCTAACCTACAAGCATTTAAAAGCATCTCTTTTGTGCCTTTGGAATAAAAAGTATCGTAAGCAACACGGGTTTAAAGTCAGTCCAATTTGTTTACAATGATGTTTGTGTACTCGTTTTGTCTCGGGCTTCGCCCTCGACCGTCACTCGTACACAAACATCAGCGTAAACAAATGGCTGCCTTTAACCCCTTGTTGCTTAACATACTATAGCTTTCTTCCAAACTTTTCTTCAATTTTTAGTTTTTCTCATTTTATATAATTATTTTCTAATTTTTTTCAAGTAAGTTTCTCAAATTTCTATTATTTTCTTCAATTTTTAATTTTTTTTATTTGTTTTCATAATTTCCAAAACATTTTATTAATTATCGTAAATTTCAATTACTTTTAGCTTATTTCTAAAATTCTTTTCTCCAAATTTTAGTTATTTTCTTTTTTTAATTGATGTCTAAAATCTTCATGTATTTTTTTCAAATTTCAATTATTTTTTCTTTATTTAAAAAAAATTCTGTAGTTTTTTCAATTATCACACTTAAATGTCATTTATTTTTTACAACTTATCATTGTTTGTATCATATTTGAATTATTTTCGTCAAGTTTTAAAAACATTTTTCAATTATTTTCCAAAATGTATTTCCTTCAATTTTCAATTCTTTACATTTGTTTCATAATTTCAAAAATTGTTAACTATTTATCTGACTTTTCAATTATTTCATTTTTTATATTATTTTCTTCAATTTTCAATTACTTTCGTTCTTTTTCTCGTTCTTTTTCATAATTGCCAAAAAGCTTTTACTTATTTCTCTTTAACTAAAACTTGTTCTATTCAATTTTAAATTATTTTTATCTTTTTTCATTTTTTTTTCTCTAGTTTTTAATTATTTTCTTTTATTTCAATGAACTTCTGAAAGTTTTAAGTATTTTTCTCAAATTTTGTTTAACTTTCCTTTATTTAAAATATTTTATGTAATTTGTTTAACCCTTAGCTGCACAGTGGTCAGTCCCACTGACCACCTATTTTTTTGAGTTTTTCGTAGATTATTATTAAAGATTATTGGAATACAGTCACTATTTTACATTTATAGACCTAATTTTGAGGTTCCTCAGTAAATTTCCGATTCCAAACTATGGTTTTCAAATAAAATATGTTTTTTAGTTTCCAAGAAAAAAATTTGAAAATAGCAAATTTTTTTCGATTCTCTAATTTTCATATTTTTATCTTCTTTTGATCGTAAAGTACCTATTTGAATTGAAAAAAATTATTTTTCTACTTTTAAAAAATGTGTGCATGTAAGCGTTAATTATTTTCTCAAATTTTAATTATTTTTCTTAATTTTAATTAATTTATCTCAATTTTTAACCATATTTTTCAATTTTCAATTATTTTCTCAAATTTTTCATTATTCAATTTTCTTTAAATTTACTTGTAAGATTCTCAAGTATTTTTCTTAAATTTAAATTATTTTTTTTATGTTTAAAACATTTTTATGATTGCCCGTGTAGAAAAGTTGGGTGGGCGCCAGTTGGTCCCCATATGGGTTTCCCAAATTTAAGGTGGGCCCCAGTTGGGTCTTCCCACTGGGAAATTAGTGGGCATGTAATGCTCAACCCGATTAGTGCCAATTCACTAAAAAAGATCGTAAAAATGTAAGATTGTTAAAAAATTACAAATTATACAAATACAAATTACATTACAACTTTTAACAATACCGTCAAGTGGGGCTATTTTGTGCACAAAACCGCTTTTTTTCCACTCTATGCTTTATTAAAATTCAGAATCTAAAAAAATAAAGAATTTATCTATTCACTTATGTTGTAGACATCATTCTAAAGGTGTTCTATGAGTTAGCCGCCAAGAAAAAATTTTTTGTCTGAGTTATAGAAACTCAAAGTTGTGCTCAAAATAAACCCCATGGTGAGGCTATTTTGTGCATCAAAGTTTGCTTATTTAAAAAGTTGTGTAAAACATTTTTTTTAACGTTTTTGCTGTATGAAATATAATTTCTAGATATTTTAGAGTACAATAAAGAAAAACAAAGCCAGAAATATTTTTTTCCTAGGAATTGTTAAACTAATTTGAAAGTAAAACACTAAAATTTCACAAAAAAGTAGATTTACAAAGAAAGTTATTTCTTTAAGAAAATTTTACTGAAAATAACATCTATTACACTTCTTGAGTTATTTTAGGAGAAAAAGTTTCAAAATTAACTTGAAAAGCATGTAATTATATTAATATTACGTTTTTGAGGTTTTTAAGGCACCATATGCAAAACTGAAACTTTAAGCTTATTTCTTGTCTTTTATAACAAAAATAAGACAAAAATGTTTTAAAATGAAATTCTAAAGTAATTTTTACTAACTACAAAACAAATTATTGAAAAAAACTTGTTTTTAAGAATGCACAAAATAACCCACCAAATCCTGGTTTTCAGTTTTTTACACTTTTTTCTTAAAATATGCAATAAAAAGTTAGCGCATTACGTATACATCATCACAACTGAATGGTCAACAAGTATTATTAATACCTTTGGAAATACTTTTAAACTTCCGGAGATCTGAACAGAATTTTGAGAACTTTGAAATTTTTCTGCTTGATTTTCACGATTTTACGATTTTTTTTCTGATTTCTGATAAAGAATTAAAGAAATTCATTTAATACTCTCTGTGGTCTAGATATCAGAAAATATTTATACCAAGTAGCAAACTTAAGCAACTGAATATAAAGATTTCATTCAAAAAAAAACCTCGCGTGCACAAAAAAGCCCCAAGGCGCACAAAATAGCCCCACTTGACGGTATATTTCACCAACATTTTCTTTAATGATATAAAAATTAGTTAATAACAATTGTTGCATGTATTTTTTAATTTGTTTAAACAAATCAATATTGTTTTTTTGAAACTTTTCATCTAATAGAGCTCGAGTGTTGTAACTTTTTCTTAACTTTGCAACTTTTCAAACCTATAGAAGCCCAATACTAATAATAAACGAAAATCCACAATTATGAAAATTGTTTAAACAAATTAATATTGTTTATTTGCAACTTTTCATCTAATTAAGCTAGAGAGCTGAAACTTTCTCTTAATTTTGTAACTTTTCAAGCTTATGAAAGCTTAATATTAATAAAAAACAAAAATCCACAATTATAAAAATCGTTTAAACAAATTAATATTGTTTATTTGTAATTTTTCATCTAATTGTGCTAGAGAGTTGAAACTTTCTCTTAATTTTGCTACTTTTCGAACCTATAAAAGCTGAATATTAATAATAAACGAAAATCCACAATCACAAATATTGATTAAACAAATCAATTTTGTTTATTTGCAACTTTTTATCTTATTGAGCTTTAGATTTTAAATTTTCTTTTAACTTTGCAACTTTTTAAGAATACCAAAGCTGAATATTAATAATAAACAAAAATCCACAATTATAAAAATTGGTTAAACAAACTAATGTTGTTTATTTGCAACCATTCATCGAATTGAGCTAGAGAGTTTAACTTCTTCTTAATTTTGCAAATTTTAAGCCTATAAACACCCAAAACTTATAGTAAACGAAGATCCATAATTAATGAACTCTTTTAAATAAATTAATATTGTTTTTTCGCAACTTAAATACAATTTGAGAACTGTGTTACAATATTGATATTAACAATATTAATTTGTTTAAACAATTTTTATAATTGTTGATTTTACTTTACAATTAATATTGGGCTTTACTAAGATTGAAAAATTGCAAAATTAATAAAAAGTTACAACCCTGTAACTCAATTAGATAAAAAATTGCAAATAAACAATATTAATTTGTTTAAACAACTTTTATATTTTTATATATTAGTTTTTTTTCTAATATTAGGATTTACTTAACTTAAATAGATGCAATATTAGAAAAAAGTTACAACTCTCTAGCTCTATTAGATGAAAAGTTTCAGATAAACAATATTAATTTGTTTAAACAAATTAATAAATACATGCACCAATTGTTAGTAACTAATTTTTATGTAATTAAAGGAAATTTTGGTGGAAAATGTTGTAAAAATTCGTAATGAATATTTTTTAACGATCTTACACTTTTTTTTTCGTTTATGAAGATTTTTTATGGACCTTTAAAAAATAATTAATAATAAAAAATTTGTTAAATAAATTATTGGATCTTATTCTTTAAACTTTCCTGAGGAGAAACAGCTTTATCCAATAGAAAAATGTTAATTTTCATGGATTTTATATTAATTCTATGAAAAAGTTTTTTTCCTCATGCATTTTGCATGGAAAACTTTGAGTGGTTTGACCGAATTTCATGAATTTTTAAATTGAAATGAAGGGAAATTGCAATATATAAAGCCAGATTGACGATAAGTTTAGTATTGAAACTATTATTTAGTAACAATTTACAGATTTGACAAGAACTGGAAAGCCCAGGTTGGCCCCAACTGGCGCCCACGTACAAACTGGGAATTACTGGGAACTTTTCTACATGGGTGTTTAAATTACTTTCCCCAATTTTTAATTGATTTCATTTTTTTTCAATTAATTTGCAAAATTTGCAATTATTTTGTTTAATTTCAATTATTTTTTGCAATTCTTTTTAATTCTAAAATATTATAAATTTTATCCTAAATAAATATTTATTTTATTTATATTAATTGATTTTTAAATATTAAATTTAAAATATTTATTATTGTATTTTATAATTTTCAAAATGTATGAAAAACTAATCGCGCGCTTGCGCGCGTTTTATTTTGCTAGTATCTAATAAAAAAAAAGCTTGTAGACCTGTGTAATTAATGGACAAGGTTGTTTTTATAATTATAAAACTACAGTCAGAAGTTTATAAATCTCACTACGTTTGAATAATTTATTATAAATAAATAAAAGGTTTGTAAATAAAAGTCATTCTTATTATTGACTTTATTTTTTTTCCACGAAAGTCTGCACAAAATTGTGAAGGTGATGCTCGTTTACGAAGTTTAAACTTAATATTACATTTTTTGACTTGACAAACGTATTATGTTATCCCTAAAAATATTTTGAAGAGCTAAAAGTTGACATTGTTTTTTTTTAGTTTGCTGTATAATTATAGTTAAAATCTTACAAAAAACTCATTGTTTATAATTTTTGCAATATGTGTTTTACAGAAGATAGTAAAATGGAGAACTCTAAAGACAATGCTGATAAATCCATTAGCGATACTAATGCTTCTCTATGTGATAAAAATGTTTTAACAGAAAGTAAGTGTAATTATTGTGTTGGATGTAATTCGAGCATATTAAATTGATGTTGTAAACATAACAAAATATTATCAAGAAAACAAATTCTGTCATTCTATTTTTTTCTCAAACAAAATACATATAAATAATTATTCATATAATATGAAAGAGACAAAAAAATGTAGAGCTACTGCAACTGAATTCTTCGGTATGAGATGTAATAAAGCTGGTATTGCGTGAAATACTTTTTTGATTAGGTAAAGTTTGGCTATATAGTTATTAGTTTTCAAGATTAGTTTTAATGATGCTTTAGATTTACTTACTACATTTTAATATCTCTCTATATATATAGAAATATGGTATGTTAGTTTGATTCAATCTTTGGATTTAAAAAAAAATTATCAAAAGTCAGGAAAATTTTCCTTAAATGAATAAAAATTCATATTTTTATCACTTTAAATAATCGCGAGAAACAATAATAATCAATTATAATATTTCCGTTGTATGAAATTATAAATGTGAAAAAAATATAACATTTTTAATTTCCAAAGCAGGATTTAAAATAACGGAAAAATTTGTTAGACAGGGAAAAGTCCCGAAAAAAAATTGTGCTGATAAATAAGTATGTTCTGCTCTTCAGTTCTCAGAAATAACAACTAGAAATAAACACATTGATAATTCTGCCCACTTATCTTCCACAATATATCATTGACACATCCTTCTTGAAAATTTTATAATTTGCTCCATAAATTTTTATTTTGAGTCTCCATAATAGAATATTTTCGTGTATCGAAAACTATATTCAATAAAAGGTTTCAAAACTTTTTCAGCAGTTGATACTTTTTATTTTTTTATTTTATATAATATTGTTTTGTTAAATCATAATTATCACATCTTCATTTTTTCATGCTTAAATTACCCCTTTAATATATTCGAATTAAACCAAGACACCTTGTTTGTGTAATTTTTATAAATTATGTCTTCTGATGCAGAATTTATAAATTTAAAATAATGTATATAATGTTAAAAAGTCTTACGACTTGATTTATACGACTAACTTCCATTTTATTTATAGAACATGCAGTACATAATAAATATTTTGGAAAACGAAAACATAATGAAGATAGTGTTAAAGAAAAAAGAAAGAAATTTGAAGTTAGTGTGCGACTGAAAGAAGTAGATGTTGGTATAACAGCATATTTATTTCAACATGAAGGATTCACAGGCACGATCAAAGAAAGATACAGTGATTTTCATGTTCATGAAATTGCACCTGATGGCCAACTTGCAAGGTTGAGTAATCAGGAACTTCCTTTGGAATTAAAGCAATTAGAAGATTTAGAAAATTTACGAAACAGTATCCCGATAGATGTTAAAGATCAAATTGATCTATTTTCTTCTGCAGATTCTTCTGTTTCCAATATTGAAATTGACGTGACAAAATGGGATAAAAGTGAACGAAGAGCTATTCATGTTATAATTAAATCTATTCCGAATACTATTAGTGAAACTGTAACAAAAGATGATAAAAAAATGATCGTAGTTAGAAAAGGAAAATCAAAAACAGGTACAATAGTTAATATTTTAAAGAAATGGAAATACGTTAAAGGTAATTTATTAACTCGTTAAGAATAAGGGTCATGCGTGACTAAATGAAAAAGTGTTGTTTTCTCAAACTAAAAGTGCCTACATATCTGACGAAAGTTGTACAAGTTCCAAAATAATAATAAGTACAATTTCTTTTTTCCTTTCTGTTTTTCTTCAATTCTACCTTGAGTAGGAATAATTTTAATTAAACTTCAATTATTATCAATAGTAAAAATAATTTTGAGTCATTTTTCCTCGTCATTAATTTCCTGACATCAATTTTCGTAAGTCTAATGTTCTATTGCTTCCAGGAAAAAAAATTCTCATTTTTTACTACTGATTTTTAAAAATTTTGTTTTCTCTATTAATCCACTAGAAGTTTCCTACATCAGCATATATCGTGCGACAAAAATTGTTGACAAAAAAAGATCATCCAAAACTAAAACGATAGAGAACGTCAAAGAAGTAACAAGCTTTTAAAAATTACATCAAACACAAACTAGTTTGGTTCAACGATCAAAATGTACAGGGGAGATTGTCCAACAGTAGATAGTAAAAATTTCCAATAGGTGTAATTATTTCATGCTGAAGTAATTACTAAAATGTTTAACACTAAAAATGAAGCTAATCTATTCAATTATTTAGCACAATCATCAAAACGAACCTAAAATTAGCCTCTTATTTATTATAAGTGTTTTTATATGCTATGACAATTTAGCCCTACAGTAGGGAGATTTAGTGACGGTAAATTAATAGTTCCACGTGAATACTAATCCCCCCTGTACCCTCAGGAATTTAAATCTGACCTCTATATCTCGCAATTTAAAAAAAATTGCTATTTAGCCCTATAGTAAGGAGAGGGTATGACATAACTTTAAACTAAAAATAGTGTATTAGTAGATAATCGTTTCCTATTTAAAGAATATAAATTGTGGAATAGCTTGTTTTTACCCGCCATACAATTCATTGATTAGTAGGGGAGACCGGGGTTAATTGGGTCAGGGGTAGGTTGGGTCATTGCAGTTTACATGACCCAACCTGCCCCGGGCCGGGGCAGGTCTAGATTCCAAATATTGAATCTAGACACTTTCCTGAGTATTTTGCAAATAAAAATTAAAATCGTTCATCCATCCGTTTTTGAGAAAATCGATTTTTTAAGTTAAAAAATGTAAATTTTTAACTTTTGTTCGAAGTATATGCATGTCCGCAACAAAATAAAACTCATATTAAATTTGGACACTTTCCTGAGTACGTTGCAAAAGGAAGTAATACTAAAAACAATGTTATTGAGCCATTTTTGATAAAATCAGTCTTTTAGGTTCGTATTATATATTATTTATTCGAAGATTATTAAAAAAAAGTTTTAAATCATTGAAGTGTGACCTGTACATTCGAATTTAATTGCTTTTCTTCTATTTATTTTGTATGCCCAACTTTCTACATAACTTGCACAAAAATTGAAAAGGACAAAAACAATTAAATTCAAAGGTAGAGATCGCTCTTCAATGATTTAGAAATTTTTTTTAGTAATTTTCTGGACAGAAAAAAGAATACGGCCCTCGCATTACTTTTATTTCAAAAATAAAGTTTTAGTATTATTTATTTTAACGATAATACACATACTTTAAATAAAAATCAAAAAATTAAATTTTTTAACCTAAACGACTGATTTTCTCAAAAATGTCTCAATGATAGTGTTTTAGTATTACTTTTTTTTGCAACGTAGACAGGAAAGTGACCAAATTCAAAATGAGTTTTATTTTGTTGCGACCATGCACATACTTTGAATAAAAGTCCAAAAACCACATTTTTTAACTTAAAAAATCGATTTTCTCAAAAACGGCTCGATGAAAGATTTTAATTTTTTTTGCAAAACACTCAGGAAAGTGTCCGGATTGAATAATTGGAAGACATTTACAGTGGGAGCACCTTTGGCTTAACACGGTTTAAAGCTCACTGTGGTTACTTTGAATTATTCCAAAAAAAATGTTCGCAAAAAAAACTAAAAGTGATAACGGGACTTTTTCTTTTCCAAATAAAAGCTGAAATATTAGAGCAAGTTTCCTGTGCGATAAGGTTTTTACAAATTAGATATTAGCGAAGTTAAATAACGAAGAGGGCAAAATGACCCAACCTGCCCCGGTCTCCCCTACTTTTCAAAATAAAATCAATTTGTCAAAAAAAAAAAAAAAAAAAAATTGTTTATTCTTTATTGATTAAATGAAACATTAAAAATACCAGAAATCTGTACATAACGCCTAACCGAACCTAGGAATTAAGAAAGCGGGAATTTTGAAACAAAGAAAATAAAAATCAAGTGATTATAAATGTTTTCTAGATTTGTTTATTGATAATAAATTGATTATGGTTAGTTTATATAGAAGTATTCCAACTGAATTAAAAAAACTTATAAAGAAGAAAATGTCATCAAAATATAACCCTCAGCTTCTGAGAAGTTCTCTAGTAGATTATTTATCTATTGTTGATTATTATTGTTTACTGTTGGAATTTACACTGGTTCATAAAAAGTGCCTTAATATTTATAAATTTATTCCTGAATAATGTTATTATAATAGGCTGAATTAAAATTTTAAAATTATTCTGTAGAAAATTCAGATAATGTACTGTTAGTCACTATTATCTACTGTAGGGTGGACTCTCCTACACTCATTTCTTAAGTTTTAACAAAATTAATTTCACATCTCTTGATCGTTTTTATTTTGAAATATGTATTACTAATTGAAGGGAACAATCTAATGTGACAAATCATCTTTAACGTATTTCCATTTCGTACAAATAAGTTGTAATAAGACCTCCATTTTTATTTTTATTGGGTAATATGAATAACATAATTATTTGTCAGTTTTATTATTATTCTTTTTTTTTATTTAGAGAATGGTCTCAATATATAATAGAATGTAAGAAAAATTAAAAATAGTCTTTACTTAAGAAGGATTAACATTGTTACAGTAATAAATGTTTGATTTTTTGTGCTTTTTGTAGTGCACTCTTTGTTAGTGCAATTTGTGAAAAGGTTTTTAAAAATAGAATTTTGAAATTCTTGAATGTAATGATTCTAAATTGGGTATTTTATGAAAACAGAAATTGAGTGTCCGACATAGGTTGTTTTCATACTTTATAATAGTTAGTTCTTTGTAAACAGACAAACGAGTTGACTGGTCTAAGCGAGGTGGAGACTACTGTCATTTTCTCCTTCATAAAATAAATATGGATACAATGGATGCATTAAACCGATTATCTAGTTCCTTAAGAATTAAGGTCAATTTTTTCGCTTATGCCGGAACAAAAGATCGTCGAGCAAAGACTACTCAGTGGGTGAGCGTGAAAAAAGTTGATCCTAAAGATATCCTTCGAGCTGGAAGATCTATAAAAGGCTTATTCGTGGGAAATTTCAAATTTGATGCAGCACCATTAAAGCTCGGAATGCTACTTGGAAATCGTTTTACTATTGTTTTGAGAAATATTTCAAACGAACATGAAAAAATTGAAAAAGCCATGGTTGCATTAAGAGACAATGGATTTATAAATTACTTTGGACTGCAGCGATTTGGCACAGTGGCAAATATTCCTACTCATGATATTGGCAAGGCTCTATTACAGGGTAAGTTAATAATAAATTAATTAAATCAAAGAACTTGTTTTTATAAATTAGGTTGTTATTTATAAATATACCTTTAGGTAACTGGAATGCGGCAATAGATTTAATCTTACAACCTAGAGACTGTGAGCAAGATAAACGTTTAGCAGAGGCTAGAAAAATTTACAAAGAAACTGGAGATGCAAAATTAGCGTATAATAAAGTTGACAGAACGGATAAAATTGAAGCTAAACTTCTTTGGGCTTTGCACTTACATGGAAAACATAATCCTCAGGCAGTGCTAAATGCGCTTCCTAGAAATATTGTTCTTATGTACCTTCATGCGTATCAAAGTTTTGTATGGAATCACACAGTTTCAAAAAGATTTCAGATATACGGAAATGAACCTATTGTTGGAGATTTAGTTTATGACAATGTTGATAATTCAGAAATAGACAAAGTTACTTGTTCAAACGAAACTGAAACATTCGATGAAGATTTGAATGAAGATAGTGAGCCAGAATGTAATTTATCAAAAGTGAAAATTTTAACAAAAGAAGACCTAGAAAATTATCAGTTAACAGATATTATTATGCCACAGCCTGGATGGAAAGTTACTTATCCTCCTTATGCATTGTCGTGGTTTGAGGAGTTTCTCAGTAAGGATGGGTTGACAAAAGATCTGAAACAAAAAAACAAGTAAGCTTTTGTAGTAGTCAATTTCTATATTTAATTATTATCTTTATATTGTAAATATAACATTTTAAGGGCATATGATGGAAAATGACGTCACTGGTATAGACAAAATCTATCCGTAAACTTTCTCTTAAAATAATAAATACTTTAAAATTAAAGTTGGTAGATTTATTAAAAAGATCTTCAAGATACTCAAACTTGTTTGAATTTTGCCTTCAACTTGAGTTTTTGAAAAATTCGCTAATTTTCCGGAATTTTAAAAAATTAATTTTAAGGCAAAATTCAAATAAGTTTGAGTCAGGCAGACCTTTTTAAAAATATTTTAAGTAACTATACAATGTTTGGTGGAAAAATATTTATTACTAGCAAAATAAAACGCGCGCCAGCGCGCGATTAGTTTTTCATACCTTTTAGAAATTATAAAATACACTAAAAAATATAACAAATCGGTAAATAATATTTATCTAATACGAAGAAATAAATATTTTAAATATAATATTTAAAAATCAATTAATATAAATAAAATAAATATTTATTTAGGAAAAAATTTATAATATTTTAGAATTAAAAAAAATTGCAAAAAATAATTGAAATTAAACAAAATAATTGCAAATTTTGCAAATTAATTGAAAAAAAAATGAAAACAATTAAAAATTGGGGAAAGTAATTTTAACAATCATAAAAATGTTTTAAACATAAAGAAAATAATTTAAATTTGAGAAAAATACTTGAGAATCTTAAAAGTAAATTAAAACAAAATTGAATAATGAAAAATTAGAGAAAATAATTGAAAATTGAAAAAACATGGTTAAAAATTGAGATAAATAAATTAAAACTAAAAGAAATAATTAAAATTTAGGAAAATAATTAAACAAATTACATGAAATATTTTACATATAGGACAGTTAAACAAAATTTGAGAAAAATACTTAAAGCTTTCAGAAGTTCATTGAAAAAAAAAGAAAATAATTAAAAATTAGAGAAAATAAATGAAAACAGATAAACATAATTTAAAATTGAACAGAACAAATTTTAATTAAAGAGAAATAAGTAAAAACTTTTTGGCAATTATGAAAATGGAACGAGAGTAATTGAAAATTGAAGGAAATAATAAAAATAATGAAATAATTGAAAAGTCAGATAAATAGATAAAAATATTTTTAATTATGAAACAAATGTAAAGAATTGAAATTTAAAGGAAATAAATTTTGGAAAATAATTGAAAAATGTTTTTAAATTTTATAACTTGCAAAAAATAATTAAAATATGATTCATTTAAATTATTTAAATAAATAAATAAAAATAATTGAAATTTGAAAAAAAATACATGAAGATCTTAGAATTCAATGAAAAAAAAAAAGAAAATAACTAAAAATTGGAGAAAAGAATTGAAGAACTAAGCTAAAAGTAATTGGAATTTACGATAATTAATAAACAAATTTTGAAATTATGAAAACAAAGAAAAATAATTAAAAATTACAGAAAACAATTGAAATTTTAGAAAAATTCTTAAAAATCTTAGAAAATAATTTTAGAAAATGAGAATAACTAAAAATTGGAGAAAAAACTGGAAGAAAGCTAAAAATAATTGAAATTTACGATAATTAATAAAATTTTTTGGAAATTATGAAAGCAAAGAAAAATAATTAAAAATTAAAGAAAACAATTGAAATTTTAGAAAAATTCTTAAAAATCTTAGAAAATAATTTTAGAAAATGAGAATAACTAAAAATTGGAGAAAAGACTGGAAGAAAGCTAAAAATAATTGAAATTTACCATAATTAATAAAATTTTTTGGAAATTACGAAAACAAAGAAAAATATTTAAAAATTGAAGAAAATAATAGAAATTTGAGAAAAATACTTAAAAAATTTTAAAAATTTATTTTATAAAATGAGGAAAACTAAAAATTGGAGAAAAGTCTGGAAGAAATCTAAAAATAATTGAAATTTATGATAATTAATAAAAAAAATTTGAAATTCTGATAACAAATGAAAATAATTAGAAATTAAAGAAAATGTTTAAATTTTTAGAAAAATACTTAAAAATCTTGGAAAATAATTTTAGAAAATGAGTATAATAATTAAAAATTGAAAAAAATAATTGAAAAATGATAATATTAATTAAAAATTGACAAAAATAATTGAAATATGCTGAAAATAATTTAAGATTGAGAAAGAAAATTGAATTATGATGAAAATAATTTAAATAATATAAAAACTTTAAAACATTTAATAAAATTTGAGAAAAATAACTGAAAAAATCATAGAATATATGTTTAAAAAAAAAATAATTACAAAATTACTTAAAAATTTTTAATTAAAGAGAATAATTAAAAAATCGCAGAAATAATCGAAAATTGATGAAAATAATTGCAATATCGGATAAATAATTGAAAATTTTAAAAGTAATGCCAAAATAATGAATATAATTATAAATTGATGAAAATCAAGAAAAATTGCAGAATTTATTTTTAAGCAAAAGACAATAATTAAAAAATTGTTATATAATGGAAAATTGATGACAATAATCTAAATTTGAGATAATAACTGAAAATTTAGGAAATTAATTCCATGTGTTTATGTATATTTTAAACTTCTTCAAAAACCATAATAAATTTTTAAAGCATTTTTCGAAACTGTTTTTTTACACAAATGAGAATTAAAAACCAGTAAAACACGACACTAACGAAAAAGGTTACCTTATTCTTTCAATTCAAATTTCAAAATATTTCCTGATAAAGAGAGTCAAAATCAATAAAATAACAGGGAGTAAGACTAACTTCACTTCATTTTTTAAAACATGGACAGAAAAAGATGAATAAATATTAATACTAACTAACTTCACTTCAGACTTTAAAACGTGGACAGAAAAAATGAATAAATATAAAAAGTAACTAACTTCAGGAGTTTACGGAGATTATAATTATTTAATTCTAACTAATTGTAAGACAAAGTTTACGGACAAATTTTGCATTTACCAGTGACATTTGCCAGTTACATGTGATATCTCCATCACATACCCTTAAAGTAAAAAACAAGTACATGTAGTTTTTCTTCATTATTTAATTTTTTTAACATCAAGCAGATTCTAATATGGCAAAATTTTATTATAACATTACTATTATTCCGAGTCAAAGCAAGGATTCAAAAAGGATCAAGAGTTTTTTCAATTATATCATCACAATTACTTCAATTAATTAAATTTATCCTTGAAAAGTGCCTAAATCTTAATTTTCAAGGAATTATTTTTGCTGCAAGATTTGAAGAGAATTTTTCTTTAACATTATAGGTGTTAAAGAGATCTCTTCGATTATGTAGAGAATTAAATATATTTTACAATAAAATATAAAAGCCCTGAAGATGGTTCTCAATCTTAGACCGTAACGTCGGCGGCAAATTTTAAAATAAAAAACAACTCCATATGTTTTTTCTTCATTATTTAAGTTATTGAACATCAACCAGATCCTAATAACATTTTATTACAACTAAATTTTTGTTATATTATAATCATGGGAAAATGTTAATAAAAACTTTATCATGCACTAGCGAATTTCTAATTTCTAATCAAATATGATGAAAAGGGTCAGCAATTTAATGTAAGCAAATTACCTTTAGAATGGTTGTAATAATGAGGAGCTCAAGTGTGTAGGTACCGTGACCTTTCTAAGTTGAATAGTGGTTATGAGATTGCAACTTCAGTCCTCAGGCATTGATTTTGTGATTAAGTTGACTCAAGGAACGTTAAGCTTCCTTTTAATTTTTGATGAGCGTGAATACACTTGATGTAATTGTAGAGAACTTTAACCTTTATTGATCTCGAAATGTTTGTTTACCTAGGCGGTACCTACTATTTACTTGAATGCGCTTAAGGAGAATCACACTATAGACATTTCCAAATCGATTTTTTTTTGTGCATTTTTCAATTTTCTATACCTTTAACAATGAAATCTATTTTTTTTCATTAGTATTTTTCATAACATTCTTTAAATTTGTTGAATTCCTTATAAATAAATTTCCACGTAAAACAGAGGTGATCAGAAATATCACCACGCAATAAAATATTTTGAAAAAAACAACAAATAATAATTTACGCAGGCTGCGCAAATTTGAATAAAAAAATAAAATAAACGTAGTAAAAAAATAATTAAAAATAAAATACGTAGTAACGTAAATATTACAAGAAATTTATAATTTCATTTTATAATAAGGTATTTAAATATTTTTTTTGTAAAAGATCGTATGACTTCAACGTGTCACATATTCCTCTCTAATGTCTTGTAAATTTCTGAAAAAAAAATTGATTTTACTTATATTTTTGAGATTTTTTCCTGAAATATATTTTTAATATTATCACATTAGTCTAAAACAACATCTGAGAATTAAAAGTGCCACAAATAGTAACATTTATGTGGACTAGGGTGATTTTTTTTCTACTAATTTTTTTTTTTTTAATCCTCACTCGAAATTTGGTTGGATATGTCGTAAGAAAAATTGCCTGAAAGTTACAGACCTTAATATTAATTTTAAGTACTCGCCCAAAGCATTAAAAGATTTTCCATGTAAAATGCACGTAAGTCGATAGTTAAAAACAAAGTTCTATAACTTTGTTGTATTCTATATTATTTCATTGGTCTTGATCTTGATTTACTCAGAATTGAACACTTTACAAAAGTGCCCATTGATGCGAAAGTGTAAGTTGTACTGGTGAGTTAATACGGGTCTCTAAAGATGATTTTTACACAAAATTCTCGTTTTTTGCTGTTATCTCCGAAAAAATTGAGTTGACAAAAAAAATGTAAATGGCAAATTTGTTGAAAATTTAATTTCCTATAAAAAAGGTCCTATATAGAGACAACCGCTTTGATTAATATTTCTTGAGATATTAGACTTTAATTTTGTGTAAAAATCATCTTTAGAGATCCGTATCAACTCACCAGTACAACTTACACTTTTGCGCCAAGGGCACTTTTGTAGGGTGTTAAATTCTGAGTAAATCAAGAACAAGACCAATAGAATAGTAAAAAATACGACAAAGTTATAGAAATTTGAAAAAAAAGTACGCCGATTTAAGTGTATTTTACATGAAAATCTTTTAATGCTTTAGGCGAGTACTTAAAATTAATATTAAGGGCTGTAACTTTCAGGCAATTTTTCTTATGACATATCCAACTAAATTTTGGGTGAGGACTGGAAAAAAAAATAATCGAAAAAATAAAATCACCCTAATGTGGACTATTGAAAGACTCAAACTCAAAAATATGATCTTGTGACAATTTAGTTCGTGAATTGTTGATTGTGTTAAAACTTACGAACAGTTTAAATACCTATTTATATTTCATATTGCAACTGATTACATTATAATTTAACGAAATGTAATGTATATATTTCCAGAAGGTTTACCCTAGGAGGATCTTACAGAAAGATTTTACAAGTACCTCTTGATTTGTCATGGGAAATAGTTCATTACAATGAAAAGAATGGAGATTTGGTTGCCTCAGACATCGATGAATTAAGAAAAGTGCCAATAACTAAAAATGTTGATGGTAAGATTTTCTCCATATAAATTTTGATACTTTCAACTCTTTTCGTAATAAGTATGTGCACGTGCCTAAATCACGGGCCCACAATATATTTAAATGTGTAAGATCTATATATTTTTATAAAGAAACGATTCTATATTGTCTTCAATTTCCAAGTTCCTTCCAAAAGCCTTGGCCCGAGACTATTACTACCTTTATTTTAAATTTTACCAATTCAAAAACAAAAAACAAAAATTCTTTTTGTCCAGAACTTTACTCTAGTGCATTTCTACAGATTTTTCTCTGATGAATCCGAATCCGAAGTAAAAATGATCAGATTAACTAAATTTTTTTAGATAATTTCAAGAAAGCGATTTTTCGTGTTTTAAAACAGTTTTTTTTTAAATTATCTAAAAAATGTTAGCCAATCTGATTATTCTGACTTTAAATTCAAATTTACAGTTCCGGCCGAATTTGTCAGTCCACTCATTTTTTAAGAATTGAAAAACTTCTTAAGGAAGTTCTAGAATTAACATTTACCATTTTAATCAAATTTGGTCCACTGGTAGATAGTGGTTTTATAATGATGTAGTTAAATTTTTGAAACTTCAAGGTACTTGTGAAAAAAGTTATAAGCGTTTTAGTTTTTAACATTTTACATTAAGTTTTATGGGAATTGAGTAGTTTGTTATAAATATTTAGGCATCAACCACGGAGTTAGCTCAGTTGGTTAAGGTGCTGGACTCTACGGTCACGCCAAGTCAAGCGTCAAGCTTGCTTGGTTCGCGCCCGGGGAGCCTGGGATTTTTCCGGTAGTAAGATAACTTCAGTGGAAGTAAAGACGACGAGGTATAATGATATGCTCTGTCGGTAATCGACCTGTGCTGATCACTAGAACTCGACTGTCGATAAACCGGTTGTACTCAGGAGAGGTTTTTCTACAGTTTTCCCTCTCCACTGGCGAGCAAACCCAATATAACGGGGTGTCCAGGCAAATGCGACTACTCCTAATTTCAAGCCGTTCTGTAGTCGCAAAAACACTTAGAGAATATATAAAAAAGTACTGAATTCTAGGAATTCCCTACGGGGGACACTCATTGGGCCTGTAAGGCCGTTAAGGGGGGGGGGGGTATGGTTTAAGTAGCAAAAAAACCCTTTTTAAACATTTTTTTTTTGACGAAACTACTAAATATTTTTTAATCCTTTTATTACTACATTATTTAGTAACTTTTAAAGTAACTTTTTGAATTTTTTAAGAAAAAAATGTCCAGAAACAACGGAGTTGCAGCCACTTCCAGTAGGCCATGTCGAATTTTACGGTGTCCCGGATTTAAAATCGTAGAATCATCTAAAACACATGGGATAAAGAAAAATTAGTTATTTGGAAGTATACCTCCCAGTCAACGATGCCCTTTTATTTTTTTTTTGCTTCTGATCGATTGTGCAGCCTTTTTTTTTTAAAAAAAATGGCGCCTTTTTTAGGCTAAAAAACGTACTTTGACATTAAACGACCGTAAAAAAATAGAAAAAAAATTGTTTTTTAATAAAAGGGCAACGTTGGCTGGCAGGTATACTTCCAAATAACTAATTTTTCTTAATCCCATGTGTTTCGGATGATTCTATGGTTTTAAATCCGGGACAACGTAAAATGAAAAATTTTCGATATGGCATACTGGAAGTGGCTGCAACTCCGTTGTTTCTGGACATTTTTTTCTTAAAAAATTCAGAAATTTACTTTAAAAGTTACTAAATAATGTAGTAATAAAAAGATTAAAAAATATTTAGTAGTTTCGTCAAAAAAAAAATGTTTAAAAAGGGTTTTTTTTGCTATTTAAACCATACCCCCCCCCCCCCCTTAAACTAGTGTTCAAAAATTTAACTGCATTATTATAAAGCCATTATCTACAAGTGGACCAAATTTGATTAAAAATAGTAATGTTAATTCTTTTTACTGTCTCACAAAAATTCAAATTTCTGACGAAATAACAATGCTTTTTTAAAGTTCCTATGCTTGTTTTCAAGGTAATTTTCTAAAGAATAAAACTAATGTATATATAAGCATTAAAATGCAATTTTGATCTTAGAATATGCAGGGCACGGAATTTGGATGAAACAATTTATAAAAATTTGAAGATATTATATTCACATAAAAATAATTTAAAAAATTTTAATAAATATATTATATTATTTTTTTCCGAAATTTGTTGACAATTACAACTTTGTTATATTTTATATAGCTGTATTTAACAACGAGACGTTAATTATATTTTTTCTATCTTTTTTGGTTCAAATTTCAAGCCCTGCATATTCTAAGATAAAAATTGCACTGTAATATTTATACAACAGTTTTACTCTTTAGAAGATTACCTTGAAAACAAGCATAGGAACTTCAAAAAACCATCGTTATTTCGTCAGAAATTTGAATTTTTGTCAAACAGTAAAAATTCCACTTTTTAAATATATTTTAATGAAAAATGGACTAAATCACTTTACTCAGGTCTTATTTTCTTCAGAATTTCATCTTTTTTTAGAAAATAAAATTTTAAAAAATTTTATAATTATACTCTGTATGCTTAAAGAAGTTTTTCAATTCTTAAAAAATGGGTGGACTGACAAATAAGGCTGGTACTGTAGTAGAGAAAAATACGTAGAAATACACTAGTGTAATGTCTGGAACAAAAAAATTTTTTTGGTTTTGATTTGTGTTTTTAAAACTTTCTTGAGATTGTCTCAGAAAGCTAAACCAATCGAATAATTTTGACTTCTGAGTCGGATTCAGTAAAAAAAAATATGTAAGAATATGTAGTGTCTCAGACAAAAACTTTTTTTTGTGGGTCTGTGTGATTATTTAAATTTATTATTAACTTGGAAAGTTTAATAATTTTTTGAAATCTATCAAAAATGCAACTTGTGAGCTGTAAGATCATTATCAAAATTTTACGTCACCCTCAAGGTATTCAGTTTTTTCCCTAAGATTATTACTTCTCCTAAAAAGACCTCTTGGGTGCCACCCCTGTGCTCCTTTAATCTCTCTTTCTCTGCGTTCATGCTGGGATAATATCTTAAGTAATCTGATTCGTGAATGCAATTATTATAATTATTGTGTATAATTATTACAATTAATTGTAATTATTATAATCTTTTATTATGAATAGTAGTATAAACCGTTAAAGGACTCTAATTTTGATCCAACGAAATTGGATAATTACAATAATTGAATGTGTATACGTTGAGATTAAAAATTAAACATAGCAGACTGAAATTTGTCTGTAACATTTATTCACTTCTTTAGATTCGACATAATTGCAACATAATTTGATGATTACTCAACTTCTAATGTGCATGGTTGTTATCTGGGCATTGAAATTGGAATTTGCACTGTTCCTAATGTTTTATACCTTATTTGTGTTTGTACAGATGGAAAATATAACTCATTAATTATGAAAATGACACTTCCATCATCTACATATGCTACAATGGCATTACGTGAAGTGTTGAAACATGATACATCCACTCAATCTCAAGCTGAATTATCTGCAATAAACGACGAAATAAAAGAAGATTAGTTTAATATATGCAGTTGATGTATTGTACCTTTTATATATAAATTTTTATAATACACATTTCACATGTTTTGTCTGCGGAACTTGTTAAAGTTATATCAGTTGAAAAAGAGATTTTGTTATTGTTTATTGTTATTTCGTAAACAGTATACGAACATTAATGTATGAGAAATTGTAAACGATATTTATAAATTTTTATAAAATAATTTTTACAATATAAGAAAGAGGTTGCAAGTAATTTGACAAAATAAATGTTTATTTTTTGCCATATTTTGTGTAAATTTTTTTAACTTGACAATAAATGGATCAATTTGTTTACATGAATTATTATTATGTTTATATTTTCGAATTAATGACCGGCGCTTTTTATTCTTTTTAATGAAATTATATAACTTTAAGAAAAAAAAATATAATGTATATATATAGTTTTCTTGAAAACGCTTTCTATTGTTTTTTGGGGGTTAAGTGTCCTTCGTGTTTACAAACGTCAAAAAAGAGAACGGTAAGATACGTTAATTTAAAAAAATGTTAAGTTTCCTGATAAAATATGTGTTTATGTATATTTTTTTTTTATCAAAAACTAGTAAAAATAATAATTTTTTAATGTCAATATTTTAAATAATAAGTGTTTCAAGTAATTTATGAAGTGAAAACGACAATTGGGTTCAGGAATCGAGCGATTGGTATCACAGTCTCGACAAATGGTATTTACACACTATTAATTTTTACATTAATTCTTTGTTCATGTATTTATTTTTTTACTATAAAATCATACACTTAAAACTTAAATTATTCTTACTTAAAAAACCAGTTCCTATGTATATAAATTGTTTTATTTATGAATTATTAATTAAATTCTAATGATGTGTCACTATTTCCTCGACAATTGGTTCCATCACCTTAGAAATCAAATGCGTATTGCATGATCAGCTGAAATTTCCTAATAGACTTTTTCATTTAAGACCGGAACTGTGAATGACGCCATGACACTTTAATTGTTTCGAGCACTTTTGCAGCAAAGTAAATAGTTATTTCTTAATAAAGTGCTCGAAATAATTGAAGCGTCATGGCGTCATTCACAGTTCCGGTCTTAAATGAAAAGGTCTATAGGATATGTGTACACATTTGTCGGTTCAGAACCAACACTACTAAATACTAAAAATAATTTAAAATTTATTCTATTAAATAATTTTTTTAAAATTTCGGATAAACAGCGCTTAATAAAAATGCCATAATATCCCAATCATGCAGGATTGAACGCAAAGCATGTAGGCAACAGCTAAAGCATAATTAGTACTCGAGACGCAAGCGATTACGGTCGAATTTTTGTGGAAAGCTAAAATCTGATAGCGGGTGGTTCGAATCCACGCATTGTTATTAAGTTTTCATCCGATGACGAGCTACGTTGGCCCATTGTTAGAGGTAAATCTGAAAGTTCGAGTGCAATCATTGATCGTTTCCCTTTCTTTGATCGACAAGTAATGACAGTTTAAACCGTTCATTAGTGCTTGCGCAACTATTGTCCCCTCTTGTTTTACTTGTCTTCAGCGAATCCTGACAACAGTTTTCCCTTCAGGCGTAATCCTTTTCGTATGCAGCTGTTAGCTTATAGTGATATATATAGCAGTCTGTTTCACGAGTAGAGTAATGCATTTGATTCGCGTTAAAACGCATTCGAATGAAAGCGCTTTTCCACCATTGAAATATACTGTTATGATATATTTTTATAAATAAAAAGGATCGAGAGCATTCCAAACATTTTTAAAAATTGTTAATCTGTTTGATCATTAAATGTTAAAAATAACTAAATTTTAAAATAATAAGGTATCAATTAAATAATTGTGGTGAGTGCCTTGGTTGTGCGGTCAAAGTTGTGGTTGGAATTTGGATGTAGAGGCCTCAGCGATCTATAGATGTCGTGTTTTTTGTTTACCTTGAGACATGTTAAATGTGGGAGGTTTGACGCTAAGGACTAGTTACTCTCTAAATCTGAAAAAGGGATAAGTATACCACTGATTCAAATAAGCGTATATACGCTAGTGAATGAGTGAAATTTCACTGATTACCCAGCGATTTTTCACTGATCCTACAGCGTTTATACGCTAATTGGAATCTTATAGCAGTGAAACAGTGAAATTTCGCTTTTTCAGATTTAGAGAACATTACAACCATATAATATAGTTAATTGTGTCCTAATTGTTTCATGTCCTCTTGTTGGCAGAACCGCACAATTTGGTCAACACAAACTATGGTTGACATAGGGGTAAACGGCACAGTTGTTGCCCCCCTTATAGTGATTGTTCAACCATCTTAAAACATTTTCAAGAATATTAAAGAAATACGGTTATAATATATTGACTTGTAAATATTTATATACTCTGCAAAGTTTTTTGTTCAAGATGTAAAAAACAGTGCATCGAGACTTTAATAACATCGGCACACACAAAAAAAATAATCTCTAGTGCAAAAACTGACACATGTTAAGTTCTCCTCGTTGTGATGTATCTAAAGGCCTCAGAATAGTCCGACCTCGAGATTGGCTCTTGATTTCATTTTACTGAGTTGCACAATGATCGGAATAGCGAAAACGCTGGACAAAACCCAAAAAGCATAAAAAATTCTTAATAGTAAGTGCATAAATATTTTTTGGGTTCCTAATAACGAATCTGGCTCTAGATTTCCAAAATTAAAAATGGCGGGTTAAATATGGCGAACTGTTTTTTTTTAAATGCTGGATTTTCTTGGAACTTAAAATTTTTTAGTGTTGTAGATTGCAAATTTTTTTATAAATTTACGATTTTCAAAATGGCCGACACAATATGGCAGATGCTTTTTTAAAAAATGCTGGATTTGTTGTAAACTTGATATTTAGGAGTTTTGAGGGTTGCTATTATTGAGGTACATGTGAAATAATAAAAAAATGGGTTCCAATAAACTATTTGCAAGAACTAAACAAAGCATGTTAGAAAGTGCAGCTTATTTATGGGGCAGTGTTATTTGAGATTTAGATTAATTATGGAAATACTTTCAAACGCTGTTATCTGCTGTGACCTTTTCTGCAGATTTATTCAGACAAAAATATCTGGAATTTATACTTAATAATAAAATTAGACCTAATTTGCCCCTTTTGTGTATTAACGACAATTGTAGACCGATGCACAAAATATCTGTAGTAAACAAAATAAAAAGTCAGAGGGATGCAATTTTTTTTAAATTTTGCAATTTTTCAAGTTTAAAATAATTAGCAACCCTAAAATCCCCTAAATACCAAGTTTAAAACAAATCCAGCATTTTAAAAAAAAAACGGCAGCCATACTGTGTCGGCCATTTTAAACATCGTAAATTTATAAAAAAAAAAATGAAATCTACAATCCTACAAATCTTTAAATATCAAGTTTCAAAAAAATCCAGCATTTTTTTAAAAATACCGTCAGCCATATTTGACCAGCCATTTTTAATTTTGGAAATCTAGCGCCAGATTCGTTATTAGGAACCCAAAAAATCTTTATGCTTTTACTGTTAAAAATTTTTAATCCATTTTTGGGTTTTGTCCAGCTTTTTTGCTATTCCGACCACTGTGGGTTGGTGGATGGTTGAGATTACAAAAATTGATTCGTTTGGGAACTTACCGAATTTCTTGGCTAAAACTGAATTTTCTTTTCTTCTGACCGTTGATTTAAAATCAGAGTCTCAAAGTACATTGAAATTGACTATATTAAAAACAATAAAAATGGCAGATCCAATATGGTGGACCTAAAATGGCAGATGTTTTTCAAAATAGTTTGGATTTGCTCGAAATTTATGGGGGGGTTTAAGGGGCACCAAATGCGAATCCAACGTCTCATTTCAGAAATTCAATATGATTGACTTAATATTTGTCAAGTTATAATGGGTTAAAATGTCAGCTTAAAAATTGATTTATAAAAGTTATTAGAATTTAAAGACCTCTTTTTAAAACTCAGTGGTTTTTGGGGTCTTTGAAAACGAACCTCATATCAAATTTCAAAAATTCAAAATGACGGATCCGGTGTAGCCAAAAATTAAATTGTTTTTATTGGATTATCTTCAATCTTATTAAAGATCTCCTCTTCGAAGGTCATTTGGTGCCCCTTAAACCCCTCAAATAATAAAATGTAAGAAAATCTGAAGAAAATTCGAAAATTGTCCGCCATATTGGATCCGCGATTTTGAATTTTTAAAATCTGATATCAGATTAATAATTAATTAAGATTTTAATTCTTTATTTTAATTAATATTTTATTTTAATGTTATACAATTTGTTGAACATTAATTCGTTCTTTTATTTTTTTTTCTCTCTCTCTCTCTCTTATATGTTATTACTTTTTACTTTTTCCTTTAATTCTATATTAAAGTAATATCTTTGTTTTTCTCTGTTATCGGCCATGTACATGACAACATTTATATATTATTATGTATACTTTGTTCCATTGAGAGCTATTTAGCCCTAGAAACTTTTTCTTTTCTTAAATAAATAAATAAAAGATTCGTTTTCAGTGACCCCCAAAAACCATCGAGTAACAAATTTCAAGCAAATTTAAACTATTTTGAAAAACAGCTGCCATTTTGAGTCCGCCATATTGGATGTGCCATTTTTATTCTTTTTAATATAGTCAATTTCAATGTACTTTGAGCCACTAATTTTAAATCAACGGTCAGAAGAACCAAATTCAGTTTTATCCAAGATTTAGCTTAATTTTACATTTTTCCAAATACGTTTCTAGAAAATGCAGTCCACCAAACTTGAACAATGAAAATGCACAAAAAACGAAAAATTCATCTGTTTTTATTAGGGGAGACTGGGGTAAATGCGGTCATTTTTGGTCTGATAGGTAAAAATCTAGGAAACTATTCTCTAAATCCAAGTTAATTTATATCATTCGGAAGCTTTTCATTTCTACTATCAAAATAAAAAAGAGTTTTGATTTATCTTTTATAGTTTTACTTATAGATAATTTTTAATTCACATATACCAAATTTCAAAATCAAAATTTTCAGGGTCAAATCCGGTCACTTGATTATATTTCAAGAATTTAAGGTAACCCTGACAGTTTTATTTTTTAAATATTAAAATTCGCCTTATTCCTGTCTTAAATATGATTTGATTTTGATTTTATAATTGATAAATTATGAGTTTTATCAATAAATATTGGTTTAATAAAGAATAAATATAGGTTTCAAGAATTACAACTATGGATTTGAATAATGTTATATTTTATTAAGAGAAAGTAAAAAGTGAAATGTGGTTACAATTTTGGATCTAACAAGTTATAAATTTATATTATTGGTAAAATTTAATACGTAAAATGAAACCAAGTAGTTAGCTCAGTTGGTTAAAGTCCTGGACTCTGCGGTCGCGCCAAGTCAAGCTTGCTTGGTTCGCGCCCCGGGGAGCCTGGGATTTTTTCCGGCTCGGGAGGTAACTTCATTTTGTAGTTTTGATGTCGATTTTTAATAATGTTCACTGTCGGTAAGTGACGTGTGCAGGTCACTAGAACTCGACTATCGATAAACCGGTTGTACTCAGGTGAGGTGTTTCTACAGTTTTCTCTCTCCACTGTCCAGCAAACCCAATACTGGATGTTGCAGGCAAATGCGAGTACTCCAAAAATTCAAGCCGTTCTATAGACGCAAAAAACTTGGTATTTCTGTTCAAAGTACTATTTCACGAAAATTTCTATATATGTACTTCGAAAAAGAACACCCAAAAGCATCAAAAAAATTTACCCAAATAAATTAAGACTCAAAATTAATGATCGAAAAGCTTAAAAAATTCGAAGAACGGTTTTTTTGCTGGCACCTCTAAAAACACTTAACCACCTCTGATTCTATGTTGAATTCATGAAACTAAACGAAACTTCGTTAACATAAGTTGAATGTTAAGTACTATTCACAGTACCGATATCTCTTTCTTAAGTCAAGTTCATAGCGTCAAATCACTTGCGACCGCATTTACTCCGGTCTTCTCTACTTTGAATCTCGGTTTCTATTAATCGAAAAAAAAGTTAAAATAGGACCATTTAACGGCAAATTTTATAAGCTTTCCAATGATATATTCAAAATTCCAAATCGCTAATATCTGAGAGAGTTATCAATGTTTGAAGACGGTCATGTTTTTACTACCATTTTTGTAAGTGGTCCCACAATTTTGTCCGGTAGTGTAGATAAGTCCAATAGTGCCAAAGTGAGCCCTTTTCATTCGGATGTACACATTATAAAGGTGACAATAACTATTTTTTCTTTCAGGTGAAGACATTTTTCAGTTTTTATTATTTATTTTATGTACTTTGCAAATCAAAGTGTGTAACTTTAATGCACTTCAAATGCATAAGTGTGTCCCAGTTCTGAATGCACTTGAAAGTGCATTGCTGTTACACACTTTGAAGTGCATACCATGTAATTTTTAATGCACATAAATTGCATAAGGTGCAAAGTGCATACAAATTATTCACTTCAAAGTGTGTACAGAACTGGGATGCCATTTTTTATGCGCTTTGGTGATATATTATTTATTTTAATAGACAAAAAGCAGTTCTTTCTTATTATATGTTTTTTAGTCTATTTACTCTCTAAATTTAAATAAGTGAAAATTCACTTATTAGATGTCAACAGTCTTCCACTCTTTCAAAAAGTGTATATGCACTTATAATAAGTGAAAATTTCACTTATCATAAGTGCATATACACTTATTGTAAGTGCATATGCACTTTTTGAAAGAGTGGAAGACTTTTGACATCTAATAAGTGAATTTTCACTTATTCAATTTTAGAGAGTAGATTATCTCAAAGTTTCTTTTATTTCTTATCTTTATAATTTTAGACCTAAAATTTAAATTTATAATTCACATTTGCTTAAGCTCGCAATCACTGTACCGTTTACCCCTACGCATATACTTTGGAAATCTTTAAAAATAGATAGGTATGTATATTAACTAACATTAGGAAAGACAGTATTGACAATTAAACATCAATTGTCATTATTTCAAATTGCATGTTTATCATTTATAAATTTTTACAATCTTCTTTAAGTTTTTGTGCAGACTGTAAATCGAAATAATGATCGAAATTTATAATTTCCATTTTGAATGTCCTACTCTTGAACTCTGAAATGTCCCTTTAGTTGTTTATATACTTACATTGATTTGTCATTAATGAATACTTATTGAGTTCATTTTAATTGTTTTGATTTACAAACCAGTATGATTAAATAAACTTTTAGAGCACTTCTTTTATAAAACGAGAAAAAGGATTTTTAGAGAAGTTTCTTTATCAAGGCTTAAATCGATACTGAACGTCGCTGTCTGAACAAACCCTCCTTATACATTCAATAGAGTCTTACACTGACACGTTTGAATATGTACGTGTTTGCTGATTGTGCACATTACTGTGCTAAACAGTAAGGAAAGTTATCTCTTTCCTTACTTTTCACTTTAGGTGAGAAAAGATGTGACTCCTAAGCGAGGTACTAATGCATCGAATGTAGTGTTTGTTCCACGGCACTTTCATAAAGTAATGGCGTGAAAAAAATTTAGTAAGTGTGACACGTACACAAAAAGCATACAGGATCAGACTTAATACAGACATAAGACTCATCCAAACTGTACGTAAGAAATGGTATATACTAAAACAAAATGTATAATATGCAAAGGAGATCATTTGATTAATTAATATAAGGGCTGCAAGTCTTTAAATAAATTGAGAATAGAATTTTTTTTTGCGAACGCTATACCATCATTGCCATAACACTATACTTCACAAAAGTATGAAATTAAATAATATCCATACCCAATCGTGTACCAAAAGTTAGGTACAAATTTTATGCAAACATGATGAGAAACAATAATAATATCAACAAAATTCTTCTTCAATCATTCCTATTAATCCGACGGTCTTTCAGAATAATCAAAGATTAGAAAAACTGATGATTCCAATCTTGGAATCCTGGAATGGTAAATAGAAATTAGACACAAAGGTTGTATGAATTAATTTCATTCATAACAGTATGAAACAAATCTGCATATTATTTTTTTAATAAGTCAAGTATGATTAAAATTGCTAATAAAATAAAATATGGAAATGTAATGCATACGGTTTCACACAAAGTCTACGCGACACCAAAAATGGAAAAAATTATACAAGCAGTATCATATGCAGAGAAATAAATGAATTAGCTGTAGCAGAAAATTAATATTTGTAATTTGTTGCAACAACAACAAATATGTTAATAAATATGTTTCTATCTAATTTTTTAATCAGAAAACTTATGAATGTAAGGTGCAACTCTAAACACGGTTGATGTTAATCATCAACTCGTTGCAAATTGATGCAACTATTGATAAGACTTTGGGTAAATCTAAATAATATATTATATTTTTCTGCTAATAACAACAGAAGAGTGGAGTTGCAAATTGCCAGCTTTAATGCTGGTTGTACATAGGTATAATAATGGATCCGTACCGCGTCAGTAGTAAAAGTCGACATTATTCAGGCGGACAACAGAATATTCCATACTTTTACGTCAGTAAAACTTCTCCCTCTTCCTCTTTCTCTTTCTCGCTGAATGGAGTAAAGCTATACTACTTGTTCCGACATATCCATACTACTTAGAATTCTTTTAGATCTTTACAATCAATATTACTCTATCTGAAGGGTTGTAAAACTCTTAAATAAAATTGGGACATTTCTTTTAACACAATGCGATATTTACTGTCTTTGTTTTTTATGACATCTCTTTAAAAAGTAGTATGCAGACAAGTGTACAGATAAAAGAAAAAAAATTTTATTTCTGAAATAGATATTTAAAGTTAATTGAACCTACAACATTTAAAACAATAATAACAAGGTTAAACTAAATGAAAATTATGTTTATTTCATGAACACTTTGCTTCCATGTAAGCAAAATAATTTGCTTCTTCAAAAAGGAAACAATAGATTACAATAAAAAAAAATTATTAGTTAAAAATAAACTAGGTGAAAATTAGGTCTATTTCGTGGACATTTCGTTTCCACGTAAGCAGGAAAATTTGCTTCCTCATAGAGAATGCAATAAATTAAAAATATAAAAAAAAAGAATTTTAAATGCAAAAAAAATGAAAAAACCTAAATTATTTTACGAATTTTTAATCAATTATAAACTTTATATAGGTCAATCGATTCATTTGATATGTAATATGATTTTTGTATTCATTAAATTTTTGTGTTCATTAGCATAGAAAAAAAATGTAACAAAAAACGATTTTTTTCGATGAAATAAGGTACTCAAAAAAATTTGATTGGGTAATTTAAAAAATCTCCTGTGTCAAAATTTAGATATTTATGAACTACATAAGCTTTCCAAATTTTATTGAAATCTGATGAAGAGTTTTCGAGGTATGCTGGCGACAAAAAAAGTTTCTACTCACACAAACAAACATCTGGACATTTGCTTAAGAATTAGGGATGGGATATCGAAACCAATTGATATCGATACTCGATCAGTAATATCGATATTTAAAAATATATCGGTATCGTAAATAAATATCGATATATATCGTTGAAATAATATCGCGTATGCGCAAAAAACGAAACTCATTTAAAGTTTGATTATTATAAATTTTATAAAATAAAAACATACTTACTTGAGCTTGTTCTTTAAAAAGATTAAAACTGTTAAATAATTTTCTAAATACATAATCAAATCTGTTCTTCTACTTAAAAATTACTTATTTCCTAATTAGCTGCTTCTTTCTCCCTTTCTGACATGGTCAAAGGTTATCGATATTACAAATTTTATTCTAGATATTGGATAACGATATATCGGAACGTCAATATCGCTGTAAAAATATCGGTTATAGTAATGAAAATATCGATACTTTCCGATATTTGATATCGATATCCCATCACTACTTCCTCTATGAAAAAGCAAAAATAATAGAGGAGAGGGCCCCAATCTTGACATAGTATTGATTTAATTTTCTAGTATCTAAACCGAAAAAGATATTTTAAAATATTTTATGTCGAATGAAAGTACAATGTATTAGGTAACTTATGGCCTTCACAAAGACATTTAGTTTTATTCAATTTTTTCTCGAGCAAACTTTAAAAACATATGTCGCTGCAAGGTTAAAAAACCTGCATTAACAAGGCCATATATTCATGCTCAGCGACCCTACAACCCCAGAAAAACAATCTTCAAGTGAATCCAAATACTTTAAAAAAGCATAAACTTTGAATTTTTTTTTATTTGTCATAAATATTTTAAAATTTTGACTCTAGATTTATATTTAGCAATCCCAAATACCACTAAGTCATTATAGTTTTAAACAAAATCAATAGAGTTATATAAATATCTGCCATATTGGGTCCGCTATTTTGTTTTTTAATTTTTATTACAAGTCTATTAAAATTTACTTTTAGCTATAACTTTTGTAACCCATGAAATAATTTATAAATCAAAATATATTCTGGACATTAGGGTGGCTCCGTTGACATGAAATGACTCATATATATATGTATACTGACCAATTATTGGCAAGAATTGTGAGAGGGTCGCATGTATATTTTAAGCATATTCCTCGGCACAATATTTGAATCCTCAAATTCTTATTCGAAGTCATTCTATTGGTATGCGTATGCGGGTACTCATTCATGATTTGCATTTTTGTGAAGAAAACATAACGCAATATATCCTGTAGTGCTATACGTTACACTTTTGCAAGTCAGATCGTGAGCATAGGTGAATTTCAGCTTGCTGATAAATTGTCTTCCATTGTTTCCCTCTTAACGTGAGACAAGCAAATCATATTTCAGAAGTGAGCACGATTCGATTTGAATGACTTAGCATGAATATACGAGAAAGTCAAACCAATGTGGTGCAAAATACATTTATAAAACTTCTGTTATAGTGACATTTTTGTCTGAGTAAAATATAATTCATAAATTCAAAAAGTCTCATCTTATTTTTTTGTTATAATAGAATGAGATGGGAAAGAATATAGACTTTCTTATCTAAATCAAAACTGATATTTTTGAGAATCTCATATTTTTTATGTACACTCGTATCTATTTATGCCTTCTCTTGTCTAAGCTTGTCTCATGCATATGTTATCATGAAAACGCGTGCATATGACCAGCGTAAAGTGAAGGTATACATATATGGTCTCAAAAGTTCATACAGGTGCATATAAATATATGTTTATATACTGCGACAAGAGAAGGTTTTGAAAAAGTCAGGAACGTTTGCATAAGTTTTGCGTGGATTTGATCTCTAGATAATCCTACTTCTGAAGACAAAAATGAAACCGTCAATTTTCTCTGCAATAAGGAATGTAAAAGTATTTTGGAAGTAATGTTTTCACATACTTGAGATGGCTCTTTCAAAATCTACTTATAAAACAGCAAAAATAAAATTTTGCAAAATTAATTATTTATTTTTTATTGTATATAAATGATTCTCTGTAATCAACAGATGTTTAGTGCTACAAAATTAAAAAAAGTATGTTCATATACACCTTCTTCGTTGAATTTTTTTGTACTTAGCCATATTCAATTTTTTTCAATCGACACTTACGTCCATTAACTCCGGCTTCCCCCATCGGCCCTACTACGCTATCGAAAAATAATCGCTTTTAAAAATATGATTTTGTGTTTTTTTTTTAAAAATGACGACCCACAGTTTAAAATGAAAGGTTATTTATTTGTTATGATTTTAAAGCCAAAAAATAACGACAGCACAATTTTTAGAAACAAAAGAAAATTGAATTTTGAGGGAAAATTAAATTCATTTTTCTCAAAAGCGTATGTGTTGAAAAACAAATTATGTTTGAAACAAAAGACAATTCTCTTTTGCCCGTAAAATAGGAGAATAATGTGTTATCTCTTTTAGCACTCTCATTATAACTCGACGCAAAACACTGACATGAATTTTCACCCCTACAGAGCTGTGGTAAACTCACATTATTATCGATGTGTATTTACATTTTTGCGTAATTTCATAACAAGCAACGCAGCACAGTTTATTGACTGAAGCAAGGTGGGTAGTGCCAATATGTTGGAAAGTTTGCATTGCATTTTTAGCTAATATTGATTAAAAGAGTAATTGAAAATTTATTTTTCAAAATTTTCTGAAACATTTTTTAAATTTTAATTACATTAGATACCCACGTAGCATTCGTAACTATTTACTTTAATTAAAAATAATTGATTTTAAACATCAATATAAAAATTAATTCAAAATTTAGTTTAGTGCATTTATAACGAATTTTACCGTCCGGTTATAAATATTTCATTACAATTCATATCCCTTAGTTAATGAATTATTAATATTTGAATTACCAATTTTGCAGAGAAAAGTTTTTTATTATTATGCTTTAAATCATTCTTTAGCTTCTAATGTCCTTGTTTACACTAAAACGTAAAGAGCCAACCATAACCATTACAATTTTCTCAAGTTTCTTCACGCAATTACTAAAATATCCAGGGTGATTCCCTCGTGAAACCAGACTTTTGCCAAAGGTACCGAAGATAAACTAATCCTCGTTAGCTCCGGCATTAAGTTTAGCGTTGATTACGTCAACCATTCACCAGGGCCGTTGGACGGGTCGTCACACTTATCTCACTTTAGAGGAGTATACTAGAGCTATTGAGGATTGTCTAGTGAAATATGCTTCTTAACAACATTGTCAAACTTAATTGCGTCCTCTAAACCAAAATATTTGTTCTAGTATTGTGTTAAGTTTTAAATGTATAAAGACTTATTATAGCTTGTTACTTCATTTATTCACAAAGAGTTATAATTTTTACATAATGTGTATTTTGTACATTTCTTTTATAGTCAGTATCATAAGAAACCTGCATGAGTCAAAATATTAAGTCTGCAATATTCTTTACACTGAGAAAAATGTTTAGTCATAGCAACGAAAATTTGGTTGAGCCAACTAAATTATTTGGTTGGTATTTATTCAACCAAACTATTTGGTTGAGACAACTAAATTATTTGGTTCAGTGTTGTTTGTTGGCATAACAAAAATTTTTGGTTGTCACAACTATATTTTTTTATTCGGGATAAAAAAATTTTGGTTGTCATAAAAAAATTTTTATTTGGGAGCTAACTAACCCAGGTGCGAATTTTCTGTCAGCCAACACATATAATTACATAATTCACATGTTATTAATTTAATTACACAAATATAATCAGATGAGAATGTAGAAATTTCATATTAATGAAAACCTGAAACAGAAAAATTTCATTAGTCATGAAGATTCGAACCCGGATTTTCCAGCTGCCAGTCCAGTAGGCTAACCACCAGCCCATGAGAGATATGAACAATCAATATGGAATAAACCTTATAGCTAAACAGTTCAGTAACAACTATTCAGTTAGCTCAACTATCAGACCCAGGTTCGGCCGACCGTCTTGTATTGGTTTTTATTTAGATTTTATTTATATTATTATCGGCAGCTTACTTACAAACTAATCACCAATTTTTTTTAATAATTGTTTGGTTGTCACAACCAAATTATGTTTGGATGTCACAACCAATTTCTGTTTGGTTGTCACAACTAAATTATGTTTGGTTCAACCAAATAAGAGCAAGAAAATAATATGGTTGTCCCAAACAACTTGATGTGTTACGCCAACCAAATCGTTTTGTTATACCAATCAAAATATTCTTGTTACAACCAACAATGGTCAACTAAAAAATATTGTTGGTAAAACTAAACCTTTTTTCTCAGTGTAATCAAGTACATTTTCATATATTTTTTAGTACCTATTCTTCTGACTGTTGCTATAATAATTTTTAGCCACTTTGCTTACGAACTTTTATATCCTGTTTGAATATAACCCCTGACAATGTATTTAGTTTGTTCTCTTTGTCTGCCTTACCCTATGTATTTTCTATATATGTTCTGTCGATTAACGTTTTCTCTAAAAGAATTTATTTTTCTTTTAGGTTGTTAAAATTTTTTATCATTTCTAATCGCAAATGATGACAACCTTTATTGTTCCCGACATACAAAACTCTCTCACTAAGTACCCTCGCAAGAGGGGAGTATAATGGGTACTTATAGAGAGCTTTGTATGTATACATTATTGCTTATTTACTTAACTGTATATAGTTTTTTTAACGATTGAAGTTGCTCATTTCAAATTGTCTTAAATTGTACCCCATGTATTTGTTTAGAGCACCTTGATGGGAAGTAACTAATGTGTGGATAAAAATATTTGTGAAGAGTAGGGGAGACCGGGGCTAGTTGGGCCAGGGGTATGAGACATATGTTTTTTAAATGCAGTTTACTCAAATATCAATAGTCGAATTAATTCCTTCCCACACAGAAATTATTTTACATAGTTTGTGCCAAGTTTCATTATTATATTATCATTAATGTAGAGAAAATGTAAGAAAAACTAATTTTGTTACTTGAAGGTAAATTTTTACCTGCTTGGTATTTTCGTTATATATTATCTTCCTGGGTAATAATTTTAGAAAAATATCGGTTGGCATTAAAAAATCAAAATTTATTTTTTGGAGCTAAGGCACGTTTTGTCATAGACAGTCACATATCTATTTTACTTGCTACATGGTCATGGGTAAATTCCAAGCGGAAGTAGTGCTAACGTTAATCATAATCAGTTCAGTTCAGTATTTTACTTGAGCTCTAATATCAGGGTGTTGCATATACTTTTACTCTTCTGATAAAATCTAAAGCCTGTTAATGTTCTCTTTTTTACAAAAGTTAAATAATTTCTATTTATTTTAATATTATTTACTTGAAGTTTACGATTTGATATTTTCTTTTTTTTCTATTAATAGTAAATGTTTGTAAACAAATTTTAGATCTTCATAACTACCTATAATGCGATGTTCAAATTAAAAAAAATAATAAAAATTTATTTCCTGAGAAATATACTCTTTACTCGGTTATTGTTATATTATATTACAGATGCCAGAAGGGTCATAAATCTGTGCAACCCCTAAGCTACATAAAAAAGGCTCAGGGTATAAGCTATAAGCATCATTTTAAAAAATGTCTCTAATTTTTTATTTATAAATTTAGAAATTAAAGTTTTGTTAGATTTTGTCTATTTTAAATAGGTATTTTCTTTCAAGAAAATAAAATAAAATATTTAAAGTTGTTATTCATTTTATGTATATGATTTTCAGATTTCTAATATCGTTATAGCTCATAAAAACAAAATTTGTATCTAAAACAAATTTTTTTTTCATATTGCAAAAATTTTAAGTAATAAAATCTGACTTGTGGAAAACGCATAATAAAAGAAATTCACAATAAAATCCACTACTTTAACTTGTACCCATATCCTCTCATCACCTACATTTTCTTGAAAGTAATCACAAGCAGGATTCAAAATATACCAAACGTATTCCATTTTGGAATTGAAAGTGTTAAAAATATATTCCGCTTTGCGATATAGGAAATACGTTTTGTAATAAAAAACCATTCAATATTACCAATATACTATTCTATTTCGTAAACTGAAAATGAGATGGAAATTCAAATATTAAAATGAATAGAAAATTTTCGCTCTTAAGTAAAATACTTTAAATTCAAATCTTTTTCTATTTCAGTGTTGTTATTCTCCAACTGTCATAGCTGAGTAAACTCATTTCTTTATCTTTGTTTGTTTTCCCTGAGAAAAATATTTGTTTGAATGAAACAAAATTTTGTTTCTGATATATGGTCCTTTGTTTCGTTTTAGTAAATACTTTGTCAAAGGAATGAAACCTTTTTGGTAATGAATTATAATAAATATTTTATTTAAATTTAACTGTTACCTGTGCAAAAATCTAAAATCAAGTGGGAAGCCGACATTTGGACTAAATCTCAATTGACAGAATGTACAATAGACCGAAATTTATTTATCCGAATATTTCAATTCCTGAAACTTCATTTGTCAGAAAATTGGACTTCCCGCAACTTTATTTATCGGAATATTTAACTTCTTGAATATGCATTTTCCAGAAATTGTATTTATCAGACTATTTTTGTCCAAAACCAGTATTAATTAATATACATATTAGTTATTAATAATAATAACATATCATATTGTGTTATAATACAATATAATAATTATTATTAATTAATAATCATATATTAATATTAAATAACTTTTTTTAATTATAATTTAATTTTTATTATATTAATTCATACCAGCTATGACAAAATACTCCATTTGGCAGAATATTCAACTTTCTGAAAATGCATTTGGCAGAAATTGTATTTATCAGATTTCCCATTATTTGTCATCATACTTAACTTCTCGAAATTTCATTTTTTAGATTATTTGACTTCCCAAAGATGAATGTGTCAGATATTTTACATGTTTATCATACACTGAGAAAAAAGGTTTAGTTTTACCAACAATATTTTTTAGTTGACCATTGTTGGTTGTAACAACAATATTTTGATTGGTATAACAAAAAGATTTGGTTGGCGTAACACATCAAGTTGTTTGGGACAAACATATTATTTTGTTGCTCTTATTTGGTTGAACCAAACATAATTTAGTTGTGACAACTAAACATAATTTGATTGTGACAACCAAACCGAAATTGGTTGTGACATCCAAACATAATTTGGTTGTGACAACCATACAATTATTAAAAGAAATTGGTGATTAGTTTGTAAGTAAGCTGCCGATAATAATATAAATAAAATCTAAATAAAAACCAATACTAGACGGTCGGCCGAACCTGGGTCTGATAGTTGAGCCAACGGTGTCTGTTACTGAACTGTCTAGCTATAAGGTTTATTCCATATTGGTCATTCATATCTCTCATGGGCTGGTGGTTAGCCTACTGGACTGGCAGCTGGAAAATCCGGGTTCGAATCTTCATGACTAATGAAATTTTTCTGTTTCAGGTTTTCATTAATATGAAATTTCTACATTCTCATCTGATTATATTTGTGTAATTAAATTAATAACATGTGAATTATGCAATTATATGTGTTGGCCGATCGAAAATTCGCACCTGGGTTACTTAGCTCCCAAATAAAATTTTTTTTTATAACAACCAAAATTTTTGTTATCCCGAATAAAAAAATATATTTGTGACAACCAAAAATTTTTGTTATGCCAACAAACAACACTGAACCAAATAATTTAGTTGTCTCAACCAAATAGTTTGGTTGAATAAATATCAACCAAATAATTTGGTTGGCTCAACCAAATTTTCGTTGCTATGACTAAACATTTTTCTCAGTGTACTTAACATTTGTTTGAATATTTAATTTCTCAAAACTCCATTTCTCAGAATATTTTTTTTTTTTTTTAGAAACTGTAATTATAAGATTTACCATTTATCTAAATATTTTATATCTAAAAACTCCTTTTTTCAAAATATTTAACCTCTCGAATTTTCATTTGTCAGAATATTTAAATTCTCGAATATATATTTTATAGAAATTGTTTTTATCAGATTCATTATTTGTCCGAACATTTAACTAACCAAATCTTTATTTAACAGTCTTAAACTTCCCAAATACAAAAATTCAAAAATGTGCATTTGCCCGACACGCGGAATGTATAGAGTTCCTAAAGGAGTTATCTGATTGGCTGATAGTCTTTCCGGAAAAATTACCAGCCAATGAACGATCTCTTTTAGAAATTCTACATTCAGTGTGACGGGCGAATGCTCATTCTGGAATTTTTGAATTCGATAAGTTTAAGACTCTGATAAATGAAGTTTCTGTTAATTAAATATTAGGACAAATAATGAATCTGATAAATACAATGTCTGAGAAATATATATTCGAGAATTTAAACATTCTAACAAATGAAAATTCGAAAGATTAAATATTTTGAAAAATGGAGTTTTGAGAGGTTAAATATTAAGACAATAAATAAGTCTGATAAATACAATTTCTGGAAAATGCATATTCAGGAAGTTAAATATTTTGACAAATAAAATTCCGGGAAGTTAAATATTCTGATAAATGAAATTTCAGGAATTTAAATATTCGGGTAAATAAATTTCGGTCTAATGCACATTGAGTTTTGATCAAAATGTCGGCTTCCAAATCCGAAGATTCTGCACAGTTAAAAATTTTGTGTAAAAAACGGTCCACATATTCTTTGTGTTAAATTTAACACAAAAATTGTGTTAATTTAACATGAAGATTGTGTTAATTTAACATGAACGATTGTTAAATTAACATATAGTTTGTGTTATTTTAACAAAAATTTTGAGTGGACCGTTTCGGACATTTAATTTGTGTTAAATATACACAAAATTTTTAACTGTGTGTAACAGCATGAATGTTTTCCTCATTATTGCTTTCTGAATGCGTTTTGATTTTTAGAAATGGATAAGCTTATTGGAAACATTATAAAAAGAAAAATGTCGAATTGTTAGTAACAAATTTTCCAAATTGTATTAGTATCAAATATTTAAAAGGAAGAATATGCATGAAAAACGCTGAAAGCAACTTGTATATATACTAGCACTGTAACAACAAGTGAAAATAATAGAAACTCGGATGGTTACGGGTTGTTATTAGTCACAGCCGATTGAGTCAGTTTACGATCAATTGATTGTAAGACAGTAACTATTTGATTTAAGTGCATTAACAGCTATGATTATTGACGATTATTAAACTTAAGGTGAAATTTACTGGTGCAATAACAGAACACATGCCGTTTTCATAAATCAGTGAACAAAGAACGTTTATGCAATTTTCTCTGTACCTTTGTAAATCTAGACAAATTCAACTTTGTAATGCATTAAACTGTACTGAAATCGCTTTCAGAACATCATTCTGGATTTTCCAATTCATTGGATCACGCTTTAACCTCGGTGTTTATACACACGTAAATGGAGGCGTTAAACCAACTGCCTGACACATCTGATAATTGCCTCGCATGTAAACTCAGCTTCTATTCATGTTACCATTCTATATTACTACCGCCATGACCCTTTGAAAATTGTCAAGCACAGAGTTTTCATGCTCCAAGTTTTCCCTCTGTTTTCACATTGTTTGTCATTCGTTGTTTAAGAGGTAAAAGAAAAATATTGGAAAACGTTTTTATATGTTCAATGCAGAAACTGGAAATATCTTGCGAGACCTCTTTAAAAATATATTTTATCCAAAGCCTTAGCTGGCTGGTGTTTCATTATGGGTTAAACCTTACTCCTGAAATATTGTCAAGCCAAAGTAAAGGAAAAAAATTTATGTCTGGTAATTGATTGTTTTTCAACAGAAATCGCTTCATTCATAATGTTTTCAATATATGGTTTTGGTTTTATGATTTTACCATAAACTCCTAGCACTATAGTATGCATGATTGAAACCGTGAGAGAGTGATGTAACGATCAGAATCATATTTTTGCTAAACATTCATAAACTTAGCGACCAGTAAACCAGTTGATTAAAGTGCATAGATTATCGTTTTATAAAAATCAGGCATTTTAATGTCTCTAAATGCCAAATAATTTAGTTTTTGTCACGAACTCCATTTACTGCAATTTATTGGTCGAAATACGTTACGTTTCAATCTGTTTGAATGATCACTTTGAATAAATGTAACTGAAATGTTAGTACTAAATCTTTAATTGACTTTTTCATGAAACGATGTTTTTGTAATTTGCAACTAGTGGACAGCCCACACAGCACCAGAAATTCCCTGAATTTCCCCTGAATATTGGTCCACATTTCCCGAATATTCGAACCTAATATTCAGGGAAGTTTCGTGGAAGCATCAAAATGTCCGCCATAAAAAATATTGGATGCTAAATTTCCCTGAAAATGTATTTCTAATTTTCAGGGAATTTCCGCATCTAATATTCCTAGAATATTCAGGGAAAGTTAAAAAAAATTTCCAAAATTTTTTTGATCTGGTAATTGATAAAAATTGTATTTCATATTTGGCACCCGTAGGATTCTAGAACATTAAAAACTACTGCGCAGCCGTAAGTGTCACAGAAACCAAGTTCGACCATTGCGCATCATGTACAGAAGATTTACGAATACTGTGAATATTAAAGGGATATTAGATGCGGAAATTCCCTGAAATTTAGAAATACATTTTCAGGGAAATTTAGCGTCCAATATTCTTTATGGCGAACATTTTGATGCTTCCACGAAACTTCCCTGAATATTAGGTTCGAATATTCGGAAAATGTGGACCAATATTCAGGGGAAATTCAGGGAATTTCTGGTGCTGTGTGGGAGAATGGGTACACTTCCGAAAAGGGGCCATTCATAAACTACGTCACACAAACAGTAGGGGGTGGAATTAGATATTTGTCACGTTAGAATGGTGGAGTGTAACTAAAATGTGACGTCACATTTAAGAAATCAACTTATGCAAGTTTCCTGTATAAAGACGAACGTATTCTTAAGATATTTGTCGGGTAAAATGAATATTGAATACATATTGATTGTGATCTACTTAAAGTAATTTACTACTGATTATGATTATTTAAAAAAATTACCTGAGCGGAAGGGGGGAGTAGACGTAGATTATGAACAGCTCCAACACACTGTGACGAGGTACAGTTACCTGGCACAAGATTTTTAAATGAATTTAAAAATATAAAATAATGATATATTCATTGTTCAATTATATTATTACACACCAGTCTGGAATCAATTCCAGGCTACTGTTCAGCTATAATGTAAACTTAACGATTTGTGCATGTTATTATTTTGAGTTTACATTATTTAATTTTATTAAATATTTAAGATTCTAAAGTTTATTTTGATTATTGTCGAATTTAAGATTTTGTTCGAATAAGATATATTTATATTTAGACCTTGTATTTAATTAATTGAAATATTTAATTAATGTTGTTATTTGAACTTCTGGTTTTTATCTGCCAACCTGGCAGATCGGACAATTATTTGTTTTGTACGATAAAAATTAAATGTTCGCACTTTTATTTTACAGGCATGAACACTGCTTGACTCCGATGTGGAGTTTTCCACATCATAAGAGTGACACGACCAGAAGATGATCCACAATACCTGATTTACGTTCCTCGGTCGATTGCCGCTCGATTTTGAAATGCGATTCGTGAGAGCGACACCGCGGCGTATGTATCGCCGCATATTGACTTGACGACGACGCGTTCTTGCTGTCGTCGTATTCTGAACTGGTGTGTTTGACCGTTTGGTCGTATATTGTTTAATACTTAGTTGAAAGTTTTCTTTGTAAAGATGTAACAAAATAAGTGCCGTCTCTCTATTCGTGGCCATTGTGCCCTATCAGATGAGATCCATTATTAACTTTTTTTATTTTATTTGATGGAGTTGGTTCTCCGACAATATTGTTAAAAATAGAGTCAGTGTTCAGTGCGCGTCTATTGTAATGTCAGTGCCATGTGGCTGACTATTTTTGTAAGCATTCCGATACATAAAATTAATAAATGTTAATTTATAGTGAATCTTTGAAATTCGTATTTGTGCTGTTTGATTTGGTTTATTTCACTAGTCTATTATTTTATTATTTTTATTGTTTAGTTATTTTTTAATAAAATAACTTGGCGCGGTGTATTTATTTTTATAAAGTTTATTTATGTTTGTTAAATATTAAAAAAAGGTAAATAAGTAAAGTTAAACATTAAACATAATCTGAAAACGCGTTACACATACCTTTGATATGATTTTAAACTTATAAATTAATTTTTAATTTTAAAACAAAATTACAGAAATTACTTCCAACACGATATTCGCAGCATTTGTATAAATTTAGACTAATAGTTTTTCATTCGAAAATACTGAAGTTCGTTTTAATCCATTTTTGCATATTTCCAGAGCCACTGGATAATGGAGCAATTTCACTGGTGTTATCATATGAAAACTGAAATCATGAGTTTCATTGATGTTTTAATATGTCAATTATTTACTGATCAAGTAAAAACCATATAGTTTTGTTTTAATTTTGATTTGCTTTCAGGATTAAAACTTAAAATAAAAAAAAACATTGATAATAATTCTGGGCCAAATATGAAAATTAAATCACGAATGTCCAATAGTTTTTAAACGAATTTTCTTTTTAATCAAAACTTTATTCTGTATCGGAGTTAAGTGGAAGACAAAAAGAGACGGACCCCCATCGTACTGTAATTGCCAGTATCTATGGGTTATGGGGCTTTATAAATATGCTAATATGGGCAATGGTCCATATTGACATGAACGATGCGTGCTATTAGCGAACCAAGTCTGAATGACTGTTTTTAATTTCCTAGCGAAGTGAATTCCTGCGAGCTTCAGGGGTGGATATTGCCGCGAATCACTCATAATCACTTTCCACGGCGAAACGACGTTGTTCCGTTCTGCTTTCATTTAGCAGTCTTGTTTGTTACCAGCATTTTTTGTCTCTCAGTGCGTTCACTGGCCAATCGCACCATTCGGATATTAAATGCAAGGGTTTCGTGCTTCTCTAAAAAGTACTCTGACGATTCTTTTTAATGTGCTTATAAAAGCGCTCTCATCTACAAATTCAAGCTCAATTTATTTCCTTAGCTTAAGCAGTTTTTGTGAAATGTAATTATTAAATATTTATATTTAGAACGTCAAAACTTCTTTTTCAAATCAATTATTATATTTATACCCATTTGTATTATTTTTGGAATAAACTATTAATTAATTAATTTTTAGTAAAATAAAATAGACTTATAAGTGAATTTAAACACTAGCGCCAAGTTATTTTATAGTTAAATAACTAAACAAAATACGAAAAATAGTATAGACTATTTAAACTAATTAATTTTGTCAAATTATACCACGATTAACACAAAAATGTCCAGAGTGTCCCTATGGGCAATTTGCCGATGCTCAAGATCGGCCCAAGCTTGGGATAATATTGGTCCAATATTGGCCAAGCTTGGGCCAAGCTCTAGCCGATCGTCATTTCCCATAGGGGTATGGGGGATAATGAGCAGCACAAAGTCCTATAGTTAAATGTAAATGCAAGTAAAGATATTTATTTTTGAATAAATTTGAAAAAATACATTTAAAAAATAAAAAAAAATTGACCGGCTGCATGGCACGGCCATTTTGCAAAGGTTAGAACAAAGAACGAGCACTAAACAATAACTCTAACAGATATCCTTCTTAGGTCCTCTTTCTCTTTCAAAATGATTGATTTCGTACGGTTTGACAAGCTGGCAGATATTTAATGAGTTTATAAGCAATTTCAATAGTTAAAGAAAATAATAATAATAAAGTAAGAATAATCAATTAAGTCATAAAATTAAAGAGAAATAATTAAACATAAAAATAACAATTAACCCTGAGGGTACGGACTGGGTTAGCGTACCCCAGGCGAATTTTGAATGTTGCGCCATTTAAAAGCTCTTCAAACTGGTATTGTTGAAATTTATGTTCAGGTAAATTTCACCCAGTCCGTACGGAACGTTACAATATCAATTTTTTTTTTAAATATCGAAAGTTTTCAAAAATATAGAAGCATTATTTATAAATTTTATTACAGTTTATTAAAGTGTGACTAAATTAAATTGGACCTTCTTTGTAATGTTTTCAAAGGATTTTGGACACTATTGTTGACTGGTATGTATATTTACACTTTTTGCAATGTATTTACAAATATTACATTGAATATATTTATTTTAATGTTTTTTTTTTATTTTCATTGTTAAATTTTTTCAAAAAATGACACGTTCGAGAACTAGGAGCGTTTATCGTGAGGTTGAAGAAGATGAGGAAGGAGCAACTGATAATGCTAGCGACACAGACGACGCTATTGACGAGAAAGCTGTCTCTTCGCATGAGTCTGAGCCAATGAGCAAGGAACATGTTGCAAAGATTTGCTGCAATTGCATTAACTGAAGTTCATTTCCTCTTTTGCAATATAACGATTTTTATAAAACCTTGTCAATTTTAAGAATAAAAATTTTTCAAATTTAAAAAAATATACTTTTTGGAATGAATTAAAAAAGGCTAACTCTATCGTAAAGATTAAATTCATCAATTACAGCCCACGATATAAGCGACCAAAGTTACCTCTACTGTTAAAAATTGTTCTTCAAAGCAAAAAATATTTAATTACAAAATGAAATGCTGTAGTCTCTAAAGGGCTGCTTTGAAGACTAGATATTAGTATCTAAAAGATTTTGCCCTATGAAAGATCTAAATTTTGTCGCAACAAATTGTTTTAAAACATTAAAATTCCACCAAAAGTGAAGAAGAATTAAGTAATGGCTTTTACCTTGCACAGTAACATAAACATTTTAGCTACTTAGTTACCCTTGAGTTGTTAAAAATTAATTTGTATTTTTATTCTGAAAAATCCAAAGATGTTCCGATTTTCTCTTTTATGTTTCTACAGATGACCACACAGACCTTAACGTGTTGATCAAGAGACAAATGTGAATGTCCAATAATGGTATTTGATAGTAATCGCTCTTTGAGTCGGACTTCGCGCATGAACGAGTTGATTGAATTCAAACACCTCATGTCTCCTAACTGAAATGCCAGAAGCCAGTCCGCAGAGGCATTGGTCTGTACAAGGGCTCAAATATGCTCATATCGGCTTCTACTCAAAGGTCAGAGATAACTTTGTGCTTGACAATAGTCGTGCATGGTAATGGAATGCCATCAAGACCCTTCCATCACACGAAAACAACTGTCCATTTAGAAGGGTATTGTGCTAAATAACTATAACATTCCGCCAGAGATATAATATACCAGAATGGAACAAAGCTTCATGAAAATTCTTTATGTTACACAAAAAACATCTTTTAATAATTATAGTGTCAAATACACACGCACAACACCAAATATGGTTCGAATCTTGATGCAAATAGAAAAAGGTATGCTTGTGCAGAAAGATGCACGAGGAAACATATTGTCGTGGCTAATTCAATACTGCAGATTTGCATTTTGGAAAGTTTTACAAGAGAATAAGGAAAAAGTGAACGATTTGACTATGTGAAAGAGCATAGAGCATGCATTATAGTCTGGACCTTTTTGAGGATTTTACAGATTAGAATTTCCTTTTGGTTAATACAGATCAAATGAGTTCTAAAATGCACAAATCAAAGGTTCATATTTGCTCAAAATTTCGACATTTTTGTAGATTCGCGGAATTGCGATTATCTCCACGATATACGGATTCAATTTAATGAACTAATGTTTCTTTACTTACTTATTGATTGAATAACGTATTTCATATAATTTCTAATGGGGGAAGAGATATATAGTGAAGAGTTATAGTGATCATGCGTTTAGTTCAAAACAATACATGTAAAATGCATTAGAATTATCTGTGTGTTCTAAAACATACATTAAAGGTTTTTTATATTTTGACAGACAAACAGTTAACCTCACAATTCATTTAGTTGACCAAAGAACATTATAATTGTCTTTTTACTTTTGTCTGAATGATATATAAACTGGAAGTCCTAATTAATAATTATTCATATAACTCCGGTATATGACATTTCAAGAATTATGAACAGCGACGAGGGGTCGAGGGATAGGGGCAGATTCGCTTTGATTCAAGCTCTACAAGCAAGTGACGAATGAACAGAACTGGTCAAGGTACCCTATGTATGGAATAACGGCATCCAAAAGAAAACCTCTAACGTTTGAATAGCTATTGTAGTTCGTTTGGCTCTGTTTGTTAACATTCGCCTCTCCGTTATCTACTACTTGCTTTATGAAACACCACCATGTCCGAACAGTTGCATAAATATGGTTTCGAGTAGTGATACACAGCGAGCATCTCTTGTTCCATAAAACAATATCATATTTATATTATATTTTTTATTCTAATAATTATCTTTAGTTATCAGTGTTTTATGACTATAAGTCATAGGAACATCTGTTACGTCATTAAATAGAAAATTAACAAAATGTAGAAAAAGTCAAATCTCCCATTTTTCTAAACCTGGGGGTAAGATGAGGTAACCCTTAGGGGCAAGATGGGGTAACCCTAAGTAACAAGAATCGGAATTCAGAAAATCAACCTGTTTTGATTCATAAACTTTGAAAATAAAATTTGGATATTTATCATTATCATATACACTGAGAGACTTTTAATTACAGTTCTTGCTTTTTTCAATTTCTATATTTATAATAAAACGTAAGAATTTAGGGATAATCGAGGTTCGATCATAATAGTTCTTTTAAAAAAAAGAGATTGTGTTACCTTGTTTTTTATTATTGTAATTTCGTGAGAAAAAAATTAATATATATAATTAGAATTAGTATTATTTGAGGTTAGAAAAAAGTAAATGTGAAAAAGCGATATTAATTTTTAACACATTTTGATCTATTTATTATGGCATGTCTAAAATTTTATTAGACTTTTTCTAGGACAGTTTTTCGAGCAGCCATATGTCTCATGAGCTATTCTACCACTTCACAATATTTATTCAAAAATATATTTAAAAAAAATCGGTCTTCAGAAAAATGTCGTATCATCCGGAATACTGAACACAGAATTTAATTATTATTACCATTTTCACTTCAATTTAGTAAAAAATCACTTCTCAAACCACATGAAACTTTTGCTAGTTAGTATATAAGGAAAGTTTAAAACACTCTTTTCTAGCGACGCGCGCGATTATTCGATGTCATCGAAATGTTATATGTTTGTAGCTTAGGATTAAAAGTGTGCGTAATGTATATATCATAGTATAGGTTGTTCGTTACACAGATTTCATCAAATACCACTATAAAGATACAGAATACTTGTAATTATACAAATATCAAAGACGAACTTGCATCTGTAGTATCTCTGACCTGTCAAACAAATACTGCCATCTTTCTTTTTACTGCGCGCGCACCCCATGATTCTAAGTTTCTAACACGCGTTTTATAATTCTTGCAATTCTTTATTTTCATCTCTCTTAAATTCTTTAGAGGTAATATAATTATGTGTCTTATGAAGTATATAACACTTTTACTACTTTTTATCAAAAAGACAACTGTTGCATCTAAAACGTGTTTCTTAAACAGTGTATTAGTTTTTATAACCACATCTCGATTATCCCTAAACTCTTAAATTTTATTGTACATAATAATAAGCAATAAAGCAGATATTAAAATCAAAAGTTTCTCAGTGTAGGGAGAAGTAATATGCTGTCCAGCTAAAAATACACTCAAATAAGATTTTGACGCCAAGACTGAACTGATAACCAAAAATCTTGAAAAAATACATTGAAAACAAATGAAAATAATGTTTGTTTTTTCTTTTGGTTTACGAAAAATAGATTATTGACATATATAACTAAACACAGCCTTTATCTGACTCAAAATAACTCATACCCCGTCTTGCCCCACAAGAAAAATTAAATAAAAAAATTAATTTCTAAAAACCATTTTCCAATTAAACTAGTGCTTATCTGGTAAAATTTTGTGTCTGATGATCTGTAAATAAATGTTTTTTGATCTTTTTAAAAGATTATATAACCTGATTAACTTTGACAGCAGTAATGAAATTTTTCAATTTTCTTGCAAAATGTTTCACTTTGTTGCAAAGTCTAGAAAAATTAGAAGAACAAAATGACAATCCTTCTTCATAATCGTTAGTATCTTAGCTTTAAATAAAGTCTTTAAAAATTAATAATTGTTATTTAGTTCCCGAAATGTTTTTGATCTTTTAAAAATTTTTTCCTTCCGTTTTTTAGATTTTCCAACTAGTCGAACATTACAAAAGATTGAAAAATTATTCTTTTGTCTAAACCTGTCAGATGATATATAAGCTCTCCAAGTCCGTGTGGCAAAAATATTAATATGATTTTATATTTTACTTTTGAGATTTTTTTTTTATATTTCATATTTCGATAATATATTTAACTATACACAAACACGCACAATCGCACTCGCTTAATTTGAATCAGTTACAAATAACTAATTATCAGTTAAACATTGGCTGATTTCTTGTTTCAGCAGTTAGAAAAAAGTAATTGATTATTAGTACAAAAATTACTGATTATCAGTAAAAAAAAATAATTGAAAAAATTGTCTTTGATTGATTGAATGAGTTAACAAAAAATCTACTGAAGTTTCAGTTATTTTAACTGACATTAGTTATTTTTGACTGAATGATCAGTAGAAATATTACACCATCTCTCAAAATTAACATTATTTTGCACTTATGAACATTCTTGATAATTTTAAATATAATTTTTCTTGAACAATTCTTGAACATTCTTGAAAAGTAGGGTTAAAAAATGGTACCCGTATTTTGCCATTTTTCTAGATCAATTTGTTGGCGGTTTTAACGAGTAACTTAATCTATAAATCGAAGGTAATTAAAAAGTTAACTTATAATTTTTAGATTTTTATAAAACTTCCTAATATCCAAGGTTTTTTTATATCGCTGATTACGAATCTGAAGTCAATTTTTGAAAATCCAAAATGGCTGATCCAATATGGCGGATAAATTTTAAAAAATATTCAATTTTTATGAAACATTTAAGATTTTTTGGTGGTCTCTGATTAACAATCCGAAGGCAGTTTCAAAAATTAAGACTGTAAAAATAATAATTGATTTTGCAAAATGGACAGAGACGGGTGTGCTTTTTTGTCTCTTCTTTCCGAAAATACTTAATTTTTTCATGGGTACAAAATTGTGTCGATACTATTTCATTCAGTGACTGACTTCTTGATATTGAATACTGATTCAGATTTAACGAGCATAATGTAATGCAATGCATTTTTTAATTTGTATTTCTTATGTATATTTTAGGTTGTGCTTAGAACTTTTCTTATTTATTATTGTTATTAAATTCAATCTGTTAAATAAATTCTACATTTTCTAAATGTAAGTTTTTGCTACTTCTCTAAGTTTCTATCTTTCTACAACATACGCACTTTTATCTGCTTTCTTCTCGCCTGGTAATCTCATGATCTTTTGTCACGGCCGAAATACCTTCCTGATGGCTGATCATAAAAATCGGCTCTGAGAGGTTTATACACCAATGCTTGCTAATTTACTTCCTACTTTTAGTATTTGGTTCTTTTTCTGTCTTTCGAATTTCTTTATTTTTCTCTTTCTGAAGCTTCTAGAATTTTCTGGAAGCTATTTCTCCATCACCTTTTCAAATGCAAATGCCATTTCGGAAATTGGTTCCCGTTCTCGTTCTGAGCACAACCTCACTCCGAGAATCTGAATAAATTGTTTTGTGTCCAATTGAATCGTTAAACCTTAGTTCTTTATTATTATCACATCTATCGACTAAATGTTCAAACTATTCATTAGAGATACTAGTCATCAGACGCAAAATTTTATAAGCTTTCAAGTGGTCTAATAAGATCCAAATCTGTATTTTCGAAAATTAAAATATCGTGCTTTAGAGTTAGAGGCAATCCATAAAGAACGTTATGCTTGGTTGTGTATATAATTATAAAATAATGAATAAAAATAAAGTTACTCAAATCTTACAATATATTTATATCTGTATTTAAAATTAATTATAAAAGCAATAATTATAAGCAAGCGAATTATGTAATTCTTCGTTAAAAACAAGTATGTAATACTTCGCTAGCATGTATGTTTTAAATTGATTAAATTGAGTCAATGGACGTTCCTAAAACTCGTAAGGCCAACCAATCACATTAGGCACAATCGAAAAAACAGTTTAAGGAAATCATCCACGATTTTTCTCTTCCAAAAACTTAGTCCACTAACATCTACAGCTTACTGCTCAGTTCCAATTGACTGGTTGAAAAATACGTACATTGCATCCCTTTCTGCATCCTTACTGGTTGTGCTATACAGTGAAAAATTGGTTCCCGAAAATTCTGACAGACTCCAATTTATCAAATACCAACAAGCAGTAGTAAGTACTGGTTACGTACTTTTATATATATCAATATTACCAGCATAAAAAGCTGTCCCCGAGGATACAACGAGAGATAGAGTAGGAAAGAGATAGAGATTAGATGCGGACGCGGTTTCGAGTTTCAAAATGATTGGGGTGAAATTGGGGTAAGTCGACACCCTGATACCCTTGCCATTTTTCTCTTCCTTACTCACACACAATATTTTTTCGTCAGTTTGTTGATTTCTTTATATTTAAGAGAGAAGCCGTACTGCTTTGGTCAATTTCATCCCATATGTCAAAGAGGAAAAAAGAATTTAGGATATATTCGACTAAAGGTCTGGGTTCTCTCAATAATGGTCATCTGAAACTCACAATCTCGAACCCTTGGATTAGGTTTACCTTCATCTTTAAAATTATTAGAAACACAATATACAAACTCCTTTTTTTTAAACTGTTTATTTGTGGTTTGTGAATTAATAAACAGAACAACTAATAAGTATTCTATATGTATTTTCTACTTATTCGCATCAACTAATATGTGGACTCAAATTTACCAACGGTGGTCAATTTTAACTTCGAAATAACAAGGCAGGGGCGAATCGATAGACTACCGATTTGCCTATCTATATTTACATACAAATTTATATGCAGGAGTATGATGCATGAAATAATTTTCGATAGTTTTGATCAACACAAATTTGTGAAATTTTTTCTCCCATCGTATTAGCAATTTTTCTTTTAATATGTCTGTGTCATTTTATACCAATCTCATTAGAAATAAAAATTCAAAGCTCTTCCTGGTTGTAATTTTCTGATATTTTATAGTTATTTAATCTGTTAGTTAGTGAGACGCACACTGTAACCCTTTAAGTTAATGACATCTGAATTGTATAGACAAAGCAAGTAAGCTTACTTCGAGAAAAGTTAATCTTAATAAACGAGGCTAATCAGCATAGGAATATGGCCACCACAAATGTACTGATCATGCAAATGCGTACTCGCACCCTCTAAGAATTTACATACCTATTGCTAGCTGTCTGAATCCAGACCTTTTGTCCAGCGTAGAATGTCTATCAACTTTTTGTCCCCGGGCGTCCAACATTCGAGTAAATAAATAGGAGAGTCAAATGACCAGTAGGGCTTTAAACGTCCAAAGAAAGGGAGCATCTAGTTTTATTTGCTGATTGCGTTCGGATTGTTTCATGATTTAGCATAAATGTTTGATTAGATTTCAAGACCCATTCATCAATGAACTGAATAGAACAGAGGGAATGTGTTTGACAAAGCTATAGATGATGAGTGCTGAACAGAGCAGAGCGTACAAGATTATTTAACGAGCAAACTTTCGACGTGCCGACAGGCATTTTTGTTCGATTAAACGGCGACATTGGCAAAATGTCTCTCCAAGTTTCTAATCATTAAATAAATATATTTTCAGCCTTTTGATATCGCAAAGAACAAACAACAACGAGAAAAAGAGAAAGATTAAATAAATTTTAATTATATACAGCATAAAATCTATTGAAACTACTTTAAAGGTATTTTTTAATTTGCCTGTTTTTATTTGCTTTTAAAACTTAAAGCCAATGAATCGATAATAATCGTCCAAAAGCTCGTCTGGTATAACTGATAAGTAAAAGCAATTAAAAACAATTTGTCGCGATAAAGATATTATTATTATTATTTTAACTGTTATTTAAACAATTAAATGTCGTCATTTCTTTTCTTTTTTGTTGTAATTTACCTAGAAAATATTTTATAAATATTCGACTCAAAGGGAGATTTACATCATTTCAGAGCTGGTTAATTGCGGACAACTGTTAACAAAATATAAGAAATAATTGTATTTCAGAATATTTTTTTATCATTCAAAACTCGTAATTTTATATTGATATTTTCTGTTTATTTATTATGTTAAAAATTTCCAAAAATGCTTCTCCGTCAAGCTTTCTATACAGCGGACATTTTAGTGGTTAGGTTTTTATAAATTTCTAATGCAAAGTTTTGAAGTTAGCAGTGCCAAGCTCGCTTATAATTATTATATAGGCAAAGAAATGTGCTTTTAGATTTTTTATTTAAAGCATACCCGATAAATAGGTTTAGATTAAAATCGATTGAAAAGATTACAAAAATGTTTGATTCTCAATCAATCAATCTCAAAAGATTAAAATTCATTATCAAATTTGAGGTTATAGGAATACAAAAACGAAACATTGTCTATTTTTGTATTTAAAACCACTATAATCAATTAAATTATAAAATGTTGAGTATTAATTTTAAGATTTTTTAAAACGATAAAAATACATGGTTTTCGAAAAAATATAATTATTTTCGACTCTTTTCTAAACTGACAATGAGTAATCACGAAATTTCTGTCAACCGTACAAACAAAAATAATCTGAAATTAGCTGTATTTGCCTATTTGAGTATGGGAGGTTAGTCACATACTCTATAAGATGGCGCTGCAGAACATTAAAAAACAGTCACTTTTTTGACAAGAAAATGTTTTCTCTCTGGTCTCTAGGGAAGAAAGTAATATTAAGTAATTTTTTAAAATTGAAAAACTGTGAAAAAATGAACCTTTACTGCGCTGGGGATCGAGCCCAGGTCTTTTAATTGCCGGTCGAATGCTCTAACATTCAGCTACGCAGGGTCACTGGTTACATCTTCTTACAGTCTTTTTCACCTATAACGGTGTCATATTAGTTTTTAACTATTTCAAATTTTACCTGAATTTTTGACGTCAAACTTATTGGCCAATCAGGAGTAACATTCACTTGGGTTTGTGAACTAGAAACCTACCTGATCGGCACGTTTGAAAATTCAGAGATATGCTGATTTCCACCCAAATGACTCTGATAAGTAATTTTTTAAAATTGAAAAACTGTGAAAAAATGAACATATTAATATGTTCATAAATAAATGAATAAATATTATATAACACATAAATGAATATTAAGTAATATATGTACATGTGCGAAAATATTATTTGCACTCTCGAGTCGAGTTGCAAAAAATTGCTTTATTATTGCTTTACAGCTGTAGAAAGTTAACAAATTCATTTATGTATGATGAAAACGAATTTTCATTGAAGCATAGCGTTTGATTCAAATTTGAACCGTGTTTGATTCGAATTCGAACCTTTGCAATTGGAATTCGAGTTGATTGGAATCTTGCCGATTCGATTCGGATTCGAACTAATTTGCACATCTCTAATTGTTTACGTCTTGAAAGATCAATTAAAATTTGTCGAAAGATGATTTTTACCATTTTTTAGCATGATATACTGAGGAACGGAGTAATTGTGTCGAATAATCTTTTTTCCTTTGTCCACAAAAATTTATGTTCATCCGTAATTTGATTTTGATATTAATTTAATGCTTGCAATCTAATAAATTACAATAGATTATTACTAACGTTCTAAAAACTAACAAAAGAAACTATCAAAACACAAAAAACGTTAAGTTCAACAGACTAGTGATAAAAATATAAGTTTAAAACTGGCCGCTGTAGCGCCACTTCAGCTATTTGAATTGCCAATAAGATAAGAATCTGTAGAAATCTGTTTACCTTATATAAAGATAAAAATCTCTATTCCGCGGACTTCTATTCGCCAGAATAACCTATGATATGAGGGTGAGCGAGTTTAGAAGGGACTATATCGGTGATAAATACGACTGTATGAGAACCGAAAATACAAAGCACTATAATAACATTTTAATATACATATACTTCTATTCCGCAAATACATCAGAAAAACTTTCCACGGAAAGACACGCAATGTCAGTAATTACAGGTACTTAATTGCAATTGTAGTCATTTTTTCATTCGCAAAAGCTTTATCAGTAAAAGAAAGCTATATTGATCCGTAATCGTAAGGTCGAATTTTTATGCTTTAACATAAATGCAGCTTTGAGTAGTTCACGTGTCCAAACCATAAACATTACAATATTACGTTAAACTCATCTTCTGAAAATAATTTTATCTGATGGTAGATGGTGAATAGAAACTTTCAGGGTTATAAAACGAAGTATAATCGTACGATCATGAGGACATTCAACATATACTACGATTATACCACTACACGAGAAGGAGCCGTAACGTTTGTTGGGTTGATTATTGTGCGTAACTTGTGATTGGCACTGACCATTTCGTATCCTAGTACTAATAAATTCGGATTTGAGGCACTTCGGTGTGTGGCTTGCATTGCGTCAAAGCCCAAGAAATAAAACCGTTTCGGTCCAGCGGTTTTATGAATATGCTTTCCAACTAACCGCCTTTCAAAGTCGAATCGTCTTAGAGAAGAGGGTAGAAAGCTGCTGTAACCATTATTATAGGTTGGTGATAATTTATCGACTGCACAAGCGAAAACAAGGGAAACCACTCATGGCGTGTCTCCGATACCAAGTCTGCACAACATTCATATTACAACTGTCGCCCCATTGACTACAAAACATCCAGACAACTCGTGACAAGTCGTTACAGCCTGCATTTGATGCAGTCAATCATCTGATATTGAACAATTAGTTACACGTATTACAGAAGAGACAATGCTATTCAAATTTTCATCATTCCTAAATGACCGATTTGCTATCTGTGCATTATATTGTCATTTCTTTGTTCGTGACAATTTACATTAATTATTTAACTGGTTACACATGATTTTAAAAATATTTATTGTCTTCAAAAATTTTAAATATCATAGAGAATTAAAAAAGGAAGAACTTGGACAAAGGTGACCGCGTTTGTCTTCGTTAGCCTTAAATGACAAATATATATTTGACGCTATACGGTGAAAGGTACCTTAGCTGCAAAACATTTGATTTTGAATTTTTATTATGAATCAATAGAATTTAAGTTGCTCTTTCACATACAGAAATCAAAACTTGTTTATGTGTATTAGTTTTTGGGTAATTAGCGATGAAACATAGGCATAACTTAACAATAACAAAGGCAGGCTCATCTTCAAACGTCCGTCCTGAAAAATGCAAAACATTTGATTTTGAATCTTTATTATGAATCGCTAGAATTTGAGTTGCTCTTTTACATACAGAAATAAAAACATTTTTATATCCATAAGTTTTTTTGTAATTGGCAATGAAACATGGGTACAGCCTAACAATAACATAGACAGGCTTAATTTCAAACGCCCGTCCTGTAAAATTCCTTTCTTGCAGCTAAGGTCCCTTTCACCGTGGAGCGCCGCATATTGAAAAAATGTAAAAACTGATATATCAGGATTAACTAACAAAATCCTAATAAATGTTTTTATGCTGTCGTCACTTACGTGAAGAATAATGATCAAAGATTTAAAAAATTATAATGGTTTGTTTGATGTGGTTTTGGATAATTTTATATATATTAGTTGGAATTTTGTAATAACTTGATGAAGCATAATTTAAATTATATTATAAATTATATTATATTATATAATAAGCCTTATATTTGTGAGAGAGAAAGAGATAACAACACTATAGTCCCATTTCCTTCTCTCTCATAGAACACCACTTCCAAAAACCTTGTCTGGTAACATGTGACGCAGATTAATACAATTGTATTTATATTGAATGTGATTGAATGTTGCTTCTTCTTATAATTTTTAGATTCCATTGTCCCCAGGAGGTCTACTAATATATATGTATTGCGAAACGTTGAGGTTTTTTATTATTGACGACACGTTCAATGTGTTGAAATAAAGGGCTGACTTTGTCCGGAGATTAAGTATTTTATTTTTTATTCATCATAATATTCATTTCCATGATAACCTAACCTCATTTTTCTTAGCATGTCACCTGTTAGAATTTCGGCAAAATTACTATTACTATTGTTTGAATGTAAGTGACAGCTTAAAGCTATTTATAAAGACTTTATTAATTAATCCTGATATCAGTTAACATAAATTTGGAATTTTACTCAAATGCGTACTAACACGGTCAACTTTGTCCGAGTTTGACTTTTTCTAATCCCCAAGGATATAAATAATAAATTACAATTACTTTGCTGATATTTTTCTATTTCATTAAAGACACAAACCTTATTATATTCTACTACAGAATTCAAAATTTATTCCCGTTTAACGTATAAAGAACAGAATGAATAGATAAACAGTTGTATATCTGTTTTGGCATGTGTCACTTAATGAGCTCATTTTTTTTACTAATATATAAAAAGGCAGACTGATAACGCAGTTTCTCTCTCTATTTCTGTTTCTCATATCCTGTTCTTGAATCTTGGAAGGAACATTTCCTGGCGAATTTTAGCCACCACAGCCTCCTCCCTCATGATAGCCTGACAAACTCGTGTTTTATCGCATTATTTATTGCTTGAGCAAAGGGGAATTTCACCTTCCCCTTAGGCAACCGAGATCGCATACATATACACCACCTACTCTTCGTCGCGTCGCTCGTCGTTATTGATGGATTCCTCCCTTATGAAATATCTGGGAGTCAGTACGAATTTATTGCGAGCAGTTCGACCTGTTTTTTCGTGTATTGTTCAGAATGAACCCACAGTGTTATCCAGAGATGTTCCAGAGATGAACCATTAAATTTTTTTTAACGATTCGATATTCACATGAAACCTTTTTTCCAGATATATAAAATTGACTCATAGATTAAAATCTATTTTAGTTTGTGATTTACTGAAAATAAATTTCTTTAGAAACAGGGAATCGTTTTTATTTAATAGATTGATTAAAAAACTTACATTCGATTCGTAGAATAAAATACAATGAACAACTAACTCTTTGTAAAAAGTAAAATTAAAAATTATCAAATTATTATTAATAAATTAAATTATTTATTTATGACATATATATTGTATGTTCATATATAGCTTTAAAAAGATTTTTAACTTTTATTGCACACATATCATACAGAAAATGAGAAACAAAATATAAAAAAGTTTAGTGTAGCAACATTTTTAATGCTTAGGGTGTCATTCACCCCTCTATCTCATATGTAATTATTTGTAATTGTGTGCAGTATTACGGAGTATTACAAAGTTATTACGCGTTATTTGCATTGGCGGATCCAGACAAGGGTGATCCAGAAAGGGTTATATGTGAAATAGAAAGAGACAACTCTACTCTCAATTAAAGTAATCAAATTTCGACTAATTAATCAGCTACTTATTGCGGTTTAAGTAATTCAGATAATCCTTATTGCCCTGTGAGTAATTCATTTAGTAACACAAAAACTATAAATTGTTGTTTTTAAGTACATAATAATTATATTTTACTTCTTCATAAAGAAGCTTTGTGATCATTAAGATTTTCGATTTTCCAAAAATAGTCTAAATGGATTTATTTTTATCTAAGGAGCCTCAATTTTTATTTTTAAGCCAAAATCCAGATGTGTGTGCGTGTGTGTGCGGTAACTTTTTTAACGCTAGGATATCTCGAGAAGGTCCCAAAGGATTTTAATATAATTTGGATGACTAATTAAGCTCATAAATATCTAAATTTGGACACAGGAATTTTGGAAAACACCCTACGAAATTTCTTTTAAGAACCTTTTTTCATTGAAAAAAATCATTTTTTGCCGAAATTTTTTTTTATACTAAAAATGTAATTAATGAATAAAAAATCATATTCCTTGTCTCAAAATTAATCGATTGACCTACATAAAAAATATAATTCACCAAAAATTCGAATAATAATTCAAGATTTTTTTTTATTTTTGACATTTAAAATTTTTTTTCTTTAATAATTTCTCTAATTTTTAGTTTTTAACCATAGTTACTTTGGATGAAAAATTCTAGTTTAAAAAACGAACAAATTGGTCTACATAAAATATCTATATTCTCGGAGTTTAATAGAATTAATGGCTATTTTTTATTTTTATATTTACATTTTATTTTATTTGTATGTATGTATGTATGTATAAATATGTAACGCTCCACGGTGAAAGGAACCTTTGCTGCAAAACAAATTTTAGGTTATATTTCCGATTTTTGCGGAGTGATAATACACAAAGAGAATGAACTCATAATACAAACCATTGATGTTTATCTTCACTGCATCTGAAATATTTAATAAAAACTAATTTTCGTGTTACTTAATCAAAAAGGAACATTTTAGCAAATACAAATTATCACTAAACACAACCTATAAAATTTGTTTACAGCTACCCAATTAGCACGCAAGCTTGCAGCAAGCTTGCTGCAAGTAGTGAAATGTCCGCACAATGCAAGCTTATCTCGAAAATTTGCGGCAAGCTTGCCGTGCAAGATTGCGGCAAGCTTCCTGCAAGCTTGCCATGCAAGTTTCCGGCAAACTTGCTGTAAGCTTTCCATGCAGGTTTGCGGCAAGCAAGAAATAAGCTTGTAAAAATAAATTCAAATAAAAAATTTCACTCAAAATTGTCTATGAATTATTAATAAGGATTATTGCTTTTTACAGAATATCTTATACTTCTCAAAAACCTTGGAAAAATATATATAAGATGTTGTAGTTAAGATTTATAATCTGTTACACTTTTTTTTTCACTAAATTCTTACGTAATAAATTTCCGGCCAAGCTTGCCGGAAACTTGCACGGCAAACTTGCAGCAAGCTTGCATGGGAAGCTTGCAGCAAACTTTCGAGGTAAGCTTGCAGCAAGCTTGCGTGCTAATTGGGTACGGTCTCTTTCACGGTTTTTATATTAATATACTTTAAAAGTGGAATTATACAAAATTAGGGACCAATGTACCTCACCTAAAATAAATTAACTATTAATGTGTATTTGAATTGATTTTTCTATTTGAGTAATTTACCGATCAAGTACACTCTAGGGGGATTTTGGGGTCGCTGATTAAGAATCTGAGGTCAGATTTTTAATATTTTAAAAATTCAAAATGGCGGATCCAATATGGTGGACGGATTTATAAACATGTATTAAAATCGTTTGAAACTTGTTACTCGGAGATTTCTAGGGTCGCTGAATACGAATCTAAAGTCCGATTTTTAAAATTCAAAATCAGGACTCCAATATGAAGGACAAATTTATAAAAAATCTTTGAAATCGCTTGGTGTTACTTTGGGGTTTTTGGGATCGCTGATTACTTATTTGATCTCAGATTTTAAAAATTCAATATGACGGATCGAATATCATTTACATTTCAGAAAATTGTTGAATATATATGAAATTTTGTAGCTGCAGTTTTTCTGAATAACCCTTATACTAAAAAAAACTATTTAAGATTCACTTGAAGTAATTTTTACTTTTTTACTGAAGCAACTCAAGCAAAAATTTTAATGAAGCAATTATCAAGGAACAAAACAATTGAATCTATTGAAGCAAAATTTGACGTTTTTGTGTCAAACTGTTTGAAATGAAATATCTATAACCTTCCGGTAGATTTAACAGTGGAACAATAAGTAAAAGTGAGTGGAAATGTTCATTGCATATTAATGTATTGTTTATTTCTCTGTAATTACCTCAAACATTCTTTTTCATTACAATATGTCAAATTTGTTTTAAAAGTGACATTTTGTTTTTCTTAGAAAACAAAGTAAGTTTCACTTTAAAAACAAGTGTCTTATTTTAAGACATTTTTGTCCTCACTTTTAAGACGTTTTAGGGTGTCTTAATTTTAAACCAATGAGAAAGTACCTTTCAAAATTATTAACCAATGAAATAGCTTGAAATAACCGTAAGACGCTTTCTTAATGTCTTGTGTCTTAGAATAAGACACTTAGAAGACAGCAGTTTTTGCAGTGTTTACTTTGTTTGCACTGCTTGAGTTAAAAAGTAAATATTACTTGACAACTCAAGCCAATATTACATTGCTTTTTTCAGTGTAGATCACAGAAAATTGTTTTGGTTTGAATTAAGCTGCAACGCTCTTTCTTTATACCAAATTGAATTTAAATAATCTGAAATTGGCTTTAAACAATCACGCTGCAGATTAATTTAATACATAAAAGTTTTCAGTAATACTATCATTCCAGAAAATCCAGATAATTTAAAAAATGTCAGCCATCATATGAGATCGGCCGTTTTGTATTTTTGCAAACAAATATTAAATTCGCATTCAACGGACTCAAAAACCCCTAGATACCAAGTTTTATAAAAATTTAATATTTTTTAAATTTTTAGTCGGCGAATATTCAATCCGCCATTTAGAATTTTGAAAATCGGACTTCAGATTCGTAATCAACGACCCCAAAAACCCCCCAGTAAAAAGTTTCAAGCAAACTTTCAAAAATTCATCCGCCACATTGGATCCGCCATTTTGAATTTTGAAAATTTGGACTTCAGATTCGTAATTAGCGACCCCAAAAACCCCTCAGTAACAGTAATCTTCTGTAATAAATTTTATTCACTTTTTGTCATTGAAAAAATGAAATAATGTTCGAAAAATGCAAAAAAGTGCAACGGAAAATGTCACTATGCCACAAAGGGTTAAGAAAAATTTTTAGGAAAATTGTTGCATTAAGTAGACGAAAGCTTTCATAAATTTTAAATTAAGAATAAAACTCTACTTTTAAATGTAACGTTAATCAACTGATTAAAGTTCAAGTAAAATAAAATACATTTCTGCAGTAATAAATTGTGAACTACATTGCTTTATAATGTTCCTAAACAACTTACAGGATGATCATATATTTTTACAAAAATCTTCAACAATGTAGAAGGGACATTATAGAGAACTTTGATGTTTATGTCCCATAAAAGGACTGCTCACTGTAAGGGCAATGATTGAGTCAAGGGTGGCAACCGGACATAGGTTTTGGCCTTTGAGGGAGGCTGAAGTGGTCAGTTTTAGGCAGTAAATATATCTATCTCTATCTTTTTTCTTTTGTTGCTCTCTTAGTTTCTTGTTTAGAAGTACAAAAGTGGACGATTTGCTTACAATGACCAACGGAGACCGTAACTTCGAGTACTCTCTTATACTAAAAGGTACGAGTAAAAGATTAAAATTGTTAAAGTTTATCACAGTTCGTCCATGAAGAAGTATGACATGAATTTATTTCTTTGAAAAAAAAGTGTTCTCGTCAACGAGACTTTTTAAGTATCAAATTATATTGAGAAACAAGTATATTTCGTTTTAAAAAATAGGCACCTAACTTTTATTTATATAACATTCGCTAGAGAAACATTTCAACTGAATAATTTTAACTGAATAAAGTTTCAGTCAAATAACATTTCGACCGAATATGTTTTTCTATCAGAATAATATTTTACCAAATGGTTTTTACTGTTTGACCGCATAGTTATTGGGTTAAAAAATATTTATTCTACAGTCGATTACACTCATCAATCACGCGAACAATTATAAGCACCTCAAAAATTTAATTTTATTTCTTTCCTTGTTTTTAATGTTTTTAATAAACATTTTAATAACATTTTAATAACATTTTAATAAACATTTTAATAAACATTTTAATGTTTTTAATGTTTTTAATAAACTTTTAAAAGCAACGAAAAAAAATATTTTTAATATTTATAAATTTATTAATTCTTATTAGAATTATTTATTATTCTATTTGTACTCTTTATAACAAATTAAAAATTCTAAAGGCGACCGGAGGATTCGAACCCTAAACCTAAAACCTATCTAACGATTTAACGCTCGCAGCTATTGTATCGGTATGAAAATAAGAAACAAAACCGAGTAGATATACTTTCAACACATATCTAAAATAGTTGAAGTTCATCCAGCTTTATTGTAGAATTTTCATACCGATAAAATAGCTGCGAGCGTTAAATCGTTAGATAGGTTTTAGGTTTAGGGTTCGAATCCTCCGGTCGCGTTTAGAATTTTTAATTTGTTATAAAGAGTACAAATAGAATAATAAATAATTCTAATAAGAATTAATAAATTTAGAAATATTAAAAATATTTTTTTTCATTGCTTTTAAAAGTTTATGAAAATTCCAATGGAATATTCCTACAATATTCCTGATATATTCCACAAAAATATTCCTAGTAATTAAAAATTTTTTTTTCTTCTCTGTTTTTTATTCCAATGGAATATTCCTGCAATATTCTTGATATATTCCACTGGGTATATTCCGTAGGAATATTTCAGGTATATTTTGTAGAAATATTCTCGGCATATTCAATGAGAATATTTATCACACGTTTTATTAGAATTATTTTTTAATATTCCGCTGGAATATTCCAGGAATGTAAAAAAGGAATATTCTAGTAGTCGGACATTTCTACATTCCCGGAATATGAATGGAATATTACTTTGGAATATTCCCAATGTTCCAATTGAATATTCCAGGAATACGGATGGAATATTCAGTGCTATTTGGGACTGATCTAAAACTAGAAAAATATTTTTTCATTTCGAGATAATTATGTCACGTGAGGCCATTAGTACCCTCCTGATCTTTCTCCATACTTGAAATTTAAACCTGGAATATCTCTAGTATAATTGTTTCTATAACGAAAACACAAACCTCCATTATTTAATTTCAAAATATTCAAGCCTTCTAATTAGCGGTCGTCGACATTATTCCAGGTATAAACTCCTTTGAGAATATTGACACTTTCAATTTTAAACAAATTTTATTGTATTCCAATATTTTTCCATATTTTTCATTTTCAACGCTGAATGCCTAAACAGTTCAGTGTTTTCAAGTTTCAGCTGAATGCCTAAACATTTTAGCCCTTTCACATCTCCGCTTGAAATTTTAAAACAACATTTTTTTTAAGAAAATACCAGAAAAACAAGTTTTTTACATGCATATAAAATAAGTAAATCGTAAAGTCTGGGCATCAGTTTAATAATTTATTTTAGAAATGATAAAAAGGAAGAGTTGCGATGTTTTTTAAAACATGAGCAAACATAAGAGGGTTTTGTTTCACACCCGCATATACGAATAATATATCTTGCAGTCCCTTATTACTGGGGGTAGTTTGTCATGTTAATTTCGCTTTCACGAATTTAAGGGTGGTCTGTGCTTTTAACGCACTACCGCTGTCCCATGGTTTCTCGACAACGTCGTGATGCAAATCTGCCCAACGCCGATGAAAGGGTTAACTGAACTGCCGGCTATTAATATGCTAATAGTTTTCGAGTTTTGAGATTACGCCACTCTAATGACCCGAAAACGCTTTTTCCGGAAGGGTTCTCTTGTGGGTTGCAGACATAATAGTTTATTATTTGGCCTTTGGTTAGTGTCAATGTTTTTGTATCTCATAGATTTTTAGTTTCCGTGAGATGAAGCTGCCTTGTTTTCACAATTTCAAGAATGCAAATTTCCACATTTTATTTATTTCACTAAAATCTTGTTCCAAAGTCTCTCGATTCATCGTTAGCTTACTATAAGAAACATAACAGTCTTTTCCTGTTATTCCTATTGCAAATGACTTTAAAGAAATGAAAACTAACGGAAACGCCCTTGAAATTTTAAAGTGTTGATAATAGATAAATTAAGTCTTTTAATTAGGACATGTAATGGGAATCATGAAATTGTCTGAGTATTTTCTTTAAAGTTATTTCTTAAAAAATTGTATTAAAATTATATTTTGATTAAAGTTGGATTTACTTTAATTTTTTCTCTCTCCCAGGCAATTAAATATAAGTAACCTCTATTATTAATGATATTTATCGAAATGATTTTGTATTATGGGTCAGTACCATGAAATATATTTTCTTATGAAGTTGATTTTGAATTTTATTAACAAAATGATATTATAATATCATTTAAAATTAATAATAAATTTATGATAATTGTGGAAAAAAAAATTTTTTACACTGTTTTCAAAAAACAAATTATTTTTTTAGGAACTAATAAATGTACTAGTATTAGAGTCAAAGAAGTCCATGCAAGCGCAAAAAACGTTCTTTCTCCCTGCTCAGTTACCTTGTTACAGAATGGGTACAATAATCAGTTTGACAGAATTGCACATAAAAAAAAAGAAAATTGTCTCAAGACAATTTTTATGGAGCATATAAATGTAAGTCGCTCAAAATTGAAAGGCAGAAAATAATCTCTTTAAGGGCATGTGATGGGGTATGACGTCACTTGTATAGGCAAAATTTGTCCGTAACTTTTCTCTTAAAATATTAAATATTTTGTCACAAAACTTGGTAGAATTACATTGTTAAAAATTTCTATATTGTGCTTCACATACATGTATATGAAATTCAATTTAACATAAAATTATATTAAATTTAATATACATGTATATTAGAATTCATTTAACATTATGAATTCTCAGATACATGAATAGCAAATTTAATATACAGTATATTCAATTTAGGATAATTTATATTAGATTTAATATAATTCTATTTTAAATTGAATTTCATATACATGTATTTGAAGCACAATATAAAAATTTTTACATGGTTAAAATAATTAATATCTTTAAGAAAGTGTCTCTCATCCGAGTTTGTTTGAATTTTGGCTCAAAATTAATTTTTAAAAAATTTTATGTTTCAAAAATTAACCAATATTAATTTTAAGGCAAAATTCAAAGAAATTCGGGTCAGAAAGATCTTTCTAATGATGTTTTAAGTAATCCTAACAAATTTCGTGACAAAATATTCAATATTTTAACACAAAAGTTAGGAACAAATTTTGGCCTATACCAGTGACGTCATTCTCTATCAGATGCCCTTAATAATTGTATACAAAATAAAAATATCTGCAAATAAAATTCTCATCCTTGTTACGTTTGGTTTTATATCAGGATCCTGAAATAATACCTGATTACTACAATCCGTGATATTTTGTTAATATTCTTAAAATTTAACTTCACGTTGAATTACTTTTAAGCAAAATCAAAAATTGTTTTCAGAGTACCTATATTAAAGTAGAGGCTTTTCCCCGATGAGACAGTTTCGAATACAAGTTATTTGTACGAAAAATGGAGAAAGATTCGATCTCTCGAGGAGATGCATCTAGTTTTATTAGATTAAGATTTGCATCTGGATTGGTGTTCCAATAAGACAATAGAATTATCGATGTATTGACTAGAGATCGATGGTTGGAGTTTTGTCTATGCGCATGTCATCTTCACATGCACATGGACAGAATCTCTTCAAGAGCCTTCTGTAACAATCAAGTCCTTCATGCAGTTAAAATTATTAATATTTAAGGCTTTTCAACGTATATTTGATTTATGTCTACTAATTGATTGAGGGTCTTAATTTGGACAATATTGATGAACATCTCAAAGGGTCTAGATATGCAAATATTAAATTTGCAAATAGAACACAAGTTGTTAACTTATACATGCACTCATTTCATACAACTATTAAAACTATTTCATCGTCAAACACTTACACTGCAAAAACAAATGTCTCAAATATGGGGACACAAGATTCGTATGCGCCTCATTTTGAAACACTAAATGTCTCAAAATGAGACGCGTACGTTTCTTGTGTCCCCATATTTGAGACATTTGTTTTTGCAGCGTATCCGCTATAGGTACTAACAAAGTATACTTTTATATTAATCCCATGATCAATGTCTATTCATGAAAATGAGTTGAAATTAATGTTCCAAACTCTCCATCAGAGACTAGTAAAGATACGCTGTTGCGAAATTCTTCGTTTAAAAAGCATTGTAAGAAGGTCAACACAAGAGTCAAAGAACTTGCAATTCTCTCTTATTCTGATATTCCCATATGTACAAAACCAGAGCTTAGTTATTCTGATTTTTTAATTATAAAGTTTTGAATATGCAAATGCCTTATTATGATATTGTTTTCTTGTTCTCAAATTTAATTTAATTAAAGTAATGTGTTATACAGTACGTATAATTATTATGTAATAAATTAAATATGCATTATATATCATATATTTGGGTCATTTCATTTAAATTGTCATTTTCAGTATAAGAAAAGTTGAATTGGCAAGTTGTAATTTTGGCATTGAAACCAATTTTATTTAAAAAGTTGAATTTATTGCATAAACAAAATTCATAGTGGTCACGCAATTAGAGACATATATTCCGAATAATAGATGCTTTTTGGCAGAAAACATCAATTGTTTTCTGCGACATAAAATATTGACTAATTTGTTAGAAATAAGTATTATTTCGTTACTTTTTTAATTATGGAAGTCTAACCAACCATAAATTCCACTATAAGATCAAGTTTGATAAAAACTCTTTTTGAAAACTAAGAAAAACAGTGAGAAAAGTGAGTTTAATTAATAAATAAAAAACTGACATTTTCATTTCACCAAGAAATTAATAGTTTGTTATTAACATATATTTTATGACTTTGTTCTGACAGTCAATGCGTTGGGAAAGTTGAAAACAATTGTTTCATGCATATTTATTCACTTTTTTAGATATATTCAAAGGTAGAACTTGGTCTAAACGTTTGGGACACTTATGACATAATGGGACCCTACTGAAAAATCCTATATAGGATCCTATATAGAATCCATATGGATTCCTATGAGAATCCACGTAGGATCCTATATAGGATCCTATATAGGTATTGTCCTATAGGAATCCATGTGGATTCTCATAGAAATCTATGTGGATTCCTATAGGTCGCCTATAGGACAAGTCCTATATAGGATCCTATGTGGACTCTCCTATAGGAATACATGTAGGATCTCATATAGGATCCTGCATAGGCGTCCAAAAAAATTTTTGTACACCCTCCTACATATGATCCTACGTAGGTTCCCATATAGGATCCTATATGGGAACCCATATAAGATCCTACATGGGTACCCCCAAAAAAAATTTTTGTACCCCTTCCTCATGCGCAGTCGTCTTTTACATATTCTACAATACTTACGCCTGCGCAGTAAATATTTTTCGTCCTTATAATGGTGCTTAATGTATATTTGAATAAAGTTGTTAAAAAAAAAAACAATTAATTCTGTGTACATAATTTTTTTTTGGGCGCCCATAAAAGATCCTATATAGGATCCTATATGGGAACCTACGTAGGATCCTATGTAGGGGGGTGTACAAAAATTTTTTTGGGACGCCTATGTAGGATCCTATATGAGATCCTACATGTATTCCTATAGGAGAGTCCACATAGGATCCTATATAGGACGTGTCCTATAGGCGACCTATAGGAATCCACATAGAATCCTATGAGAATCTACATGGATTCCTATAGGACAATACCTATATAGGATCCTAAATAGGATCCTACGTGGATTCTCATAGGAATCCATATGGATTCTATATAGGATCCTATGTAGGATCCTATATAGGATTTTTCAGTAGGGGACACTCATGACATTTTGCTCTTTTTTTGCTTATATCTAAAAATGGGATGTGTTTATATCAACAGTTCTTGTCTTATTCGAAAGAGAATTTAAACCTACACTGTTAAAAATTTGGGGAGTTAACGGTTGCTGGAGTTGGGAGTTGAGATTTTAGAGTTAAAAATCGACTCTCCAAGGTGAGTGAGTCTCATACGCTCCATGTTTAAGAAGAGTGGGGACTGAAGGATTAAGCGTTAACTCTCTTTACTTCAACTCTTCAAGGCGTGCGACTTTTATAGAGTCCCGTAGGGAGTTAAATTTCAACTCCTTTTTTTAACAGTGTATTATTAAGTTCATACTAATATTAAATATGAAATATTAACTTACCATTTTCAAGCCGGGACACTCATGACAATTACTGTGAAATTTTTTTTTTTGCCACTATGTAAAAAATACCAATTTTGGAAATACAACATTTACTTTTTTTTAGCTGATTCGTCATTATCTTCTGCTGCGATCTGTCAGTAAAACAATTTTTTTGCTCAGAAGATAAACTGTAAGACACGTGTGTATAAGTACAATATTTTGTATTATAAATAAAGTAATGAAAAAGTGAGGGACATGTCATTTTTATTTTTTTAAAAAAGGTAAAGAATTAAATAAAGTTTGCAGCAGAAGATTTTCCTTAAATATGGAAGTTATAGTTTACTATAAAATTTTGTTCTATTTGTAATATATTAAAATTACGACAATAATATATGTTCATTTGAAAATTAGTAATTCACTCCTGGACATGGGACACTCATGATATTTTGCCTAAATTTCGTTCTGACCTTATTATACAAATCATCTTTACATGCTTGCAAGTGGAAAAAATATTAAAAGAGATTGCATTTTACGACATCAACTAATCAATTTTACCAAAACTTATGACAAAAAGTTTTTATTGGCAAAGAACACGACTATGACAATTTACATGAAATGACCCATACACGCTCATATGTAACACCAAACTATTCTGAGTTATATTTTCTATGCATACCATCATCTTATTGAGCATAACTATTTATTATATAATCGGGATTTGAAGTTTTGCTTTGTATTTCGGGAATAAAAAAGAAAAATATTTTAATTAATTTATAAAAATTGTTACGAACGTAACAACACTAATAATTGACGGAATGTTAAAAGTTAATTTTATTTATAGATTGAAATTAATTCATTAACTTAAAGAAAAATAATTGTTGTATGGTGTTTAAATAAGAATTTTTTAATAAATGCCTCACGTAATTTTTTATGTTCTAAAGCAAATTATTTTATTGCTATTTGTCATTTTTTAATTAAATAAAGTCGGACAGTTTATTTTTATTGTTTTATGAGAATTTTCAGAATTTTAATATTGCAAAAATTATATAGCAAACTCTTGGAATTGTCAACAAAACTTTCTTGGTGGATGGCCAAAAAGAGATATATTTCTTTAACGTCCGGGAGCTAAACACCAAGCAACATGATGAATAACAACGTCAATACATCTTTGAAGATGCTTTTATTACAAAAAGTGTTTTAAATGTGGTAAAAAGAAGAAAGGACATTCAAGAATACATATTTTTTTACATATAGTATTCAAACCAGACAGTAGAATAAGACTGAGATACGAAGAGGGCGTTAGTCTTACTATCGCTTTCTTTTTCTACTGTTTGGTTTAAAATCTTCCTTACGATATATAGAATGGTGACATTCCCATTCAAACATGAGAATAATGTTTACAGAGACAAGCTTGAAAAAATGAATTATAAGAGTAAAAATAAGATCCAAGCAGCACGTAATGTTGATAAATAGTAAGAAGATATTTAAATAATCTCATGGAAAATGTTATTGTATTGTCTCCTTTGTTGGGTCTAAAAGTATTCAACCACTTAAACATTTAAAATTAGCCCATGTGCTTTAAGGCTTAATGGATGAGTTACCTCATCGCTGTTATAAAGAAGCAAACTTTAATATGGTTGGAAAGTAGTGAAAATATAATATAAGTTCCGATAGATACACTGCAAAGAAAAGAGAATCAAAGTTAGAGTGTTAAAAGTAGCTAGTCAGCGTGGCTTTTTGAAAGTTTAAGTCATGATCATGACTGATGATGACAGTCTCTGATTAAAGTCAAATCTATCATCAGAGGGGTAGCTTCACTATCTAGAGGGTTGTTCTATAGTAATATTTAAAATATAGTAAGCTTGATCTTCAAACCAATTATGCTGAAAAATCAGAATTTTTGTTTTTGCATAGAGCAATTTAGCATTATAAACATTTATTTCTTAAGTTTTTAAACTAAACTCGAAGCTTATGTTCAAAAGTTATAGCATCTGAGAGCAACCCATGTCAAACAGTGTCAGTGCACAATAGCGCTTGTCAAAACTTTAAAAGCGTTTTTCTCTGAACAACATTTTTCTGCAATGATGGACACCTCATTTCAAAACTATTCTACCTGTCGGACAAAAAGTTAATGAACAGCTTGTCTTGGTAACACAATTTCAAGTGAACTTCACAAATTTTACATATTAGAAAATAACTTATTTTATATATCAGACCTTGAGTATGATGTAAATAACATAATATAAATCTTTTTTTATACAATCTAATTATTCAAGAAATCCTTATTATTATTATTCTTTTTAAACAAAATAATAATAATTTATTATTTTTATTTCATAAAAATACATTTTTTAACCTTTTAATTTTATTATTTTCAAAAATCAAAATTAAATTTATTAAAATAATTATATAAAAAATATTATAATATACCTTTAAAAGTATTCTTTATTTTTTTATTACTCAGTTCTAAAAACGGTGTAGATTGTAACGATCCCGACAGGTAGAAAACTAATGTTGGCTGAACAGAGAAAAGATAGACTGATTTGATGTTTTTAATAAGTACAGTAAATTTGACACATTATAACGTTGGCAGTAGTAATATTGTGTTAATCTTGTCACTGTTACCAACAAAATTTCCGTCTATTGCGCAGACGCGACGCCGCGAGTCATACCAGTCATACATTCGCGAACAGAATTGCTGTTTGATTAACATCGTTTACATATTTTCGATTGAGTGAAGCAAAGGTAAAAGTGAGTGCCGCGATAAATGAAATTAATATGAATTAATATGATTAGTTGCCACGTTCGGTGTGGCATCTTGTTTGAATTTTTTCGTGTAGTGTTTTTCTGAAATCGTTGAGTAAGTAAGTAAGTAAGTTTTTACTATTACTTAAATATTTACAATTCTTTTGTTTTTACATGAGCTTTTTTAGAACTTCGTTATAAAAAGTATCGTTCGTAACTTGTGTGACCGGCTTTTTGAAATTCGCGCAAGTTTTTGCAACTCGTGTCAAAAACGCCTTCACTTCACTCTTCGTTACAAAATGTACTATTTATGAACTGGTATGAACTCCAATAGTAGATATAATCAACAGTAGATATTCAACACACAAATAGCACGTAATATTACAGCAACATTGCCGCTCAATGTTGTTCATGTCCACATTGCTGCTACGTTGTAACAACGTTTAAAATATAGCCGTTCAAACTTTTGTAAAAGCTTCATTAACTTTTAAAAACGGTACTTAGTAAAGATTGCAATTACGGAATAAAAAGAAAGTTGAACTAATGCAAATTACGTTAATTGTTCAACTTTTTAATATATTACTTGCTATTTGGACAGTAGATATTCAACAGTAGATAATCCATTATAGACCCATCAAAAGTTAAGGTTTATGTTTTGATAGCATTTTCTTATTTTCAGAAACATTTTAATTTAGATTGAATACTTCTATGTAAACTGTACCCACACAGCACAAAATATTTGATGAAACTTGCCTGACCCTAACACATCAAGTTTCGGAATATTCAAATGAATGTTCAGGCAACATTGGTGCAAGTACGAAAATGCCTGCTTGTAAGGAAATATTCACTTCGAAAATTGCTTGTTCAGGAAATACTGCACAAAGAGATTCCTTCAATACTTACGCAATATTTCAGAAAAAGTTTTAAAAATATTTTTGATTTGCAATCAATCAAAATTTTATGTTATGTTTGACAAGTGAAGGACTTTAAGAAATTAAATACTACTGCGCAGACGTACGAACTATAGCAGTCAAGATCGACCAGTGCGCATCATTAAACGTTGAAAAATGCCTGAATATTATATTACCTCACAAGCAATATTATTGCTAAATTATTTATCACTAAAATGTCTTTTAGTACTTGCACCAATGTTGCCTGAACATTCATTGAAATATTTCGAAACATGGAGTGTTAGGGTCAGGCAAGTTTTGAGGAAATAACTTGTGCTGTGTAAGTAACTACTTCTCGCTGTTTTAGTTGCAACGTCTAATTAGACGTAACAAGATTTCTTAAATTTCTAATATTTTAATTAATCACCAAAGAATAAGCAACTTTTTTATTGAGGAACTGATTTTATTTTGAAGAATACTTATCAAACACAGTGGGTCTCAATTCACTTCAACCCAAAAGTGCTTGCCCAACTCGGTTTTTTTATATTGTTTCTGGGATGCGTCCTAATGATTTTGAGCCAAAAATGAAAAAAATTGGTTAGGCCCTTTTTGAAAAAACTAATTTTTTGAATTTTTTTAAGAATTTAATGAACATATTTTAACAAAAACAGATTTAAATACAAGCTATATCGATTTGAGAAATTAAAAATGACATAATAAAATAGACCGTAGATGCTGAATATCTTGCGATAACTTTAACACATCAAAATTCATGGAATTTCATGAAAAATCGTCATAAAATTGAGTTTTTTGGATATTACTCTTTTCACGTGTACATCAGGTCTTAAATATCTAAAAAGAAATTAAAGCGTATAAGAACTGCAAGAAAAAAAACTATATCTAAAAAATTGTCGGGTATATGACATTTTAAAGTCAGATTATAAATAAAAATTTTTTTAAAAAACATTGTTTTTTAGTTTTTGCAAAATAAATAGTTTTCTGTTCATCTAAGGAAAATATGTTATCAGATATCAATTAAAGAAGACTTAATTTTAAGTAAATCTGTCACAAGGTCTGCTTTATATCTTCAATAGAATGAAAGTTATGATCTTTTAAAAATTACTCTTTTTTATAAACTTTTGTTAAAAATTCATTTTTTTTTTAAATTGCTCGTTTTTGGAGGTTGAAAAAAGTTTTAAAACAAAAGAAAGGCGGAAATTGTCTTTATTAAAAGTTGTACTTTGTTTTTTGTGTATAAAATTAAGAGTAAAAATGTCATGGTCTGTCAGAGAAGTATAAATATGTCGAAAAATCATGCAAAAACGTATGATGAGAATCGTTTTCAAATTTGCTTATTGTGTTTTGGAAAGACGAAAAAAATGGTAAAAATACCAAGTAAAGTAAAAGATTACATAAGAAAATTTGTTGATTTCTGGTTCAAAGGTTGGAGAACAAGTATCATCGTCACTGTTAAAAAGAAAATTGTTTAGAGAAGGTGGAGAGACTGAGAAACTTTCATTAATTTAACCTAAGGGTGGTCAGTCACTTCATATAACTGTCGTCAAAAATGCAAATGAAAATTCCTTGTAACATGCACTATTTCTGCAGAAGATTTTTTAAAAATCTAAACTAGGTTTCACTTAAGCCAAAAAAAAGTAATTGGAATCGCTGAGGCTATTCGCGTGGCTGCAAAAGACAAGAAGATTGTTGAGTAGCCCTATTTAACGAAGAAATTATCCGATAAAAGTCATATCGCAGATCAATATTTTGGATTTAAAACATTTGATTTGTGTAAAGTTAAGTGTGGTGATGTTTCCAAAGAAGCACAAACTGTTGCTTACTGTACTGATTTAGAGAGTTTGATTGAATATGTAAAAGAAAAGCGCCAGTTATCGTAATATGACTTAAAGTTTGGAATTGACGAAGGAGGGTTTTTTTTTGTTGAAAATGTGTCTATCCATCCAATCTACAACAAAAATGAACGAATTGGATGGACATCGTCAAAGCTATGATCACGGAATTTCCGCTAAACGTTTTAAAGATTCTGGCGTTAATAAGTTGCTTACACTCAAATTAACAAAGCATATTCAGAAAAATTACAAAAATGTATTACAGTTGTGGTCTACAATAAAAATTAATAACTATCAAGGAACAATAGCAACATACCTAAAACTCGCAAACATCATGGTAGGTTGTAATGTCCCACAGCAGCGCATATCCATACACGTGGTGTTATGCAAAGAAAGAAGAACTCAATAAACGTGGGTTGTACAAAACTTTAGGCAACACGATGAAAAATTATTTATCTTAGTACGAAGAAGGATCTCTGAAGCAAAAAGCCAAAAAACCTCTTTTCAAATCCTGTGAAGACAAAACCTTTCTTTAGATTCTCCCACCACCTGAACTGCATTTGATGTTAGGTGTTGTTAATAAATTATTTACGCATTTGTTAGTTGATGATTTTCGAAGATGAGGCTACTCAATGCATTGAGAAAAATAGATTGTCAGCTTTTATTATCTGGAGGGTGAAGCTAGCTATTATTTAAGTTTAAACAAAAAACCAACCTTCATAGATTGTCAAGTTTACACTCTCGCTGGTCAAGTTAATTCAGTAGATGCTGAAATTAAACACACAGAGAGTCAGTTTGGATCATAAAAATGTTGACACTCTAAATTTGATCCTCCAGTGTTCTTAGTGTGGGCAGAGTCATGCCACGTTCAACGGTAAATAACAAATGACAGTCCCGGATTCAACGGAAATTCGTGCAAGAAGATACTGGAAAAAGTAGACTTACTTTGTGCGAGGGATCAATTAGGGTGCTTATAATACGTAAGTGCTTACAAAGACTTCAGAGCTGTTGTAAACGCAGGTTTTGGTTCCAATCTTTTGAATAACAATCAAGAATTAGATTAAGTATTAGGTTTTTACGAAGAAATGGAATCAGGTCTAGGATTTTTTAGTAAGTTAGCGATCGAGTCTGTTCATTCAGATTTTCAAACGACCTGGACAAAATATAAGGTTTCTAAGAATCATCTGGAATATGCAAACAGATTACAACGTGGTTTATGTGAATACAACAGTCTTCACTCATTTTATAAGATCATAACTTTCATTCTATTGAAGATCTAAAGCAGACCCTGTGACAGATTTACTTAAAATTAAGTCTCCTTTAATTGATTTCTGATAACATATATGCCTTAGATGAACAAAAAAATATTTATTTTGCAAAAACTAAAAAACAATTTTTTTTTAAGAAATTTTTTGTTATAATCTGACTCTAAAATGTCATATATCCGACAATTTTTTAGATATAGTACTTTTTTTCTTGCAGTTCTTATACGCTTTAATTTCTCTTTAGATATTTAAGAGCTGATGTACACGTGAAAAGAGTAATATTAAAAAAACTAAATTTTATGACGATTTTTCACGAAATTTCATGAATTTTGATGTGTAAAAGTTATCGCAAGATGTTCAGTATCTACGGTCTATTTTGTTATGTCATTTTTAATTTCTCAAATCGATATAGCTTGTATTTAAATCTATTTTCTTTAAAATATGTTGATTAACCTTTTAAAAAAATTCAAAAAATTATTTTTTTTTAAAAAGGGACTAACCAATTTTTTTCAATTTTGGCTTAAAATCATTAGGACGCATCCCAGAAACAATATAAAAAAAGCCGAGATGGACAAGCACTTTTGGGTTAAAGTGAATTGAGACCCACTGTGTTGACGTTTGCTGGTTAGAAACAAGAAATTTCTTTCAATTAGCAAGTATTCTATTCGTTTGTTTTGGCAACAAATTGTAAAGAAAAATATTATAAGTCTGCATTATCTAACAGATGATGGTCGATTCTTTTTTTTCATAATATCTGTTCATCTATTAACGAGAACTTGTTTCAACCATTTTGAATTTCAAGTGACTAACTCCAAAATCCAATTTAATTAACTTAAAAAAAAAAACGTTGATAATGAATCACATTCAAATAAAATAAATTTTTACTTTTATATGTAGTAGCCATTCTTTTTTGGATATTTTGAATTTGTTAAATACAACTTCAAAATCGTATTAACTGATCAAAAAATCTCTCAGCTTCTGAATACTAATAATATTTTTAACTTTGTAAGTTTGATGCGTCCATATCGGATCCACCATTTTGAATTTTGAGAAATAGGTAAACAGGTATGTAGATCCAAAATACAGTTTTATGCGCAGTTTTACCAAAAAAGACTATATTTAGTCGATGAGTCTTAAACAGTCACTTCAGATTTTAAAAAAGGGGCAATTGATCTAAATTCTGTTGTTTTTAATAAGCAAGTGTACCAAGTTTCATATCATTTAATTGAAAATTGATGTGGTAACAGATTTTTGGCCAAAAGTTGAGGTTTTTGCCCCACTGTGCGGCGTTGGCGTGGCACGGCGAGGCGGCGCAGGCTTCTATTTAATACATATTTTATGTGGTATACATTTTTTGATCTCTAATAGTTTTTAAGAAAATTGATAGTGAAGTTGCTCGTGTAGTGCACAGCACGACGAAGAGAAGGCACGATTGACACATTTTTATTTTTGTTAAAATCACTGTTCACGGTGAGCTTCGTTTAAGTTCAACCCAAAGTGCATGACCCTTCTCAGGTTTTTTTTTAACTCAGTTCGATGATGCCTCACGATCATTTTAAGATGAAAATTAAAATAATCGTTGGAGGGAAACTCAAAATATATTGATTATTCAATTTTTTTTGTAGGTTATTGAAGATATTTTCATTAAAATACCGTTTATTAAAATACTTAATGATTTAAAAGCTATAATTTAACATAAAAATAGATTTTTTATAAGAATTAAACCATTTTGATTCATAGAATTAAGAAAAATTTAGAAAATAGTTGAAAAAATGGAGATTTTCTTAATTTTTTTAAACTTTACTCCTCTATAGAACGTTATTTCATTAAAGTGATGCAGAAGTGAATTAAAGTTCACAAAATTTCCTGTAAATCAAAAAAAAAAACTCTTCTACCTATCACCGTTACCAAAATATGGTCATTTGAATTTTAAATTTAATGGAAAAATAGTTAAAATTTAACATTAGGTCTAGATTATTTGGTGACATTGTTTTCGTAGAACCTTACCTCAATACCAAAATTTAATACGTTTAAGAAGGTTCAATTTTGAACAGTTTCAAATTAAAAAAAACTGATTTATCTCACATACATCGAAAGTTACATTGATTTAAAGAATGTCTGTTTGTATAAGAGAATTTTAAGTGGTTTTTAAAAATCTATTTATTTTGCAAAATGCAACATAATCATATTAACAATGTTTCCTTCTTTGAAAAGTAAATAGTAAGTTATAAAGATTTGGTAACTTACCGTCAACTGGGGTAACTTCGGACAAGCAGGCTAATTCCGGACACTTAAAATTTAGCTGTTACCAACTTCACATTCTTTTCATTTCTTTAGATCACGTAGTTAAAAAGTTTATAAAATTAAAAATGCGATTTAAACTATTCGATACAATATTTTTGCAATGAAATTTAAGTGTCCGGAGTAACCCTGCTTGTCCGAAGTTACCCTAGTTGACGGTATGTGAGATAAAGCAGTTTTTTTAATTTGAAACTGTTCAAAATTGAACCTTCTTAAACGTATTAAATTTTGGTATTGAGGTAAGGTTCTACGAAAACAATGTTACCAAATAATCTAGACCTAATGTTAAATTTTAACTATTTTTCCATTAAATTTAAAATTCAAATGACCATATTTTGGTAACGGTGATAGGTAGAAGAGTTTTTTTTTTGATTTACAGGAAATTTTGTGATCTTTAATTCACTTCTGCATCACTTTAATGAAATAACGTTCTATAGAGGAGTAAAGTTTAAAAAAATTAAGAAAATCTCCATTTTTTCAACTATTTTCTAAATTTTTCTTAATTCTATGAATCAAAATGGTTTAATTCTTATAAAAAATCTATTTTTATGTTAAATTAAAGCTTTTAAATCATTAAGTATTTTAATAAACGGTATTTTAATGAAAATATCTTCAATAACCTACAAAAAAAATTGAAAAATCAATATATTTTGAGTTTCCCTCCAACGATTATTTTAATTTTCATCTTAAAATGATCGTGAGGCATCACCGAACTGATTTTAAAAAAAACCTGAGAAGGGTCATGCAGTTTGGGTTGAACTTAAACGAAGCTCACCGTGTGTTGCCTCCCTGACAAATAAGCGTCACCGATTGCGGACTAAAAAGGTGCCGATAAAGTCCGCATTTGGTACCGAATCGGTCCTGACGTTAGAAATTAAAATTCATATGTTCTAATTAACTTGTACAGTATTTATTTAATGAAATTAGTTAATTCTATAATCATTTTAATAAGTATTATTTTTTATTAAGGAAAGAAAAATTAAAAAATATAGAATTCAAATTTTACATTTTTTTTTACTTTTTCTTTCAATAATAAAAAATAATACTTATTAAAATGATTACAGAATTAACTAATTTCATTAAATAAATACAGTACAAGTTAATTGGAACATATGAATTTTAATTTCTAACGTCAGGACCGATTCGGTACCAAATGCGGACTTTATCGGCACCTTTTTAGTCCGCAATCGGTGACGCTTATTTGCCAGGGCTGGGTATCTTTTAATAAAAAACACTATAAGTTTCAAAATAACCCCCAACCGGTAAAAAGGGATGTTCGGGTAGCAAAGCCTCCGAAAAAACATGAAATAGAATTTAAAAATTTGATTATTTAAATATTTAAAAGAGGGTGCAGTTTTGAAACATTTCGAACAACTTCACTATTGATTTTCTCTAAAATATTAGAGTTATTAATCGGCCTTTTTCAAGTCCATCAAATCATTACACTTTGCAACATTTTATCAATCGGCATTTTTCAAGACTGTCAGATGGTTTTTTTCATTTATATCGGAAAATACTCATTTTTATGAAAAAAATGTATAGTGAATAAGATATATATTTTGATGAGACCTACAACTTTTGTCTAGAACATTTTTTCAAATTTTGAGTATTTTAAGAGTTAAACGTAAAATCACGATTTTATGGTGTTTCTTATGGTTTTTACTATGATAATCAAATATGCGACAATTTTCGTTATCATTTTTGTATTCAACGCATCAAAATACCTAGGAATATCACTTTTCAAAGAAAGCGAAGGTCCCCCTTATTCGGAAGTAGATCTGATTCAATTTCACAAATTTTTATTAAAATTCTCATACCCCTATCTTTTAATACTTGAAAAAACTTTTTTCCGTAAGTTCCATTTTCAAAAGAAAAATTTGATTCCCAATTTCGGAGTTATCTTATTCATAACTACTATCGTTATTAGTATTACTAATAATACTTTAATTTTGGTACTACTATTAACTGTAGTGCTAGTGTCAGTAGGCGTCATTCATGACAAAGTCATATTTTACCATTGTAAGTTTTAAAATGTATTTATAACATTTTAATTGAAAGATTACCTCAACGTCATTTTACTAATTGTAGTTAATAATATTTTACGATGCTAATAAATTTCTTGTCTTATATCCAATTGACTCAGACAAAGAATTGATTTCACTAATGTTAAAGTATAGTCGTATGGTTTCGATGACTTGTCCACATAGACTAATCCTGCTGGATAGCACATCTACACCAAAGATATTCAACGGGAAACAATTGTCCTATGACGGACATGATAAATTCTTAAATTAAATGTAGTCTGACGACAATTGTTGCCCGTTTATCAGCAACGGCATTACCCGAAGGGATGCGCACCCTCTGATTAAAAATTCTCGCGTGGTTAAGCCTCTGATAATGATCTCCCTAACCCTTTCTACCCAAGGGGCTTATACAGTATGGTCTAAAACGATTGTACTTATTCAGTCACCGTAAAGTGAGACTATGAAAAGGTTATCGGGGGCAAAAATCAACCAAAATTTTAAATAAAGTTTAAATTTTTTAAATAATAATATGTAAGTAAAATCGTTTAAGAAAAAAATCCTTTGTTTTCTAGCGTATAAAATAGTAACTAAGACTTTTGATACTGATTTATTTTACTTTTAAATGTATGTTGAATAAAGATGCTTTAAAAATTGTTGTTGATATAACTTTTTATGAAGATGTTCTTGTTTACAGAAATGATAATATTTTTTAAAAGAAAAAAACGGACTTTAAATTTTGATATTAGTATCTCGGTTCTTTGACTTATTGTCAGAATGTTGTAATAGAAGGGTCCGCATAAAGCATTACACTCTTCGTCAGCCTCATATCTTGATTTAATCTTTAGAATGTCAGATATTAATTACTACCTCTCTGTATTTGAATGAATTTTAATTTACACTCATATTGCCATTATTTCAACCATGAACAAGGCGGATAGTCTTGAAATTTGTAATAAACTTAATGACCCTCGTGATTAAAAGTAACGTCTCAGTAGCCTTGCATACGCTTTTTAGACACTTGACAAATTGGAATAATTGCCACCCTTACCAGATTAATGATTCATTTAATAATATTCAAGTACAATAGTCGATTAAAAATTTAGATATTATACATGTAAATGTTTGCAATGTAAAAGTTTTGCTTTCGACTCATGAAATTTGCATTACTTCTTATGTTAAAAAGTAATTTAATATTTTTATATTATATAGCAGTAATTATTGTTTTTGGTAATCGTCATTGCTTTTAAATAATTTTAATTTAATTTATTGCAAAGACAATTCACAATTAAATTCTGCTTTTACCTTTTTCAATATTTCAAGTACACTAGAACTCCAATCATTTGGAAATCTTTTATATGGTGCTGAAAGTGGGTGCTGAAATGGAACGACTAGAGAAGGGAGTGATAATAGAATAAAATTTTCGCATGTCAGCATTCGATGATCAAAAAAATCCGGTCATGGAAGTTGTTGAAAATGTACTGAAAAGTAAGAAAATGTTGATCAATCATTCCAGAGGTCTCAACAATTGAACTTTGAAAAGGATTGCAAAGAGCAAAAAATCCAAATTCATTATCAATAAGTGTTAAACCGTTTTATCAATTGAGTAGATTACAAAGATTACCCTTAAATGAAAGAATTTTGGGACTTGGTCATACCTTTATTCCTGCTATTACAATAGCCTCGTATTACTTCTGAGCAACCTTTCCCCTATGTATAAATATAAAGCTAAAGAGGTGAAGCACATAATAAAGGGGATTTGAATGTTAAGGGGATTGGCATTTGTAGTTGAAATCTGAAATGTATGAAACCACCATGCGGATACTGTAATTAAAATCTGACATAGCTAGTCCAGTGAAATAACCATTGATAATCGTATACCTACCGACACTCCTGCTTTCCAGTCATTCTCTTACGAACATGTAATATTTATCGCCTAATAGAATATAGCCCAGAATGCAGAACGAGCACGTTTACTTGGTTGGTTAACTCAGGAAGCCAGGAACATAAACTCACAACTAAATCCAACTAACCAAACTCGACTAGTTATGTTCCATGCTCCATGATTTCACAGAGTTTCCATAGACATTACGTTTATCGATACTACTCCCGAAACGCGTTAAAGTGTAATTCGTGTGTGATGGATTATACGCAAATATATTAGTTATAAAGAAATGTAGATACACATTCAACAATCAAATCGACTGTGAATAATAAGCACTGTGCGTGAATATTATATTCAGAATTTCTGTTAACAATTATAATTGAATGTCGGTGCATTGATTTTGAATATTTTTCTTGTTTGTTTGAAATTTCGGTTGAAGTCACATAATAACGACAATGTCAAAATTTAATAGATTCAAATAAATTTTCCGAAATATCTGGATTATTTAATTTTAAATTAAAGGAGTTCTAAATAAATCAATAAATTTAAGTGTTTTACGCAACTACTTATGTAGTGAATGAAGTGTATTCTTCTTTATTCATAGGGAATAGTTGAAGAGGGTAGACCTAGTTAGGACGTCCAAAAAAATCCCATATTTAGGATTTTTGCCACACATTAAAATAATTAATATCAAATGTTTTTCCACAAGACAGATATGTATTTAAAGAAAATATTATTAATTCTTTATATCTAAATATTGAGCAATACGTGGCATACATCAAATTCGCGAGGGGTCCAAAAAAAGGATTTTGCCGTGATCACTGCAGCTCGTTAATGAATCAACTGAAATCAAACCAAAAAGAAGGGATCATTATTTAATGAATCCTTCGTTCATCTGTAGGACAATTATATAATGTTAATTATATGTTAATAGAAACTTAAAATTTACATTTGAATTAGAGACCAATAATCAAATAAATTTTCTTGATTTATCCATCATTAAAAATAACAATAAACTCACTACGAATTGGTTGCAGAAACCACTGTCCTCTAATAAATTAATCAATTATTTTTCGGGTCATCCAATTCAACAAAAAAAGAACATTGTATACAACCTTGTTAATAGATCTTTGCTTTTATCCGATAAAATTCTTTTCACGAAGAAAACATTAGAAAAGTTACTTAAATTTTAATCGATAATGATTATCCAATTGATTCATTAAAAAATATTAATATTCGTACAAATAAAATAAAATACACAAAAGATTCTGACCGATCATCTAAAACATCTGATATTTATAAACTTTTTTCTAAAATCAGTCTACCATTCAATAATAATTATTTTTAATTATCCTCAATATTAAAAAATTACAATTTATTAACTTTACCAAAAGCTAACAAAGGTTTGAGCTCTGTCATCGAGTTGGGTAAAGACTCCACAGAAATGTGTTTAAAAAATAATGTTGTCTACGAGATGGTTTACAACGACTGTCCGGCCAAGTATATTGGTGAAATTCAACGCATTACGAAAAAAGCAAAGAACATAGTACAACAAATGAAATGATATTGGAACAAGAAATTGATAATGAACATTTTTTTTAAATAATGTAAAATTTTTAGTTTGTGAACCGGACAAGAAAAAAATACTTATTTCAGAAATGATACATATAAAATTAATATCCACACCATCAACAAAAAAATAGATATTAAGTTTCTCAGTAACTCTTATTTCCCATTGCTAGATTAGTTTTGAATAACAAAAAGGTAACTTGAGTGAAAAATATTGTGTTGCTTCTATTGTATTAAATAATGTGTAATTCAAAAAAAAAGTTTGTTTTGTTTTAATAAATGTAGCCGGAAGAAGATGGCAAATCAAGACATCGAAATGTCGTTGCACAAGTACATATGTGTTTAGTGTTCCTATTATTGGCCTTCCAAATATCGAATAAAATGGTTTTTACAATAAGTGATAACATTTTTAAACTGATCGGTAAAGCCGTTTTCAACTTACAGTGAAGTTACTTTGAAAACATAATTCGACGCCCCCCGTTGATAACATGTTTATTAAAAAGCAAATGAAATAAAATATTAATTTATGAAACAGTCGAAAATCATTTTTATTAATAATTTTGTAAGATATGATTTGTATTCAATTGTTTGTTTAATTAAATGTCTGTTGAAGTTGTGTGCCATAGAATGTTAATTGGACCGAACGTACACTATAATGTTTATTTAATCAAATATAGGAATAACATTCTATTTCAATCTTCAAAACTATATTATAAAGTTAATACAAGGCTATATATGTATAAAAGAAGTAATCTTTTTTAATCTTGTACCTAAAAAGTACAATTCTGCTTAAAATTTTTATATTTTTTTAATTAATAATATTTTTTTAGTTAAAAATATTCAAACCTGAATTAATAATTATATATAATTTGAAATGATTAAATAAAAATATTAAAATTAAAAACTTGAATTTATCTATTAAAATTTCTTTTTTTTTTAACTTTGTCATTTCATTAAAATTTAATATTATTTTTTAAAAGTTAAACATATTCTTTTTTGAGAAATTTATTATATTTTCCATTAAAAAATTGTATTCAAAGTGAATTTTATCAAAATTATAATATACTTTAATAAATTTGAAATAACAATAAAAATGTAAGTTCATACTTTTTGCTTACCTGTATATTTTAAAGTTCATGAGTTAAATATTAAAATTTATCATTATAGCTACTAATTGTACAATTTATAATATTTCTAAAATTATGTTCTAAATAAGAAGTTTAGAGTTCTATTTGATAATTTTATTTTGATTTGAAAAATAATCAAACACTGATTGTATGATAAAACTTATGTGGTTTTTTGTGTTTTTAAATAAATAATATATTTTTACAGTTTATACAGTTTGGAATCTTTTTAAGTTTTCATATCTTTGTTTCAATAATAATAATAATAATAATAATAAAAATGTAAGTTAATATTATTTGCTTACCTTTATTTTAATTTGTGAAGAACAATCAATAAGATTCTTTGTAATGGACTAGATAACATCACAATGATTACGACGAATTTTACACGCTTAAATAAATTCCTGAAAGAATAATGTTAAATTTAACAGATTTTCAATGCTTTGATGTATTTTTTGACATTATTTTATAGGTAAGGATTTTAACTTTTGATTTTTAGTTTAAAACATCAAAAATCTGTAAAAAAAAATTAGTAACAAATAACACTTTTTAGATTTAGTCAATTTCAGGTAATAATAAAATCAGTAAAATTCAACTACAGATGCAGAAATAACAATTTTGATCTTTTATTGAATCTACTACTATAAGATAAATATCTTTAAATGGTGAATTTGATATATCCAAAATACGAAGGAAAAAAAGTTTAATCACATAATTTTAATAAAACATTCATTTACATAAATAGGAGTAAAAAAATAACAAAATATTAAAAGATATTTCAAAATATTGTGGATAATATTGTAAAACAAATATTACTAAAAGGGTAGTTAATCATAGAACTTAAAACATTTTATTATCAACCAAAAATATTTCCTGCTTATTCCATGAAAAATACAAGTAGTCTCAACTGCAAATTTTAAAAGTAAAAAGTTAATGTCTTAATAACTCAAGAAGCTATTTTCCTAGAATTTTGCAGTAACTCACGAACTTTAAACTATACAGGTAAGCAAATAATATTAACTTACATTTTTATTATTATTATTATCATCATTATTATTGTTATTGTTATACGACACATAATAATTTTTTATTTCAAATTTATTAAAGTATATTATAATTTAGATAAAATTCACTTTAAATACAATTTTTTAATGGAAAAAATAATAAATTTCTCAAAAAAGAATATGTTTAACTTTTGAAAAATAATATTAAATTTTAATGAAATGACAAAGTTTAAAAAAAAGAAATTTTATTAGATAAATTCAAGTTTTTAATTTTAATATTTTTATTTAATCATTTCAAATTATATTTAATTATTAATTCAGGTTTGAATATTTTTAACTAAAAAAATAATATTAATTAAAAAAATATAAAAAATTTAAGCAGAATTGTACTTTTTAGGTACAAGATTAAAAAATATTACTTCTTTTATACATATATAGCCTTGTATTAACTTTATAATATAGTTTTGAAGATTGAAATAGAATGTTATTCCTATATTTGATTAAATAAACATTATAGTGTACGTTCGGTCCAATTAACATTCTATGGCACACAACTTCAACAGACATTTAATTAAACAAACAATTGAATACAAATTATATCTTACAAAATTATTAATAAAAATGATTTTCGACTGTTTCTTAAATTAATATTTTATTTCATTTGCTTTTTAATAAACATGTTATCAACGGGGGGCGTCGATATGGTTTTGAGAAAAACGCATTTAAAGCTTTGAGTGCGATTTGCATGCAGATCAATAATTTATTTTGTAACTTACACTGAATCGTCTATTCCATGTATAAGTGTGTACAGCTCAACGTTTTACAATCAACTGCTTTTAAAATACTCTGGACAACAAAAGGGCCTACAGTCACTGAAATAGCCAATCGCACAGTTGCGGCTAGCTGTCTCTAGTTTTCAGAATTAGATAAGACTTCATTTAAAGTTATTTATCTCAATAAATAATAGTCCAATTTGTCTGAATTATTTAGAGAATACTTTTAAAATATTCTACTTTTAGAAAATGTAAGAAAAAATCGGTTTTTTCAGAATTTTAACTAGGTCTGTCCACTTAACATCTTCTTTAATATTTTTTACTGAAGCATGCATAAAATCTGTAGTCTTTGTGATAGCAAGCAGAAAAAAGTGTGGTATTAAAACTTTGACTTCATATGTGCCAATATAGCGTTAAGTCTAACGTCAATTAATGAATAGTGATTGCAAATAAAATGATGTGTAAACGCTTCAGAACAACTATAGTGCTTCCCAATAGCAAACGAGTGTAGCGTAAAGAATATCTAATTATCTAACACGTGACTTGACACGTGCAGAAGGCTCTTACTACTATTTTCTGATTCATTTATGGACGAAAGAAGAATAATGTGACTTTCCACCCCTGGTGTGATGTTTTGTGAAGTTTACTAGAACAATACATAGTATATGGTACTGGGAAGGTATTGGACTTATCCCATATATACGTGGAAATAATTTTGGTTTTTTTTGTCTAGGTCCAGACCTGTCTTTGTCTTTGCTTGGAGATAGTCCTACTCACACAAAACACAAAGTGAGCTCCTTTTTTCTCGTTTTAAGGTGTAGCGGAAATGAGAATGCCGTGATTTATTTTAAATTTTAGTTTAAAAAGTCTTAAAAAGTAATTTTGAGACTTTGGGTTGAAACTTGAAAAAATTCAAGGCATTCTCATTTCCGCTGCACCTCAAAATGAGAAAAAATGGGCTCATTATGAGTTCAGGTTTTTTTGTATAGTTTAGGATGGATTGTTTATTCCTAAGTCAACTTAATTCTATTTTTTTATACTTTTTAAAATGAGTCAATTTAAATTAAGTTAGTTAAAGACATGAACAATTACAGACTTTGCAACGCTGAACAGTGTTCAGTGTTAAAGGCAAACATCCTGATATAATATATATATAAGTATATAATAAAATATAATATAATATAATTTCCACTTATTAAAAAAAACGACATTATTCCAATGTCTTTCCTATTTTCCTATTACTTTTTCAATAATTTCAGAATTGTTTTTTATATACAAAAAAGAAAAAATGTTCATAACCTAAGGCGAACGTGAGAAAAAAGTTATCTTTAGTATACTACTATATTAAGGGAAGCAAAATCTTACAAAAAAATCCGTAGTAAGTGTATGATAGGGGAGACCGGGGCAGGTTGGGTCATTTTGCACTCTTCGTTGTTTAACTTCGTTAATATCCAATTTATGAAAACCTTATCGTACAGAAAACTTGCTCTAATGTTTCAGCTTCCATTTAAAAAAGAAAAAGTCCTGTTATTACTTTTAGTTTTTTTTTTGGAATATTATTTTTGGAGAAATCCAAAGTGACCCAACCCGCCCCGACTCGAGGCAGATTGGGTCCAGATTAAAATGTTCCTGTTTAAATGTTAAAACATTACTTTATATAAAAAACTTAGTTTTTAAGGTTATTTTGTAATAAAAGGAATTGAAAAATAAATATATTTAAATTAGAGCAGCGAAAGTATAAGATTATAAAATAAAAAAATTGCTCATATTGAAAAAACGTATTTTTTAATTCCTAATTGTTAAAAAGTATTATTATTGGTGTTAATTGACTGAAATAAATTACTAATAGAGAAATTTAAACAAATTAATGTAGTTTATTAATGTAGTATAATTATATAGTAGATTCCTAATGCATTTGGGCGACCCAACTAACCCCGTTTAAAACGACCCCACTGACCCCGCCTGTGTTTTTCAAATATTTGATTTTTTTTTATCGATACTGCAAATATAAATTTCAATCTCTTCATTGTCGTTTAAAAGGAGCTATTCAAAGATCAAAATTTAATAATTAAATTTTTTCTAAAACTATTACTCAGGAAGATATAACAAAAACACCAAGTGTGTAAAAATTTACTTTAGGGTATCAAAATTAGTTTTTCTTACATTTACTCCACATAAATGATAATATAATAATGAAACTTGGCACAAACTTGCATCTCACTATGTAAAATAGTTTTTGTGTAGAAAGAAATTAATTCGACTAATAACATTTAAGTAAACTGCAATGACCCACTCTACCCCTGACCCAACTAGCCCCGGTCTCCCCTACAGTTAAAAACAAGTTTATTTTCAATTTATTTCCATAAAAATGGTAAATTGACATTGAAAATGAAAATATAGATGATTCACTCAAGATTATAAACAATAGTCCACTCAAGGTGACATGTGACTTTTTAAGAGAGCCATTAACATTTTTCTTTCAAGGCAAAATTATTACTTAATTAAACTTAGACAATCAATTTCAATGTTCAAACTAACAGCAAAAAAATAAATTACACTTTCGAACTCAAGTTCAACACTTTTTTTTACACTTCAGAATCACTTCATTAATTGTAACGACGACTTTTTTAGCAGTTTGTTGTTTAAAAAATTCGTTTTCTCAAACAGTAACGTATTTATTCATTGAAAAGCATAATTTCTTTTGGTTTTCGGGTGCGGGGCTGCTGTTTGAACTATTTATTTTATGTTTTCACTATCAGATCACTAAAAACTTTTAAGCGGTCCACTCAAGGTGACATTACCCTACAAAAAAATAATCTGAAACTGTTGAATATTGTAGCTGCTTAGAAAGAAAAAACTTTTTTTCGGTAAAATTTTATTTTTTCGAAGAAAATGCTATGATAATAAATTTAAACCACAATTTTTATGGTTTTATAAAAAATTCTGCATAAAATTACAGATTTTTGCCAATCCCCACCATTTCAGGATAAATACGCTAAGCTCTAGCATAGGGGTATTTTGTCATTTTTCAACTTTTCATTAATAACTTTTGAAAACTAAGTCCAACAATGTTCGCTATATTTTCCCTGTAATCTACACGTAAAAATACCTAGGTAGACCAAATTTAAAACCTCTAGGTCAAATGGTTTGGAAGATAAGGGGGGGACACGTTTTTTTCAAAAAAAAGTTTTCCCTTGACAACGCTATGACTATCAACTCCAATCATGTTCTCTATATTTTTCCTGTACTCTACTCGCGAAAATACATATGTGTACCAAATTTCAATACTCTAGGTTAGTTTGGGAGATGGGGGGGGGGGGGTAAATAGGCATTTTAATGCATTTTTTGAAAAAAAATTTGTTATTTCCTTGACAACGCTATGAACATCACGTTCAATCATTTTCGCTATATTTTTCCTGTAATCTATACGTGAAAATACATAAGTGTACCAAATTTCAACTCTCTATCTCAAATAGTTTGATCGCTAGGGGGGGGGGGGGGGTGATGGTTTTGGGCGACGGACAAACGAGTGAAAACATAAGGGTTCCGTTTAGACACTTTGTGTACGGAACCCTAAAAATTGTCAAATTTTTAGGGTTCCTAAACTATTTGACCCAGAGTATTGAAATTTGGTACACATATGTATTTTCGCGAGTAGAGTTCAGGAAAAATATAGAGAACATGATTGGAGGTGATGGTCATAGCGTTGTCAAGGAAAAACTTTTTTTTTAAAAAAAAACGTGTCCCCCCCCCCCCCTTATCTTCCAAACCATTTGACCTAGAGGTTTGAAATTTGGTATAACTAGGTATTTTTACGTGTAGATTACAGGAAAAATATAGCGAACGTTGCTGGACTTAATTTTCAAAAGTTATTAATGAAAAGTTGAAAAATGACAAAAAACCCCTATGTTAGAGCTTAGCGTATTTATCCTGAAAGGTTGGGAATTGGTTAAAAATGTGTAATTTTATGCAGAATTTTTTATAAAACCATAAAAATTGTGGTTTAAATTTATTATCATAACATTTTTTCCAAAAAACTGAAATTTTACCAAAAAAAATTTTTTTCTTCTAAACAGCTACAATATTTTATAGTTTCAGATTATTTTTTTGTACAAAATGTTTATTTTTATGTTTAAATTACTTTAAAAGTTTAAAATTAAAACATTTTTAAAAAATTTTTTTTCTTTAAAATTTAAAATTATATAAAAAATCTCGGTCTATTTGCCTGGAAGTTTTTAATTTGATAAAAATCTTATAAATATCTTATAAAAATTATAAATTTTAATAAAAGTAACAAAATTATGGTTGTAATTTATTATTATTCAAATAATTTAAATAATAAGTAACTAAGGAATTATTGAAATGAATCATTAAAAATAAATAATTAAAAAAATGTTTTCAATCCATATTTTAGTTGCCCGGTATTTTTATAATTTCTTACTCTTTAAGTTTATTTGGAAATGTTACAATTTTGCACAATAAATTGTTCAAACAAATTAAAAATTTATCATAACATTAGTAAAATACATTATTTGTTGATAAATAACCATAATAGTAAACAACTTTTATGAAATTAACTTTTTTTGCCACATACAATTAAAATCTTTTTGGCCACCCAGTGTGATCTCTGGTAGTCCGCGTATACAAATAATTTTCGGTAACGCAAAGGTTAAAAAAGCATCAATTGTCATATTTAAAATTTCTTTGTGACTTATTAATCAGAATTTAGTAATGTTTAAAAAATAAAAAATATTTTCAAATTTCATTTTTTTTTTTTTTTTTTAGAGCATATATCTGATTTCTTTATTTTTGTAATATCAGTTCACAAATTAAGGAACATGTATGAGGAAGCAGTATGTTCATTAAATGAATATTAAAATTTACTCAAGGTACAATTTAGCAGCGATTTTTTACGTTTTGATTGAATTTCGATAAGTACGAAAAAAGGCTTCAATTGTATGATTTATTGAAAAAATAATTCTTGAAATAAACGACATTTGGTTAATCAATTGCTACTCCATTCAAATATATTGTAAAAAGTTTATTTCTGTAATTAAGCAAATAATAAAAAAGAAACAATTTCACTAATTTACTTTTGTTGAAATTTAATAATTAATAAATAATAATCAATTGGACAATATCAACATTTTTTATATAAAACTTGAAGGAAATCATTATTATTATTATACTTGGTTAAGGACGTCAAAATTAATAGATATGAGTCGAAAATACGCAAAAGAGAGTCAACCATAAATTCCAGACGTTTAATGTTAACTTTTTTAAACCCTCCTCTCGAACGATTTTGATTTTATGAAAATGGAAAATTTTCCTATGCATCGGGAAAGCACATGGGAAGTACATGGAAAATTTTTTAAATATAAAAAAATATTAATTTTTCTATTTGTATTTTAACCTTTTACCTTAATATAACCTTTTACAGACTGTTTCCTTAAATCCTTTACAATAGTATTTAATAATAATTGCGCATTCTAAAAAATCACCTATTAGTATTTTCTAATTTTTATATACAGTACCTAAGTATATTACGTTTTATTATTTGGATGTTTAATATTGTAGATATTTAACATTGTTAATAATAAGTTAGTGAACGAACTTTTGAAGTATTAAAAGTCTGAATTTGGAACAAAACAAAAAATAAATTTGACATGAGTGTGACATGGTACAAACCTGTAATGATTTATAAATAAAGTGAAGAATTTCTACCTCTTTAAATATTCGATGATTTTGCCAATACTTCCAGGTGGTAAAAGGTAAAATGTTCATGATACATTAAAATAACCTGCAAAATAAAAAAAAATTTGCAAAACTATGTGACGCAGTTGAGTTAAGTTTTAACTCAAAAATAAAAATAACCTATTGTAAGTTATGAAGTAATGTATCTATCAATTTGCAATGAAGCAATCAAATGATGTATTTTAATTACTTTTTATTTTAATTCAGCAATTTGCAATGATTGTTTTATTGCAAATTGATCGAAAAGACATCAGATTGTAATCAGTTATTAATTTAGAATTAAATTTACTTTTTACTTGTAGGGGAGAGTGGCCATCAATGTACCGGGTTTTTTTTCAAGGTCATAGTATTTATTCAATTTTACCAATTTCAAGCACTTTTTTGCATCAATATAAAACTGGAACACTTCTCTAGGTAATGCACACATATTATACCCGATTTATTTTGATTAAGTAATAAAATTTAGGATTTTTCTAAACTAACACGCTATTTTTATTTTCAACAACCTGGGTACACAATGAACCACCTCTATAAAAACACTTAAAATGTTCAACAATAATATTGCAATTTTCACTTTGTGAAAAAACTTTTTTCTATCAAATACTATAAAAAATTATTACTTAATACTTTTTAATTGATAATGTATATCATAAATATACCTCAAATTGAAGTTAACTAGCTAAAATGGGATTTTATTTTTGCTATGTTGAGAAGAGTACTGATAACAATCGCGATCACATGCTGTACGCATGCCTAGTTTTATAATCAGGCATACCAATCTGGAAATTGAAAATACACTGAAATTCCAGGTGGTTCATTGTTCCCTGGTACATTGAATCAACATGACATTTGCAACAAAAATGGTTTTTTATAACTTAATCCAATATTTCAAAATCTTTATCTCATTAGAATATTGTAGTTAAGGCCACATACAAAATAAATCGTAAGTTTATTTATTTTTAAATTACCTTATTTCAATTAAAAAACGTGTTTGTATTTTAGGTAAATTTTTGCTTCAGTGCATCAAAAACAGTTTTTTTTAGTTTTTTCTGTAAAGAATAAATCCACACGTCTTAAACTTATGGACGTAGTGTGTTTACGCAAACTTCATTTATATTTAAAATTAGGAGAATTTTTATTTAATTGTTTCTGAGAAAATTGAAATGGTTCATTGAAAAAACTGGTACATTGATGGCCACTCTCCCCTATTTGAAATCAAATTCGCATCTGATTCAATTCCGAGTAATTCGCCAGGATGTCAGCAAATTAAAAAAATCGTAATTAAGTTATGAATCAATTCATTAGAATTCCTAACCTAATTACTTTATTATTATCTTATTATTTTCTGAAATCCATAATCAAATGCTATTAATTGCATAATTTTGCCTAACAAAAAAATAAAATTTTGAGAATATAGTATACATTCGTAATGTCATGTGAGACACTTGAATTCAGCAATCATGAAACAATAATTTTCAGCGACGTTATTTATTTTGAAAGGATCTATCACTAGGTCGTTCCTTGTCAACAATACACAACATGAGAGACACGTGCAACCTCAAGACTTCCGATCAATTAACTCTATTTTCAATCGTTCGAAGCAGTCAGATCCCTTATTCAACAGTGTAGCCACCCTTTTTGGCCCTTGATGAACGAAACATACCACCCTTAAATGGATGAAAGTATATTGACGGTCGATGGCGTTCGACCGTACATGGTAAGGATAGGCTTATGTATTCCAGGGTACTTCAGGACAGAGATGTAGTAAGAAATATTGAGCTCAATCAAGTTAATATGTCTGCGTCAAAAAGAGCGGTAAAATTGTCGTCCGAGTGCATACCTGATTAGAAAGGAATTGGAGTCTATCACCAAGTATCATTAATGAAGAGAAACTTTTGACAAGCATGGGAAACACTCAAAACTTTATCCCCTTCAGTGAACACTCACACAGTACATGGTAATATTTGTTTCTTTCAATTCATTTGTTACCAATGTATGTTTCAGTACTTAACTCCATTGCAAATAAAAAATAGAATAAACCTTAAAATTGGTTAATATGGGGTGGACTCCAGCTAAAAAATTTGAAATTTAAAAACATAAAATAAAAATTTTATCTGTAAAATAAAATTCTGCTACACCGAAAAAAAAATTCTTAATTTGAACAGAATATTTTTCTTCTAGATTCCTTTTACGTTTTCTTTCTAATAGCAGCATATTTTTCTACATTAAAGAAGAATTTTCTTATAAACTTGCAAATAGGTGATCTAAAGAATGATTTTTAAGTTATCTTTTTTGATTGAACTTATTCCTTTATATTTAAGGTTATTTTTTTAAGTTGAAGATTATTCCTCCATACAAACAAATTCTTGAAGTTGCTCGCAATAATTTTATTTTTACATTTACGCAACTTCAAACTTGTTAAGAAACATCATTCAGAGTCATTTTTGAAAAATGGAATTAAGGAAAATATTCAGTAATAAGTATATACCAACCGTTGCAGATACATTAATAAATATAATTATATTTCATAATGTTGTAGTTTTGTTTTGAGTATTAACCATATTCTTTTATAAATACAAATTAGTGAGGAGTTAGTTTAATAAATTATAATATACCAACGTATTTGCTTTAATTTAAAATATTTTTATTTACGTAAAATTTATTTTATTTTCTAATATAATAATGTAACTTTAAAAATACATGTATGTTTAATTAATTTAAATAAAAACGAAAAATAATAAACTAATAGAAATTTTAAAATTTCCGAGAGCGTTTAGAGATTTTAACCTATATACATAATTTTCTTTCGAAAATGCATTATTTATTTCATTATTTTTATTTAAAGAAGTCAATTTCCAAATTAATTGCCAAAAATATTATTACATTAATTACTGGTATTTAAATATTTATTTAAAGAGATTATTACAAATATAATTATTATATTAGTTATTGGTATTTAAATACTTATTCAAAGAGATTATTTATTAAAGATATACTCTTTATTTTAAAAAATAAGTAAAAAAGGTTATACACAAGTTTAATTCTCCTGAAGTTTAATAAGATTACATTTTATTTGAGAGGATTGCTTTCCAAAGTAGAGAAAAATCCATTCACTTAAAAAGGGATACTTTAATGCCCATATATGAGAGGAAAATTTGCATCAAATCAAGCGGAATCTATTTATATTAATATTTTTTTTCGGTGTATCATATAAAAACTTTATCATTATTGAATAATTGTAATTATAATGATTTTACATCAATAAGGTTTATCCATTTGTATCTTTTGATAAAGAAAGCCGTTGTGGGGTTGGGACTTTTATCTTTATCAAACTACAAAAAATTGAGGTGTTATTGGAATTAAATGTTATTTGTTTAGAAGTATGAACTGTAAAATATATAGTTTAACTTTTATTTGAATAAGGAATTATACATTTTTCATTATTCTTTCAAACTTTTCCAATAGCACCTCATTTTTGGCACTTAAAAGAATTTTTTTAGAGAGGACATATACAAATTAATCATCAAGAAGCCAATCGTGTTAATACAAATTAAAATTTATCATTTTTAGCGTAAAAAATTAATAAAACGTCTAATAGTATTATATTATAAAGTTTCATCAATGGTTTCCAAAACAGAGATCAGTTTAAAAAATTTGATGAGTAAAGACATACAATTTTTATAAATTGTTTTAAAAAAGAATGACTTATTTAATGACCTTAATATATGTGTGAATTTTAAATTTACCGGCATCAATCTGTTGGCACTCACCCCTAACAAAAAAGAACCCCTATTCATACATCCGAAGTAATAACTACCTTAACATGAAATATTTGCATCATTCTTTGGCAAAGAATGCACTATGATTTAAAAGTGTTTTAAATCTATTAGCACAAATTTTATGTTTGAGTGGTTTCTAAAAATCGATCAAAATAGATTTAAAGAGCTGATAAATTGTTGCACAATATTGCATGAAGAATTTTATAAAGGGTTATAGAGAATATATGGATTTAGAACAGGGGTTGACTTTAAAATATGTAAGAACGTTGATCAAAAATCGAGGGGGTTAAACTATAAATGACAATATAACTTATAAAAAGTATTCCATGGAATAATCTACATATTTTATTTTTATCGTCGTGTCGTTTCGTTGCTAATTTTTTTTTATTAAATGTAGGTACTCAAAAAAGACAAAAGTTCGATCGACAAAAGTTTTGTCGATCTAAATAATTTATTCGGATTCAATTTCAATAGCTGGATTCAAGCAAAGAACTACATAAGATGACAGTCAGTTCAATTTTATTTTTTTAGTATGACTTCAATTATACTAGTTTTATTATTTATGTTAGAATATACATTGCAGGATTTATGTATGGTGCAACTGCCTATTTTCGTATCACTATTTACAACATGTAAATGGCACTAACGTTTGAATGCTTACTAGAATAAATAGTAGACATTTCATACGTTCTCTATTTCTGTTTCTCACCCTGTCAACATTTACAATTTCCTGCGTAATTAGTATACTTTCAATACGATTTGACATTTACAGTTTAAATAGGGATAAAATCACATAATTCTTCAATTGCTTCAACATTACATATATCTTAATATTAATTCTTTAAAACTGTTGTCAGAACTTTATTGTAAATATAATATGAAGAACTGACTTTTTCTCTATTAATTCCCAATGGCAAAAGTAAATTAAATGTGAAATTAAAAGTGAAAATAAATGGGTAAACAGTTCTAGAATTTTTTTAATCATTTGTAATGTTACAACTCTATATAGTTTATTATTTAATATAGAATATTTTTAATTTTCAATTATAAACCCTTTTTAAGCCGTAATTTTATCATTCTTTTTATTTCAAATAAGTTTTTAACCCATAAATTGTTTTACTGAAACACGTCCACAGAACTACATGTTTTAGTGCGCATCCCTTTATGTTCATGGAATATATGAAAGTTAAATTGAGTTGAAGAATATAACCCATAGAGATATAAGAATAGAGTGCGCGTCCGTATCTTTCCCATGAGAGACTGCGTTAGTGCAATAAAAAGATATACCTAGGCTGAAAAAAGTTAAACAGTTTTAATGGATGACTTTGGTAAAAATTGTCTAACTGAGAAATTAGACCTTTTCAGTGAAATTAACCTTATAGAACGTTTGACATTTTTGCTTGAAAAAACAAATTACTTTTGATGCAGAGGAATCTCCGCTTGTGCAGAAAGATTGCATCGACTATGAAACTTAATGGAAATTTTCATTGCATACAACTTGCAACTTTACTTTATGCGCTGTAAACTTCTAATACAGTTACTGCTGCGCAATAGTCTTTATCAAACCCTTCAGTGGATTATAATAACGTTCTACAAATTTATTACTTCTACAACAAAAAAATATTTAGGGGCGAGTGGGCCAAAGGCAATAGTCGGTTAAAAGACATTATTCAAAATCTCTTCATTATTTCTAGGTTAAATATCTATTTGAGCACATTCTTGATTAAATTTCTAACATTTTGTTGGTTTTAAATCTCGCTGGATGGAAATTCGCGAAGATGAAAGGATTCAAAGTTAGAAAACTAGTTTTCAGAGAAAAATTTAAAGTTCGAGTCTATCATATTCTAATTAGGGAATCAGTGTTGCTCCCCTAGGAGTAACTTTTTACTTTTCTAACAAGCAATTAGTGGCCCTGGGGAAAGTGTATCAGTTTTTTAATATGCGATTACAAGTGTCACTTCTTTAAAGAGTAGAACAACCAAGATACTAAACTTTCGTGTTTAGATGCAGGATGTGATTAATTTCTTCACTATCATAAGTAATCAATTTAAAACTGTTATCTTGATATGTAATAGACAGCCCAAATTTTTTAAGTGTCGAGCGGGTCACTGTTTAGTATTCAGTTATTTCTTTTGCCCTTTATGATTTTCTTAAAATTAATTGTCCGGCTTATCTTTCTGTTCAGCATTCTCGCCTTGCACCATTACCAATTTAGGAGGTAACGAAGCGCGAGATACTGGTACTGGTATCGATCGTAGAAACGGCGGTACCTTTAGTATATTCTTGACTTCTCCGACATTTTGTTGGCTTTGAAATGACAGAAGTCAAGTAGTCCAGAATGGAATACAAGAACGCGAAGACTGAAGTGTAATTGGCACTGAAGTACACTTCTCTTGGTTCATTAGAGAAAATATCTTCCCCATTGTTGAGGGGCTTACATTGCTGGTGCCTCGTAGAGACAGAATTATTTTTGTTTCAAGTGGATACGGTCACCCGATGTCCCCCTTTGGACCTCCTAGTTCGTTGTGTACGGTTTATTGTGAAACTTGGAAAAGAATAGAATAGAAGGCTGATGCTAAAGTAAACCCTAATAAAAATTGACCTTCACAACAAGCTGATTTTTTCAAATTATGTTTGATTTAGATTGTTTTTAAAACATTTTTTAACAAGAATACATTAAAAGCTATTGCTATATATGAAGACAATTACTCTAATATTTAGTCTTGTATTATTATTCATCAATTGCACATATTTGTTATTATTATTTACTAATACATTATGCATATAAATTGATTAGAATCCTTATTAAACCTTATAGAACTTCTATTTGACATCTATTAGGGTCAAATGGTTTTCCATTAATTTTGATGAGGTGCTTTTACTGAGGACAACTAGGTAAAAAGACTTGCATGACAAAAATTAAAACTTTTAATACATTTAAAGTTTCTAGTCAATTTAGAAGCGCTAAAATAAAGCATTTTTTAAGAATTGTTTTGATAGGTTTTGTCAGTTTTGCAAAAATAAAAAATGGTATGATTTTTTGTTTCAGACAATTCAATTCAGTATTCGAGTTATGGACTAAAACATGGAACTCTCGCTTTGTCGAGTTCACGTGCGGATTTGATCGAGTTAGGGGTTGCGATAGCATCATTCTTTGTCTACGAAGAAGGGAAACAGAGAAAGTTTCATAATTTGAAAACTAGTTGATATTTTTTAAGTTTATAAAGTTTAAATTTAAGGGAAAAAGACAATGATCATGCGTGTAAAGTTTCAATTTTTCTCTTAAATTTTTCTGACTTAGGGAAAGAGTTGAATTTAATGTTAGTTTATAGAATTATGAAATATTAAAAGATGGAAAAAATTTGTATTTTCTAATGCAAGCAAATTATCGCATTATAAAATTAGATTTAAGAATATTGATTAAAAGTCATAAAATTAATTTTTTTTAATTTTATCCTAATTAAAACAAAAATAAAATGTCAAAATTTATCAATAAAATTAATACCAAAAAATTAATTAAAATAGTTATCTAAGATCAGTGGTTCACAACTCAAAATGTTGTCATTTTTTACTCATTTTGTGATGCGTAATGAATTACGCTAAGTTCAGAGTAGAGAGTTTTTCTCTATTAGATTCATTTAAATAAATGAAGAAACAACGAAACGTTGATTTCAAATTACTATTTTTCGAAATTTAGTACCGCAGCCCGTATTTTTCCAATTTCCAGTCGGGAAGGCATTTCCAAGGTTTACAGATAAGGCCAACCTCATCTGGGCCTGATAAGTTTGCCTTTTGATTGCCTTCTAAGGCATCTTTATACTGACCACGTGGGCTAATCTGATAAATAATTTTTTAGAGCCTGATACGGCATTCATAAGGTTCACATGTATGGCCAACCTTATTTGGGCCTGAGAAGGTTGCCCTATGATTGCCTTTTAAGGCAACCTTAAACTGACCACGTAAGGCAACCTGATAAATTCTTTAAAAGGGCCTCCTTTACAAAAAAGTAGGTACTGGATTCAGTACTGGGAAGAAGTGCTGGGTTCAGTACTGGGATAAGTACTGGGTTAAGTACTGTTTTAAGTACTGGAAAACCAGTACTTTTTTCGCACAATATAATTTTTTAAGCACAATAACAAATTTTTTTTAAATTTCATTGGAACTGTGATTTTGCGTATGTATTCCTCTCTATTTAATTTACAACAAAAAACTACTGTGCAGCCGTGGGACTTATAGACTAAGTTTCGAAACTTAGTGCGCAACGTGAACAAATTTTCAACAGTGCATGGCGAAAAAAGTATTGGTTTTCCAATACTGAACCCAGTACTAAACCCAGTACTGTACCCAGTACTTATCCCAGTACTGAAACTAGTACCGAATCATTTTCTCGTAATCTTAACGTAAAAATACATTCCTACACCAAATTTCAATACTGATAAATTTGGTAGATTAAGGACGTTGGAACCCGAAGCTGAGAGTGGCGTAGAAACACTTTTTCCTCCTTTGCTCGAAAATTTCCGTTTTATGAATTTTTTTTAAAAACATTGGACACTTTTTCAAAAAAGGGGCTATGGTAGACAAAAGTATTTGAGAGAAGGAATTTTTTAAACATTTGTTTTATGCAAACAAATGTGCCTATGAGCGTCAAAATTAACTCCCGTTTTGACATTGCAAGATTTTCCGTAAAAGATGGCCGCCGCTCGTCAGCTGGGCACAGGCTACGTGACATAAGCCTCAAGTGAGATGGCGGCGGCCATCTTTTACGGAAAATCTTGCAATGTCAAAACGAGAGTTAATTTTGACGCTCGTAGGCACATTTGTTTGCATAAAACAAATGTTTAAAAAATTCCTTCTCTCAAATACTTTTGTCTACCATAGCCCTTTTTTTTGAAAAAGTGTCCAGTGTGTTTTTAAAAAAAATTCATAAAAGGGAAATTTTTGAGCAAAGGAGGAAAAAGTGTTTCTACGCCACTCTCAGCTTCGGGTTCCAACGTCCTTAAATCGTTCCATTATTAATTGTGTAAAAGATCAAAGAAGGTTGTTGATTATGAATAAAAAAAACTGTGTAACCACAACTTTTATCTAGTCACAATAGCGACGTTTCGTCGGCTAGGTGTGCCGACCTCTTCAGGCTATAATTTATTTAAAAAACATTTTGTTATTACACCAAGAATTATAGTTCACAACGATTTTAGTTAACTAACACATCATAATATTTACCATAATATAATAAAGTTTAAATATAAATTATAAGAACATAATTACTTTTGTGTTTAAAAAAACGTTAAATAAAATATTCTTGAATTTATAAAATTCGAGTTACATTGTACGAAACGATCGACGTTTGATCGAAAACTAAATAAATTAAAGGAAAGACAAATTTTTATTTAGATAAATTACATCCTCCTTCCTATTAATAGTGTAAGGAGTGGATTTGATATAAAACATTTTTGATATTATTCTCTTTTTACGATTAGATTCGTAATCGAATATTTTAGCACCCTCCCAATTATAATGATAATGACAGTTATTTGAATGTTTAAAAACTATGGAATTTTAATTTTTTTCATCTTTATGTTCTTTTAAACTTTCCTTTAGAGCACGTTTTGTTTCACCAATGTAAACTACTGAACAATCTTTACAATTAAATTTGTAAAAAAATCAAATCAATGGAATCATTGCATCGACATGTTCTTTTTTTACACAAGTAAAAGTATCATCTACATATCTAAAATAGAAAGGAGGAATATACCTAAATTTTTCTTTAACTAATTTTAAACTGTTAGTTTCCAGGTCACACATTACCATATCTCCAAAAAGGGGTGAAATAGGTGAGCACATACACTGAGAAAAAATTTTGGTAAAAATTCCTGTGCTGTTCACTATAAAAACTTCATAATTGACAGTCTCCGAAATTTTACATCCGGTAAAAATTGTAAGACAGCACGGTAAAATTTCGGGGACTGTCAATTATGACGCTTTTATAGTGAAGGAACAGTGTTTTCTCAGTGTAAAAACCTAAAAAAGGTGTTATTAAATAAAAACTTTGTACAATCACCAATTTCAACAAAAGGAATTTTACAACCGCTATTAATCTGGCGAAAAGGTCTGTCCAAACCCTCAATAACCAAATCACATGGCACGTTTGTAAATAATGAACTGACATTGAGAGAAAGTATCACAAATTTATTGTAAATATTGATGTGTTAGTTATATGGAGTGGCTCAATTTTCACTCTTGCCTGAAGTGAAATTTCATTCTTTAAGAGTGAGATTTCACTCTAAGAAATTTAGAGAGATAATATACCAAATACAGTTGCTTTTAATAACCCTAGGTTTTAGAATGGGTGTTACTCGTACTTGCCCGATTTTTATAATTATTCATGCAAGCCCTTTTACCGGGAAGATACAGAACAGGAGATTATATATTTTAATTCCACAGGTCTACAAAATAAAACTTTTTTTTTTATTAGATATCGGAGTTGTTTTTAATGTATTTTTGTCCGCTGAACACGATCCCGAATCTCAACGCTGCCTAGCACGTTAGAATTTAGAGAAAGGTGGGGAGAAAGTGTCAAAAAACGTTTAGTAAACCTAAAAAACACTTTTTTAAGTGTTACTTGGACGAAAATACGAATTAAACATCCACAATTTTTGCAACACTTGCTCCAAGCAGAGATCAACATACCACTATTTACTTGTAGGTTATGTGTTTTATAAAATTCGACATTATTTTTTTTTCAAATATTATTTATAAAATTTTTTTCATCAAGCGGCGCTAGCTTGTGAAAGTATTTTGCAATCTATCTCTCAACTCCAAATTGATGTCAAATTCTTATACACCATTTGATCCCTTATACTACTTCGTGTACCAAAGTCAACCATACGTGAAATGCAATTTAAAACAGGGGTTTAAAAGTTTTTCTTTTTCTACTGAATACAGAATCTGTAAATTAAAAAGAGGGAATTTGTTGTGACGTATTTTTATACTTTATTATTAATTTTTATTTTAATATATTTACTTATTGATTTAACAGTTAGAGTTACACTTATTATTTATTTTTTATTTTAATCGCATTTAATAGTTAATTAAAAAGAATTTATATTTATACTAAAGTATCCACAGAGAAAGCTAATCGGCTAAATATAACCAGTTTTTAATTAAAACTTGCGAAGAACTTACGAAGAGTAAAACTTGTAAACTGGTTAACAAAATTATTATTTTTTGCATTAACTCATAATTTTGGCTTTTAATTGTGTTAGAAAAGAGATTGGCACCTCAGAACAACATACACAACATTTTAAAAACGGTTTTATTATTTGGAAAATTATAATTATTATTTACCAATTAAACTTTTGTAAACAAATTTGGAATAGGCCTGATCGCATCTTCCCACCTAATAGCGTCAATCAATATTGACAAGGCATCAACCAATCTAAACCAAGCTTGGATCCATTGGACATTGATCAAACAAACAAATGTATAAAATGTACTAACTTTCACTTGTCACAGTTATAACAACATTCATGGTAAACAAGAATATAAAATGTAGTTGCGATAATCAATTTTTTTAGTATCTACAATCTTACTTTATCTAGCCATTTAACTTGTGCCGCGTAATAATCCTTCTAATGAAGCATCGTACTTGATAAAACTCTCGTAAACGGGTACCAGTTTTTTCAATGTAATGGATTAGTCAAGTTTTGACGACATAATAATAAAATTTTATAGTTTTTTAAAAAATTAAGAATGGTGAAATTTCTCAGAGTAAACAGAATGACAATTATATGCACAATTAGTAGGTTTCATTAAAAAAAATTGTATTTTAAAGAGTAGTTTAAAGATATCATTAAAAACAACTGCTACTATATAGTAGCGGTACTGGGAGTTTCCATTTATCCTATATAAGCTCTTGGATTTGATTAAATTTACCATTCGAAATGAAAGACTACCTTTTTGCTGTACAATATGCTTTTACGGTTTTTAATGAATGCAGTTCATAGCGCAGTTTCATGAGCGGTTCCAATCTCTCGCCAGCGGCAAATTATGGTGGCGTAACGCAACTTACTTTTTCATACACCATAGAACAGTAATGTCGCATTGCATATACTTCGTTAAGTGGATCCAATCAACTCGGTAGCAGTGTGGCAGGCAGACACTGAGAGTGAAGCATAAAGTGAGTGAGGGAGAAGCAGTGGTGTCAATGTCCGATAGACAAAGATAGAGAAGAAGGCACTGATAAAGAGAGTAAAAGGAGAAGAAGGGGATGGATAGAGAGTAGAGCCATGGCACAGTTATTATGTTACATGCATTCAAAGATAACACGCTGTATTGCCGTGGGCGATGGAGCGATTCGGTTATTCGTTGATAAACCCCTTTGTTATAGTCCGTTGATTCCCGAATTGTAATCTGTGAAATTGATGCTGAAACCGGAAATGAAATTTCTGACCTCGAATCAAAACGGACATTGCCGCAAATGTTGGACCATGGCGAACATCATGGTGATCGTTTTCCAGTCATTTCCGCCGTGTCTGTTTACTACATACAATCTATTTATAGTTCATACACATCAGATACTCGCGGGTATGTTGAAATTATCTAAATTGCAGGCATATTTGTGTACAAAGGATAATAATTGAATAAATAGCTTGTAGGAAAATAGCGTAAATCGTTTTATTTGTAGTTAAAATTTATACAATCCACAGAAAAAAGTATTGTACAATAATAAAAAAACACGTTAGTACATTTTTAGGAATATAGAGATATTGTACGATTATGTACCATTCGAAAAATTGAAGTTTTTTTTTGATCAAAAGTCGACGGTTGATAATACCTAACAATTAAGCAACAATAATGTACCTAGTAGTTTCTTGCAGTTTTTCCCAAAAGATCAGGTAAATACGAGTACTTCTGTCTTAAGTCAGCTATGAGCCAACTTGACTTGATTCTCTTGAAACAAAAGAAAAAATTTTCTTAATTTATATGATTTTTATTTGGAAATGATAAATTGCATTGCAACTAATATTTATCATACAACCCATTTCACTAACCATGTTGTAAAATATTGTTGCTCTTCTACAACTTGCCAAAGTCGAAATAAATGCTTCTTCCCTTAGCATCATATTACTGAAGAAATATTGCAAGGCAAGAAGATGTCAATAAAAAGAAAATTGCATCAAACACACCTATACACAAAAAGATAATTCTGGTAATCTTACATAACAAGAAAAGTAAATTGAATATTTAGTAGATAGTTCCCCAACAATAATTCAACCAAATCTTTAAAGACTTTCTTGATAGATGCTGGAAATGGCCAAACTTTGATAGTCAAAGCAGATCAGACTCAAATTAGGTGTTGTACCCGTATTGTAGAAGATAGAGATTATTATGCAAAGGAGAGTAACTAGCATCCTTGGGAGCAGTAATCTCACTTTAGATGCAGCTCAGTGAAACACTCAACCCTGGATAGACCGCAACGACAGAATCATCAACAACGAGAATACCAAACCAGTATATCACAGGTTGAAAATGTAAAGGATTCAACCTGTAAACAATTTTCGATAACATAAACCTAGAAAACCGAAAGCTGATTAATGTATAAATATATAACCTGTTATTGGGATTTTCAGAGTCTGAATTACCAACTGTTAACCGAAGAATGCAGAATTAAAACAGTGTTTTAATGAACAAATAATGCTTTAAAGATTAGCATATTTGTATATGAATAAGAAGACATTATAAAAAAGCAAATATTTCATAAATGCAGGGGATTTGAAACTTCTTCTCTACCCTCAATGTTATATAATGTTTTTATTTACGAGTCCTAATTATTTAAATGGTATAACATATTCCCCAATATTATTCGTTCCTGAAAATGTTGTACCATTTTTATTATGCAGATACATACAATATATTGAAAAATGAAAAATATCTGAGACATGATATTTCAATTTTAGATAAAACGTTTCATATATCATTATATGTGGGAAAGAAGAAAACGGAAAGAAAATCCGAAGCAAAGAAATATCTTAATGTTCTGACATGAAGAACCTTCGAAGTTCGAGTGCCGACAATCCGGCGCGCTACCCCTGGGAAATCGTTTTAAACCTTTTAAATTTCGAGCACCAAAAAGTTTGCGAGAACTATTCAGCTCGCCGGTATATGGTGCGTTAGTGCATGGCCCCATAAATATATCCAGAGCGAGTAAAGGAATCTGTTTAAAATATGTTCTCTCGTATTTTGCCATGGTCGTTTGCCATGGGGAATAGCTAAATGCTTTTTGTGAGAAGCATTTAAATTCTACATTTAGTCATTGGACACAGTAAGTAAACACCCTCTTTATCCTCTTTTCTTCGTATGCTTTTTATTTTTTCAATTCTTACGACAATAAATTCATAAAGATATATTCAAGCACAAGAACCTTCGAAAAAGAACATTTGTCACATTGAGAAACTAAAAGGTTTTATAAAAAATCACATTAAGTTTTAAGAAGTAATAAAAGACAAAATTTTAAAGCACTAAAGACGTTCCCACCGTCTAGAGGTTTTTGGGAAAGATCACACTTGAGTGTCACGGCGTTACTTTTTTAAAAAGTCGTCTTAAAAAAGAAATTGCAGTGCAGAAAACTAAAGAGATAAGATAAAGTGCGCTGTGACGAGGTAAATATTTACCTAGCACAATATTTTTAAACTAGTAAATCCTATGAGGATCGTGGATATCCAAAAAGCGTCCTCATTACCTCTTGCGACATTCCGGCACAATTTATGCATATCCGAATTTCATCTCCTTCTTCCTTTCTGTTTATTGGCCTGAGGAAGTACTAACAGCTAGAAGGATAATTTTTTCTGCTTTAATTTATGTAAATAAAAAAATTTTAAAATATTAAATTTTTTTTAAGAAAGGAATTTACAGAAGAATAACACCACAGGAATATGAAGAAATAGTTTGTAAACCTGATCCTACAATCTAATCTTTTATTTCTACTACTAAAATACCCTCTCTGTTAGACTTAATTTTTTTTAAAATGTAGTTTCTAGAAGCAGTTTAAACTTAAAAAATTATTATAGTTGGTAATTTAGAAGGATACAAAAAAAGGTCTTTTTTAGAACAAAAAGGAATATAGTGAAAAACTTTTAGTTTAAACTTTGTTAAATTAAACTTAATTTAAGAAAAAATAATATAGTAAAAAACTTGAAAGTTAAACTTTGTTTGATTAAGCTTAATTTAAGAAAAAATGAACATAGCGAAAACCCTTTTGGTTAAACTTTGTTTGATTAAATTTAATTTAAGAAAAAAAAAGCCCACACAGCACAATTGCTTGCCTGAAGTTTGAGCGAAGTTGGCACTGCAAACTTCGCAAGTTTGCATTTGACATTTATGAAAACTTGACCTAACCAACAAAATGTCCGCTTGTGCAGAAAGTTTGACGTTTGAAACTTGCTGGAAACTTTCAGTGCAAATTTCAACTTTAGGCCTTGCGCAGTTGATTTCTATGATAGCTAGGGCTGCGCAATTAGTATATTTCGTAACATGCGTGACAAGCAGTCGTTTCAAAACGACTGCTTTGTTCACGCAGTTACGAACGATACTTTTCATAACAAAGTAATAAAAGGCGTAATTCGGTTCTCTGTATAGATAACCAGAAAGTTGCAGAATTAAGAATGATTCACTATGTCACGTCAGAGTGTGCACAAATACAATCCAAATTGAATGTCTCACACTTTTTTACTTGTCAACACGCTGCGCTAGTGATACGGTCAGGTTAGATTTTGAAGCTGTACTACTCACGCTAAAGATATCGACTCTGTTCTGTTGGTCAAACAGTGCGTGCAAGAAAGGTAGAAAAGTGGGGGACATGCAATTTGGACTGTACTTGTTTGCACTCTGACGTCACATAGTGAATCGTTCTTAAATCTGCAACTTTCTGGTTATCTGCAGAGAACCGAATCACGCCATTTTTAAGACTGCGTTATGAAAAGATTTTTTTAAACCTCCCATAGGGGTCACAATGATGTTTTACAAATTCATTAAATCCACACAAAAAAATTTTTTTACCTTTAATTCGAACTTTTCTAGAACCTTCCCTGAAACTTGCGAGGAAAGTTTTCAATTACCAACCAGGTTATACTTGCCGCAAGTTGTTCCGTCAAGCTTTCTGCACAAGCGAACATTTTCTTGGTTAGGTCAACTTTTCATAAATGTCAAATGCAAACTTGCGAAGTTTGCAGTGCCAACTTCGCTCAAACTTCAGGCAAGGAATTGTGCTGTGTGGGAGAATATAGTGAAAAACGTTTTTCAATTGTAAACAATCAATGAGATATAACATTTTATTAAATTTTCTCAAATTTAAAGAATTTTAAATACTTACTTACTCACATTCATAGTGATGAAATTTTAAAAATAATTCAATAAGACACACACACACCGAAAAAAGTTTAGAACACGGTACGTTCGAAATGACCGATATAGATAGATGATTACAATTTGGTAATAGAGCTGTCTCATTTTGGTACGGCAGCCGTACCAAAATGTACCCATTTGTCTTCAGTCTTTCTAGGATTTATTGAATTATTAAAACTTATTATTTATCGGCCAATTTGCGATACTGGACCAATTTATCTTTATTAAAAGATAAATATTAATTATTTAAATTTTTTATAACAATTATTCGTTAAGGGTACCAGTATTGTTCATCGCAGGATTGTCCTGAAATATAAGATTGGATGCGAGTTCCAATCTCACAAGAGTGCCACAACGAAAAGACAATTAATGCGAGTCTTGTTATCAATCTATCACAACACTGGGTGCTGCCATCTTGAGTTTCTGCAGGCAGACGTCAGCGCTGCCACCACTAATGGTTAGTGGTTACAGCGCGAACTATATGTGTAATTCTGATTAGCGGCATAGAGGCACTGTTGTCGCCGCAGAATAAACTACTAACGAGGCGTCGTTCGCCTCGCTTTTCTAAGACTAGGGTGTGTCTGTGACACTTGTGTGTTTTAGAACATTATTAAAAGTTTGACAACAAATGTCTGGACAGGGCTAGGTATGTGGGCGTAGGTGTCTCCCAAGTGACCTTTATTAATTAACATTTAACCTTGTTTGATGGAGTTGGTTCTCCGACTATTTTGACCTTAATTTCGAGTCAGTGATCAGTGTACGTAGCGAATTTATAAAATTATGTCTGAGTGATGTATCCGGTAGAAAATTTAATTTAACTGTCCATGTTTTTCATTTAAATTTAATACATGTGTTAACATTTGGTGTAATTAAAAATTCTAGTTTGTTGTTGGTCCTTATTCTCCAGTCACCGAATTCTAAGTGCTAGCCAAAGAAAAAGAACAAGTTCACTGTAAAAACAAGTATCTCAGTATGAGACGTTTTGTCATCACTTTTAAAACGTTTAGGATGTTTTGTGTCCCTATTCAATGGTAACGAAACATTTAAGTGTTTAGGTTTAAAACACCAGTTTTTACAGAGTTGTGGCTAACTTGGCGCAGATAACTTCATCAATTAATTTAATTTATTTTTAGAATAACACAAATGCGCCGTAGTTCATAAAAGCTTCGCAAAAGCCAAAAATAGCTTTTCTTAGTTGGTTGTAGCCATTTTTTGATCCATTTCAAAAACTATTTTTTTTTTGCAAATCGAAAATAGCCGTTTTCTTATTCTCTTGAAAATGGAGAAAAATGAAAAATTTTTCTATTTGTCGTAAAAGAATGAATTTTTAATGAATTTTCTTGATAAATTAATAGAAATTATATGAAAATAAATAACTGCTTATAAATTTTTATTCTTATCTTTTTTGGTTTGAAATAAATGTGGTATAATTGACTGATATAACATACATAACGTAACATTATAAAAAATATAAATATCAGTAATCACTTGACAAATTTAATTATAGCACTTTCCTGACGTTGCGTTCACGCTGGGTCATCCAGACCCGAGATCGAATTTTAACTGTTCAGAGATCGGCTTCTGACAAAGCACTAAAGCCATCACAATATCACAAAGGGGTTTCATAGTGTTTAGTTAAAGGTTGCCTAATAGGTGGTTCTGATGGTCATAGGAGAAAGTGTCCCTAAAAGAAGCACATTTTAAATAAACACCCGGGTCATCTGGGCCCAGTGTCTATGCTGAGGTTTAAGTGACTTTAGTGTCTACGCCTACAAGTATTTTATTTGCAGATACAATTTCTTTGGGCTTTGCAGCAACATTTTCTTTTTATTATATCTCAAAAAATGATTCTAGCCACGGTTAGCAAACTTCTGGATGCTGTTGAGAATATTGAAATAAATTCTATGTGAACCTATACAAAATTCTATACGTATACGTAGGAACAAGATTATATAAATTATAAAAGTATATACATAAACGTTTGGCATTTTTCAAGATAAGATTTGTTCTGTACATTATGTAGATTGATTCTTCTAGATGTAATAATGAAAATGAGAAATTATTCTTCTGACAAGGGAAGTATTTTTCCAGGTTTCAAAATATACGATTATGTCTTCTTCATCTTAGACTCGGAAAAAATAAATACCCTCAAGCGCTAGCAGAAAAATAAGCTCCCTTAAAGAGCCTGATGAATTTTAAATCAACCGAGCATTCAAATCGAAAAACGTCTTCATCGCTAGAGGACTTTTAGTCCTCGCCTACCGCCTCCTTTGAATTCTTACCTCTCAATAATACAGAAGCACTAATACCCTGATCACATATTCTAAGGAATTGAAAGTAAATCTCATACTTCAGGCGGCTTATAAAAAGCACATTAATTCCATTAGAAAGGAATATTCGTCTCTTCAAGAACAAATAGGTTAATCATGATCATATCAATGCTTTTATTCTCATTCTTATGAAAAAATTTGTTTTCTGTCTGTCACAATATGAGCACCCATATAGTTTCTAAAGAATATTTTTAATTATATGCATTGCTGTAATAATATAATATACTTTTAAAGATTTACTAAAATTACTATTGTAATCGTATTATAAGTCGTATATCCTCTGTACACTGTCTTGATTGGAAATTCGAAGTAATTAATATATTCAGCCTATATTTCCCTCCAGTTTATTTTCAAATTAGGGGAAGAGTAATTTAATGATAATATGCGTTAAAAACTTTCACTCCATGATAAGAAACTAACAAAGGATGATTGAACCATCTCACATACAAATGTGAATTTGCATTTCAGCTGATAAAGGTTAATTTGCATTTAAGATGAACGATCAGAAACTCGAAATTGTCAACAGGATGGCAAGGTGCGACGACTCATTACAGTGGTTTGCATATAGACGGCATATACTACGCGAATGAACGAACAGACATCCAGACTACTACAGGAATAATATGGATTTGAGGGGTTACAAGCACAATGGTGTCACTAATGCACTACCATTCCACATACAATGACCCTGCCTCAGGTAAACTGCCTATACTGTTCATTCTATATTGGGTGGATCTAGCTATTGGATTATCCACAGTTAATAGGAAAATTTCCAATAAAACATTGACAAGTTATAACCTAAAGGTGTCTGAGTTAAAGTTTCATTTATTAATGGATTTGAAATGCAAAGTAAATTAATTAACCTTTAGCTGTAGTCGAGTAATTAACATATTTCGCATGCATAAATCATAAACAAAGGTACATACTGTTAGAGAACGGTATTCTTCAAGTGAACAAGAAATAATTGAATTGTAATGTTTGGTTGTGTGAGTTCTTTCAATTCGGAAAATTGCGAATAAAATTAAAGGATTACAAAAGCAACAGTATTCGCGAATATTAAGAGAAGATTGTAATGAGCGATTGTAACTTGCGGTACGCAATAGAAAGCTTTATCGAATTTATAACGTGTATGTTAAATTTAAAATAGAACTTTTATGTATGTTCTAGACTTGAACTTTTTTTTTATTATTACATATCAGAAAGTGGGACTTTATATATTATGACTATGAGGCTATACACTGCAAAAACTGCTGTCTTCTAAATGTCTTATTTTAAGACGTTAGACACTTTTAAAATGTCTTTTCAGAAAAAATCAATTAATTTAAGGGTCTTTTATATTAAGTGTCTAAAAATTTAAGACATTATTTGTGTCAATCAAATGTAAACAAGACGTCTTTGTGTCTAAAAATATAAGACACAAAACATTAGACAAGAAATATGTCTTCCTTAAGGAAGACATATTGTCAATTTATATTTTATTTATATAGCTTGGTATTAATTAATATATAGTTTTACTATATTTTATTTAAAATAAAGCATTAAAATAATTATTATATAGGTGTAAATTTGTAAATGTCCAAGAATTATTCAAGACTTAAAAAAAAGATGACTGACACAATGAGCCAGTATCATTTTGACACATGACTTAATTTTAGATTGTTATATTGTACAGAATGGAAATGTTATTTTGTACAACTGCTAAATGTTATTTTGTACAGTTTTGAAAAATGAATTTGTTATTTTGTACAATTTTTTAAAAAAGCAATAAAACATTGGAAGTACAATATTTTAGCTTTTTTAAAAAATTGTACAAAATAACAAATTCATTTTTCAAAATTGTACAAAATATCATTTAGCAGTTGTACAAAATAACATTTCCATTCTGTACAATATAACAATCTAAAATTAAGTCATGTGTCAAAATGATACTGGCTCGACACAATATGTATATATTGTATATTTTCCATGAAGAAAAATAACGTAATAATTTATTATAAACAACTTTCTGATAAATATAAATAAGATCGCAAATGGCATGGCCATTTCAAGCGAGAATGAATATCGAAGTTTAACATTGATTGACAAAAGAACTTGACATACGTACAGTTCTCAATAAAATTTGATGATGTTGACCGATGATGAGTTGACTAAGGATCCTCAATGAGTTAAAGAAAATCTGCAACTAGTGATTACCTTCACCAGTGGGTCAACAAAGTGATTTAGTTATAAATTATTCCAATTATTAACACCCATGCAGCACATCTTTCCGGTTTCCATTATATATTTATCGAGGATATCATTAGATATAATAAAATATAATATAAATATAACGTCACACTGCAATAAAAAATAACAACACAATAAAATAAAGTATAATATTACACAATTCCACCATTTAAGAATTATTTATATCACCACAATTTACCTCAAAGGTTCTCGCTAAGACTTTTGTGTGTGACGTGAATTCAATTAATTAACAAGTGAGACAATGACCGGTCTATAATAATGTCTATACGTATATTTAAAGATTGACGAATTCATAAGGTACATGGTGTAACCAGTCTCAATATTGAACATGAAAATATTATAGACCAAAACAAACAGTTAAAGCAGAAAAATGTTGATCTACAACCGAAAGCAGAATGAAAGTAGTATAAAAACTGTTCATAAAAATAGCAAAAATACATTTACAGAGAAATTAGAAAGTACACTAGACATATCGTCACGTTCTTATGTTATACGATATACTTTTTTCTAAAAGTTTTGAAGAGTGACCACTTTTATTTTTAATGCGCAGGTTAGAAATGTACGAATCAGGATTTTCAGACCACAAATCGATTCAAGAACTTCAGGCATCGAATTGAATTTAAACGATTTTGCATTAAAATAAAGTGTTCGATTAGAATTCGATATATGTTTGATTCGAAATCTTCGAATAGTTCAAATTTGAAGTCTTACACTTGGAATGTATAAAGTGGGTAAAAATTTACTTCGATCTCAAGAGACTGGTTTACCTCTCAACTCAACTAACTTCCAAATGTCTTATTTTCTGCGCAGGTGTAAGGAAAAGTAATAAACATCAAAGACATGAACAATACGATTAACCACTAAAAGATTAAGGGTATTGAACGCAATAGAGCTCACTATAAAATTTTATTTGACGTACGTGCAAAAACTTTTTCTAGACTGAGGAATTCTTTTGATTGAATATAATTCTTAACTCTCCTTAAATAAAAGTCTTTTTAATTTTAGAAGCTTTGTATTAAAGTTATCCTAGAGTTGAAGTTTCTTGTTATCCATAACAATATCTAATCTTATAAGTGAACGTATAATACCAGCATTACGTTTGCTGAATCATTGGTCGGGAAAATGTAGTTTGGTGTGATATATCAGTCGTAGTATCAGCATGGCCCATTGCTCGCGAATTCGGCCAATTTCCTGTATCCTGATCTGATCATCACTTTACGATGCATGTACGTAGTATCAAACGCACCAACATTAAACTTGATCATCCCTACATATGAGGTTTGGATTCGTCGATCAATAGTAGAAAGAAGTACAAAAGTTATTGATATAAAACTTTGATTAAAACTATGATTGAAGTTTAAAATTATGTAACAACAAAGTTAGTTTAAGTATCCAAAATAATTATGTATCCTTTTAAAATTAAAGATTGTGTTATTTTTTATTCTATTATTGTATTTTTTGGGCCAAAAGGTTCATATGCCAGAAGGTCCCCCTTTATGAGTCTTTATAAATTATAGCCTCAAAATATTTTTTAAACATATAATTTTTAAAAATTTACCTCTAGTATATAATTTCTTGGGGAGCTCTTTTTTCGACCACACACCAATTAGTGATCTGTGTTGTCCTTTTTATTTTTTATCCTTTCAGTGTAATCTTCAATTGAGAATGCGTAGAGGTTTGTTTGATTAGGAATTCTATACTAAACTGTAAAAAATTTCTGTATTGTGCTTCATATACATGTATATGATATTGAATTTAAAATACAATTATATTAAACTTAAAATATATTATAATTCATTCAACATTTTGAATTCTCAGATACATGTATAGCAAATTTAAATTTATTTGTCACCATGAGTGGACCGCTTAAGCTTTTTTCGAATAAATTCTTTATGAAAGTAAATTAATTTTACTTCTCTATTCCAAGCTTTAGTTTAGATCCCTAGATAAGAGTTTATGTCATGAGAGCTTTGATTTTGTTATTTAGAAAAGATTAAATTAGCGTAAAAAAATATGAGTTTTTTTTAAGGAATGAAAAAATATAACCTTGAGTGGACCACTTTTGAAAAATTGCAAGAAGAGGTCAGGAAATTAATAAAAACTCAAGAAATTGCAAAAGTTATTTAAGATTTTTAATTTCATTCAGTAAATTATCTAGTTTTGACTCCCTGTTATTCTAGACTGTTGTTGACAATACCTATTTAGAAATCACAAAAAATATTAATAAAGAACATAAAATATAGTTACACACAAGTTTATTTTTAATTTAATTCCATAAAAATGGTAAATTGAAATTGGAAATGAAAAAAATTAGACGATTCAATGTCATTCAATGACGATTCATAGACGATTTCAATTCATGGTCCACTCAAGGTGACATGTGACTTTTTAAAGGATCCACAAACATTTTTCTTTCGAGGCAAAATTATTACTTAATTAAACTTAGACAATCAATTTCAATGTCCAAACTAACAGCAAAATAATTAATTACACTTTAGAACTCGAGTTCAACACTATTTTTACACTTCAAAATCACTTCATTAATTGTATCGGCGAATTTTTTGAGAGTTTGTTATTTAAAAAATTTGTTTTGTCAAACAGTAACGTATTTGTTCATTGCAAAACTTAATTTTTTTTGGTTTCCGGGTGTGGCGCTGCTGTTCCAACTATTTATTTCATGTTTTCATTGCCAGATCACTAAAATCTTTTAGGCGGTCCACTCAAGGTGACATTACCCTACCCTGTTAAAAACAAACGAGCTCCTCTAATAGCAAATTAGTTTTAAATAAGTAGTTTGATTTTTGTTCAATTTCGATTTTCTTAATTGATTCAAAGAAGTTCGATTTTTGATCAATTTAAATTTCTCCAATTAATTGAACGTTTGAAATGATTCGAATTTTGTTCAATTTCTGAAAATGAAAGCGGAATACGATATATATAAGGTCTTAAATTATAACAAATTTTTTTGAATTGTTGTAGCAGGAAAAAAATTCAAAATGTAGATTGTAGAAAAACCATTGTTTCTTTCCAAAATAAATATTTATTTATTTAATTTTAAAAATACAAGTATGCTGCATCAGAACTTTGTGGATTTTCTTTTATTTATAATACATACACTGAGAAAAAAATGTGTTTAATTCAATAGTGAAGCTGCTACAGAATGTCATGACATTAAAACAAAATCTTCTGTTATAAATTTAAATGTTTATCATTCTAACTTAAATAAAGGAAACTATTAAGTTAAAAATATGATACTTTGAATTAAAAAATGTAATTATTCAGAAACATGAACAGATGCTATAAAATGTATAGCATATTCTATAGATTCAATTAACGATGTATTTGAATACAGCCAAAAGGATGATTTTGAAAAAATATTTCATTGAGACAATTAATATCACAGCCCTGCATCGGTTTTGGAGAATGAATGTGACCAAGTGTTTCCGAAAGGATTTTTTGATTTGAACATCCGAAGTCCAAAATGTTTAATCACGTCAAGTTTTAAAAAAAAGGGGGTTGAAACCCACTAAAAATGCGTTTTTGCTAAAACTGTATGTGTCAGAAACTTCGCTCTTATCAGAAATTAAAGCCTGAAGTATGCCCTTTCAAATGAGCTATAGGCGAAATTGATTGCATCAACCCTTAATGTAAAGGCTGTGTTTATGTCTAAAGATCTTTTGAAAAAACCTAAAAAAAACATCACTCAAGTGCAATGCACCGATTTTCTTCAAACTTGGTACACTATTCAAATAGCGAAAAATACTTTACACGTATTTTTTTGTATATGCCGGTTTTGAGTTTTAAGAGTAGTAATACTGAATTCATCCCTTAAATCCCTTAGTTTTCTACCCTTTAACTCTTTCATCTAAGCAAAATTAAGCAATTAAAAAAACAAAAGTAAACTGGTTCTTATGGTTTTTGGGGTCGCTGATTACGAATTCAGTGTTAGTTGTCAAAAATACAACATGTTGGATCCAATATGGCGGACGAAAATTGAAAAATCTTTTAGATTCGCCAACAATTTATTACTCGGGGGTTTCTTAAGTCGCTGATTACGAATTCGGTGTTAGTTTTTAAAAATACAAAATGGCGAATCCAATATTGCGGATGAAAAATGGAAAAATCCTTTAGATTCGTCTAAAATCCCTTATGGAAAAGTGTGGCATGAAAATAATGACACAGATGCGTGTCATTACTTCATACTGTCATTGCGTGTCATCATTTCGCGACCACACGAAAAAAATCACATGGCAAAGAATGCACCATTAAAAAACTTTTTATTATTATTAGTTTTATAATAATTTTGTATAAACATACATTGTGCACCATTTTGGGGAGGAAAAAATTTACTGCGCAGCAGTAGGTGCTGTGGAATAAGTAGAAAACGTCTGCGCATCCTGGCATTTTTATGTATGCTTTGCCGTGTCATTTTCTCCCGTGTCATTTTGTTCGTGTGGTCGTGAAATGATGACACGCAATGACACGAAAGTAATGACACGCATCCGTGTCATTATTTTCATGTCACACTTTTCCATAAGAAATTGGTTAATCGGGGGTTTTTGAGGTCGCTGATTACGAATCCATTGTTAGTTTTTAAAAATACTAAATGGCGGATCCAAAATGTCGGACAAATTTTTTAAAAATCCTTTTATTTCGCCAAAAATTGGTTACTGAGAGGTTTTTGAGGTCGCTGATTACGAATTCTGTGTTAGTTTTTAAAAATACAAAATGGCAGATCCAATATATGGCGGACGAAAAATTAAAAAATCCCTTCGATTCGCTTAAAATTGGTTAATCGGGGGTTTTTAGAGTCGCTGATTAAGAATCCATTGATAGTTTTTGAAAGTTAAAAATGGCGGATCCAATAGGTCAGAAAAATTTAAAAGGAGTTTTTAAAATCGCTTAGAATTGGTTACTTTGGGGTTTTTGGGGCCGCTGATTATGAATCTAATATCAATTTCCGAAAATTCAAAATGGCGGATCCAATATGGAAAAATAGTTTTTCGAAAACTGCTTAGATTCACTTGAAATGTGTTAGTTGGGGGTTTTTGGAATCGCTGATTACGAATCTGGTGTTAGCTCTTGAAAATTCATATGTTCAATGATTTAAGCCATCAAATTTTTAAAAACCAGTTAGAAGAAGTTTTTGAAAAATTCTTTTCCCATATTGGATCTGCCATTAAAAATTTTGGAAAACTGCTATTAAATTCGTAATCAGCGACCCCAAAAACTATAAGAACCACTTTACTTTGGTTTTTGTAATTGCTCAATTTTTCTTGGGTGAGTGAGGGTTAAAGGTTAGAAAACGCCCTTTTAAGGTTTAAGAGTTGAAATCAGTATTACTGCCCTTAAAACTCAAAACCGGTATATAAAAAAATACATGTACAGTATTTTTCACTATTTGAATAGTGTACCAAGTTTGAAGAAAATCGGTGCATTGCACTTGAGTAATGTTTTTTTTTTAGTTTTTTTCAAAAAACCTCTAGACATAAACACACCTTCTACATTAAGGGCTGATGCAATCAATTTCGCCTATAGCTCATTTGAAAGGTCATACTTCAGGCTTTAATTTCTGATAAGAGCGAAGTTTCTGACACATACAGTTTTAGCACAATAATTTGTCAGAAACTGCCAAAAACGCATTTTTAGTGGGTTTCAACCCCCTTTTTTCAAAAACTTGACGTGATTAAACATTTTGGACTTCGGATGTTCAAACCAAAAAATCCCTTCGGAAACACTTGGTCACATTCATTCGACAGAGGAAAAGCTTATATTTGCAGGACTGTGTATTTATTTGTTTTAAAATTCAATTTTAACAGAACAATATTATTAAAAATGAAAGTATGTACTATTGAAACAAAGACATATTTGTTTGAACGGTGGTGAATACGCCATTTCTTACATCAAACCAATATGAAATTGATTTTATAGCAGTTTTTTCTCAGTGTAGATTTGTAGTCATTATTTCATTATTGCTCATGTATTAAAACAAATTACTGTTGTTATTTGTCAACTTTTTATAAAATATGCTTAATGACTTGTGGTTTAGTTTGTATTTTGTAACATTACATGTGTTCCAATGACCTCTAAGTGTCATTTAACTTAAAAATGAGAAGTGTGTATTTTTTTCGCTAAAGAATAATCCCAGGGGGTGCAGCTTAATAGTGCAAGATTTTAATGATAATATTGCTTTCTATATTTTTGAATCCTTAAAGTAATTATACCATGGGCAACAATGATGGAAAAATAGACCAATTGTCTGTGATAGTAATGTAATTAATGACGACAATAATTATAACAATGATCCTATAAGGAAAACAAGTTGAGAATCTGAGGCCTTACGTGGATGATTTTTTTTATTGGATTCCTCGAGAGGGGATATATTAACATTTAATTTGCACTTAATGCAAAGAAAATAAAAAATAACATAAAGTGAAAATTCGTATTGAAAATAAATCAATTACATTTTTAATTTTTTATATAAATCGGATGTTTCTTTGTCTTTTCTTGCTCGTTGTTATTCCATAAAATAAATATTTTCAAGTTTTCTAATCCCTTACAAAAAAGATCTACTGGATTCAGTACTGGTTTCAGTACTGGGAAGAAGTACTGGGTTCAGTACTGGGTTTAGTACTCGGTTCAGTATTGGAAAACCAATACTTTTTTCGCCATGCACTGTTGAAAATTTGTTCACCTTGCGCTCTAAGTTTCTATGGGTCCTACGGCTGCGCAGTAGTTTTTTGTTGTAAATTAAATAGAGAGAAATACATTGAACGCAAAATCACAGTTACAATGAAATTTAAAAAAAAATTTGTTATTGTGCTTAAAAAATTATGTTGCGCGAAAAAAGTACTGGTTTCCCAGTACTTAACCCAGTACTGACCCCAGTACTGAACCTAGTACTTCTTCCCAGTAGTGAATCCAGTACTACTTTTTTGTAAGGGATATATTCATATGAAACTTTTTTTCTTTATAAAGTAAAAAGTAACTATACATTTTTTCTCCAAACCGTACAGGACCAGATATTTTCTGAACCTTTCCTGAACCTTGCAGTGATGATTCCAATATTGCAATTCGCAGCTCAAGAAAGTTTGGTGAAAGTAGAAAAATGCCAACATATAAGTAATTGTTGGTAACCTGTGTTACCTACATAGGTTTTTGACAACACTGTAAAAACAGGTGTCTTCCAAGTGTCTTATTTTATGACATAAAACGTTTAGAAAACGTCTTACAGGTATTTTTAAGACACTTTCTCAATGGTTTAAATTTAAGACACCCTAAAATGTCTTAAAAGTGAGGACAAAATAAGACACTTGTTTTTAGAGTGAAGGAAAATTGCTGATTATTATTTGAACTTACTTTTACCTATGAACTTTATACAGGAGTTGATTATCGCAGAACATCCTCGACAGTTCTTACAGATATAGGTACAGATCTTACAACACTGAAACAATATGGAGGTTTTGAAAGTGAGGATATTTATTAATATGAAAACATTAAATAAATTATAAATAAAGTAGCGATGGCAAAACTGACAAATCGGTCTGAGGTGCGAATAAGTTCGACTACATAGGAGTGTATGTCTATTAATTCCAAAAAATAGGTATAAAAATGGGTGTAATTGTTTGGAAACTTGCTATTTCCTTTCAATAAGCTATTATGTTAATAATATTAGAGAGACAATCACCTTTTAATGATGAAATATATATTTTTCATTGAAAAATTAAAGTTGCCATCAAACCCAGTGGCTCATCAAGGAAAGAAAAAATATATTTTAAAATATAATTGACACTCCTGAGAATCAAAAAAATTTTGATGTTAATTAGCATAACATTATAAAAGTATAACAATAGCTTTAGCTGTAAATAAATAGTAAGTTTTAAAATAAATAATTGAAAAAACTTGATAAAATATTGAAATACGAGGGCAAGTTAACCTCCATGACTCTTTGCATAAGTTACGTAAAGTACGTCAGTAGTCGCGCATTCGCGCTAACAAGTAATTATAAACTTGACTTGCAATTAAGGTTATGTATAATGTTGATTAAGATACAAAATACAAATATTCTTTTAAATTAAAAAACTTTCAAATTATACAATGAAACATTTTTAGTTAAGAAAATTCTTTCCATTGTTCCATTTAAAATAATGTTATTAAACATTTAACTGTATTTGAAAAAATTAGAATTTTTCTCATACATTTAAGGGTTTTTTCGTACGTTACGAATCTTGAACGTATTTTATTTGCGCGTCTTATAAATTGACGAACTTATAACCTTTCGAACTTACCCACAAGGATTAGTCAAAACATTAATCAATTTTTTTAATTTTACAAGATATTTTTAGTTATTAAATTTTTGGTTTTATAAAGCTTAGTGGTTCAAGATTATAATAAAAAAAATTATTCAAAATCTTTCAATGATAAGTGCAAGTTTTACAAAATTAAAATTTTTTTAAATTATCATTTGGAAGCACCATTTTTACATTTATTTAATATTTTTGTTAATAACCAACCGAGTACCAGAAGAATTTGTAAAAACCATCGTTATCTTACCAAACTTCATTAATATAAAAAATTTTACTGAATTTTCATTTTTTTAAAAGTTATTAACAAAAACGAACTTAGCCGCAGCCCGAACTTACCCGACTCTTCTCTATGACCCTTGCGTGCTTATTATTAGTAAATTAAAATATTCAAGTGGTTATTCTGTCCACCCAATACTCACTCTTATCCAGACACTTTTACATTTGCTTAAGCTACTTTTAATACATCTTCAGATTAGGTAGAAGATTATCCTCTTACGACCAAGTTAGAGGAAATCACGTTTTACGGTTGCGTAGAGTCAGGTTGATTATAATATTTGGGAATATATATATATATATATATATATATATATATATATCTACTTAAACGACAGTTAAACCTTTAATTAACTGGAGCATACGCAAATTAGAATGCTTTGTAAAGAGTTCTTTTGGATGCCATTAAAGATTAATTATTATTTATACATATTATAAATAAGAATGGAATAAAACTGTTCACAGGAGAAAAAATTTTGAAAGCAAAGACTTAGTTAAACTTATGGGTTAAAAATTATGGGTTTCGATTTCAGTCCCCTTGTTAATCAGTTCCACCATCTAAATTTTCTGTTAAAGTCCAGACTGACAAGGGAGCAATTTGCCAGTTGTTTAAGTGCCGAGTGTTAAGTGCTCTGTCGTTTATGTTTCTCCATTATTGTTTTATGTTTGCAGCCCCTCGACTTGCTGTATACAACGATTGAAATTAATTCGAGTTTATGACTGACGTATAAAACAGGCACCGAGTGCTGAGAGAAGATAGCTAACTTATGCAGATACTGTGTGATTTTAATTTCAGAAACGAATTATAATGCAAAAAGATATTCTGGTATCACTTATGAAATAGTGAAGAAAATTATGCAAGATTTACTTTAAAAAGAGAGTGTAGACTGTTTTTCACCTGGATAACTCTTTAAATTTTTTATATGTCAGTTAAAATTAAAAATCAATACTAATTACCAATAAAGAAATGATATTTAAGTAAGTCTTGGTAAATAAAAATTATGAACATAAAATATTATAATACAAGACGAATTTTCGGTTTTTTATTGTTTTTATATTTGTCAAATTCAAAACTTTGACGATTATTTATTTCGCCTTGGAGAAAAATGAATTCAACTTTTACTGACGTGCAACTTAAAAAATATGTAAGTAACATTATCATTTCGGTCTACAGCCGCGAAACAAAAAACACAAGTATCGATCTAAACGACAATCTTAAGTATATTTTTAATTTGTACGGCAGTTTACATTTTTCTATTTATTTGGATAGTGGCTAATTTTTCACTGATTTAAAATTTAGAAAATACTTCGTAATATTCAATAATTACTGCTTCATAGAGGAAGTATTGTTTTACCCTCAAATGATCGATTGCGATTTTTTGACATATCTCGACATATTTCTACCACAGGTTGTCGAAACAGAAGTTTTTAAAAAATGTCTGTCTGTCTGTCTGTCTGTGTGTGCGTGTGTGTGTGTGTGTATGTTCACACTCCGTTTGGCCCAATATCTCAAAAACTATAATACTTAGCATTGTGTTTCTTTCGAAATTATAGGTCGTAATTATGATATACGTTTGAACCCGATCGATGAATTCTAACTATTTTTTTTCGCATTTAAAAATGTTTAAAAAATCGTTTTTTTGCAAAATTGTATATTTATTTTAAAAAAGTTTTAGTTGCAATTTAGTCCAAAGTTATTAGCATTTTAAAAATTAAAAATGTTGAAAATTTTGTTTTTTAATAATTTTATTTTTATGATTTATTACAAGCTTCAATGTATTTTTATTATTATGTAGATGATTAAAAAACACATTGAATGACTTATTGGCGAATCTTCTAAGGTTTAAAAACTTTTTAATTTTTATAAAAATCAATTTTTTGATGTTTTTTTGCTTTTTATATATAAATATTATGAAGAATAATTTTTACTCGTCTTGTAGACAATTTAAAAATGCATCAATTGGTCCATTTGATATTTTTTTGCGAGCTATTAATTAAAACTTAGTGATCTTTGTAGTAATCTCTATGAGAAATAAGCATTATTTTCAAAAAATAAATACCAAAAATTACTCACACCAAATATATGGCAGCGGTTTTTTTCATAATTATCGTAACGTTTTACAGTAATATTTTTTTGTGGCATTTAAAACAGCTTTTAATTTCTTTAATGAACTGATTATTGATTATTATTATTCTGAAATCATAGAAAATTTGTCTGATAAACTGAGACGTGTCTAATAACTGGTACTTTTACCCTATTTATGTCTTTTTCGAGATATTGTACAATAAACTTTCTGCATATCATCCTAATTGCGTAAGAAATTCCAAGTCTTGCGTGAGCCTCAGTATTGTAAAATAGAGGCATAAAATGGGTCTTCCTTGTTAAATGCTTCCTCTACTGTTCCTTTACAGGGCTAACTTACTTTAGCATAATTCTTATTCTCTCTAAATATATATCTTGGCACATTTAATAAACCTTCATTGAGTAAAGCAATTTTATTCCTATTATAGTCATTTCTTAGATTTTGCTTCGTCTTTAGGATTCTGCAACAATTGTTCTTTATATTCTTAGGTTCTTGGATTTCAGTAATTTTCTCGATTGTATATAAAGAGCATCTTGTTTTCCAGTTTTAGGCCGATGATCATGATTCGAGTACTGTAACTTTTTTGTTGAAAAATTGTAATTCTTGTATGGACTGTGACTTAACAATGTCAAAATCACACTGTTATCTCAGTGATTTTCTCCATCGCCAACGCCATCTTATAGTGTAACAAACCTATTATACCATTCGTATATATGTCCTCATAAAAAGACCCAATTTGTCAATTTTATTTTGCGACATGTTTAAGATATTTAATTTAATTCACCTTTACCATATCTGGCTCTGTTTCATTTCAATATTATATCATTTTCATGTAATTTTAAGAAGTCATTATTATATTTGACTTTCATATATTGAAGGTACTTTAAAAGAATAAGATGACAATAGCATAAAGTACAAGAAGATGGAAACTAGACTAAAACCCAAAGTACATGATTTCACTCTTTTTACAGAATCGAATATACAAACTGATCTAGAAACTATTAATTTTAGAGTTCATTGGGAATTCAACCTGCAATAATTAGGAGTTGAACGGGAATTGAACCTGAATTAATGAAGATTTGAATCAAGAACTGAACTAAGCGCTGTGTTTGAACACAGTTGAATCAAGCATAGTGTCTTTTTCTTCGTAAAAACTTGAAAAACAGAACCAACTTTCTGTCAATCTTTTTGTAGTCCAGTCAATACGCCGAAAAAAACTTAATATACGGTAATAACTCTAAAGGTCGATATTTTTTGTTTAAACCCTTTATTTTGTCATACAATTAAATTAATTCTTAATTAATTATTAACTAAGTTTTCGTCAGGCGTGACGACCGGAAACCCTGGTAAATTTTTCGAAAAAGGTGCAAAAAATCACGTTTTCTGAAATTGACGGTTTTTGTGCATTCTATGTAAAAAATATGTAATATTATAAAAGAAAAAAATTTATAAAATTCTGAGCCTCTTGAAAAAAAGATGAAGATCTGGCGCAAAGTGTTGTTTCACTGGATAATACCTAACATTCTTATTTCCAAACATAAAAGTGCGATGTCTACCTTATTATTAGTACCTGATTCTGATAAAACATGTCGGGACTGTAATGCTGACATTCAAAAAGAAGTTGCTCGATGCGATAAATGCAATGCACCGTTTCATCCTAGCTGTATTAAAACTAAGAAAAAGTGTTGTGCCTGTTCAAGGTCATCATCGCCGAGTTTAGCCAGGAGAGCGGTCACTAAGGAAGAATTGGTTGAATTGCTGGCTTATCAGTTAAAGCAAATTTGTCTCAAATTAGATCCACAGTGCGAATCTTTGGATAAAGTTTCCGAACGAGTTACCGGAATAGAAAATTCTATCTCTAGTGCTTTAATTCGAGTGGACTTATTATGGAGACTGAAGTGCTTGATATAAAAAAGGACATTGAAATTTTAAAGAACAAAATCGCGAAATTCTCAGATCTCACATTTTCTAATTACTTAAAAGAAATTGAAGATCCTAATAGCCGCAAATCAAATATTATTTTATTTAATGTTCCTGAGGATGACAACGAATCTTCAATTAAAAACAATTTTTCTCCTGATTCAAAACTTGTTCTAAATATTTTGAACGTCTTATTGCCTGATAAAATTCCTGAAACTGAGTCACTTAAACGTCTGGGACTCAGAACACAAATGTCACCTCAACCAAGTCCTTTGCGTGTTCTTTTGATGGATGAGTCAAATGTCAAACTTACGATCATGGCCTTCAAAAATCTTAAATCCAAACAAACAGCTCTTCCAGAAATTTTACCTAAAAATATTTCTCTTTTATGGGACAAAACTCAATTGCGAATGCAAGAATACTGAAATTCTAGAAAATAAATGGAAAATCGTATTTTGAAAGAAAAGAACGGGCTTCGAATTATTTACATAAAAGGATTACCTCAAATTATTAAGAAAGACCAGAATTACCTCGTACCTAATATTACATATATCTGTCCATCATTACTAACACATATAAGCCAATTGAACTAAACTATCCCTTTTCTCATTTCTATTACTTTAAACTATGGTTAAACGACACTGCAACACATCTATCTCTTATCAACTTCTCAAAAATGAATAAACTACAATTTATCCCCTGCTTCAAACCTCCACATTATTGTCTTGGCTTCAACTTTACATTAGATTTCTGGAGATTTATTAAGTAAAGGAGGTGTTTTTATTTGTCATCGATGTGCTTATTTTTTATTACATTCTTCAAGAGAATGGAGTGCTAGTTGTTGAGTAATTTGAACATTAAAAAGCTCATATAGTAATTTATCTTAAATTTAAAATTTTATGTTTTGGAACATTTTTTAGATTTTTACTAACAAGGAAAAAATTAATTTTCTAATGCTAATGTCAAAAATATAAAGACATAAATTCTATTTTAAGCTTATTTTATCAGATTTATATATTATCTTGGATACGGTGTTAAAACTTTGATATTGTTTAATACTTTGCCTCATACTTAAAAGTGTTATACTTCTCATACAACTTTCATTATTTTTTAGTTTTATGTTTTGTTATGTACTCTGTACAAAAGAGCCTCAAGCTCGTTAATACCTAAATAAATAAATAAACTTGATTGGCGAAACAGTTCCTGAGTTATGCCCTTTCAAAGTTAACTAATTTTTCATCATTTTTGCCCGAAAAAACTTTCTTAAAAACTGTCGTAGAACTTTTTTAACCTAATTAGATGGAAAAACGATTTACATAAATGTTGAAGTAGACTACATTAGCTTTAAATTCCCGTTTAGAAACTTTAATTCGGCCCAATAGGTATCGAGTTATGACCTTCTAAAAAAACACCAATTTTCACGTTTTTTCACATAGGGTAATCGGTACAATGATTGGCCCCTTTAGAAAATTTTTATGTTTGACACATTGTCAAATTTACACCAGTTGTCAAAAAAATATTTGAAAAACACTAATCCACAGTAAATTTATTCTATTTTAAATGTTAATTTTAGAAAAAAATAGAAAAAATTTAAATAATCGACATTTAAAGAACTAGGTGTAAATTCTGTCCATTTCATGGACACTTCGCTTCCAAGGAAGCAAGATAATTTGCTTCCTCATAGAGGAAGCAATAAATTTATTTATAATATAAAAAATAATAATTTAATTTTAAATTAATTATTATTTATTTTTATGCAAATAAGTAATAATAATAAAATAATAATAAATCAATATATATATATTTTTTTTTATCTTCCAAAACTTTATTTATTTATTTATTATAACCAAATTTGTGTAATATATAGAATAATTAATATAAAAAATTTTTTTTATAGCATATTCGTTTTTTAAAATAGAATATTTTTTTTTAAAAAGGAACTGTGGTCAAAAAATAATAATTGTTAGAAATTTTTTGGCAAAAAAAGAGATTTTTCGATGAAAAAAAAATGAAAAATCATGAATTATTAAGTAGGTTTTTAGTCAATTATATACTTTATATAGGTCAATCGATTCGTTTTGAGACAAGGAATATGATTTTGTAATTCGTTTGGTTGAATTTTTAGCATGAAAAAAATTTCCAAAAACGAGATTTTTTGATGAAAAAAACTGAAAAATCATGAATTATTACGTGAGTTTTTGGTCAATTATATACTTTATATAGGTCAATCGATTCGTTTTGAAACAAGGAATATGATTTTTTCATTCATTTGTCTGAATTTTTTGCATGAAAAAATTTTTTGCCAAAAAACGATATTTTTCGATGAAAAAAGGTGCTCAAAAAAATTTGATTGGGTATTTTCAAAAATCCCTGTATCTAAATTTAGATATTTGTGAGCTTCATATGTCATCCAAATTTTACTAAAATCCGATGAAGCGTTCTCGAAATATCCTGGCGACAAAAAATTTACCACATACACACTTACATACACACACACACCCACACACACATCCGGACATTTTCTCAGGAATGAAAATTTGAACTTTTCAGATGAAACTGAGTCGATTTACACTATTTTTGGAAAATCGAAAATCTTAACGATCACAACGCTTCCTCTATGAGGAAGCAAAATAATATAAATGGCAAAAAAATACATTTATTGGCCTTAAAATCATAGTGATTGACCGAGGCCAATAATTGTATGATTGGCCTATAAAAGTTATTAAATACAAAGATTGGCCGCCTAGCCGTTTCTATTAGTTTTTGGCATGTTGTCAGAAAACGGATTGTCTCGAGTGATTTATCAAAAAATTGTTACACAAACACTTGTAAATATATGTAAAATAATATTTATATCTATAAAATCAACTAAAAAAACTCCACACTGGAAAAAAGACCGTTTAATATAGACACAAGCATGCACTTTATGGGCACAAGTTTGTTTACATTTTGAGGCTAGAGAAAATAACCAACGTCGCAGTATAATACTGAAAATTGTTTAATAGCTTCTTAACCTCCAGCAAATTTGTCAAAGATAATCATTTAAAGTAATGCTAATTCAATAAATTAACCAAATAAAATCACTGTGTGCCAGCCCCGTCAGCTGACTGGCGTACTAACCTATCTGACAGAGGCGACACTACCGACATAATAAAACTTCGAATTTTCAGTTATTGGCTCCTAGATTGTACAATGATTGGCCGTGGCCAACAATTGTATATTAAGATTATTTAACACTTTTACACAGAAGGATTTATTTAAAAACATGTATTTAAAAGTTGTAAAAGATTTTTAATAATATTTTACAATATTTTTAAGAAATATAGTCATTGGCCTCTTAAGCAACTACGGTCAATAATTGTGTTTTCGTGCAATTCGAAGAGGGTATTATTGGCTCTCATATAAATTGAAAAAACGTTATATTTTGAAATAAAAACTACTTTATAGTCTTTCTAGAATCAACGTAAGTTTATGTTTGAAAGAATTTTCTCTCAAAAACATATTTTTACGATCAAAAATGCCAATTTACTACGAAGGTACACTACATACGACGATAGTGTTTTCTGCTTTCTGTCTCTCTTTTCAGTACACGTAAATAAATAATTAAATTAAAATTAATAATGAAGGACCAGATAATCCCGATTGTAATGATCGTTGCTTAATTGTGTAAAGTTTATTAAGCATAAATTAAATACTGATTTGATGTAACTGATTTGTATCCGGTCAATTTCCCGAATCCAATTTCCCGAAAGCCGTCCTCCCGAAAATCCAATTTCCCGAATGTCAAATTTCCCGAATGCCTTTTTCCCGAAGACCTTTTTCCCGAATCCAATTTCCCGAAAGCCCTTTTCCCGAATGTCCAATTTCCCGAAAGCCTTTTCCTGAAAATAGAAATTTAATTTGAATTTGAATTGCTGCTAATGTAAAAATAATGGACTGTTGTTACCATAGCAACTAAAAACATTGTTTATTACAAATGTCAGTATTGTTTTTAATATCTTATTTTCATTTAACATTTTGTATAATTTAAAATATATTTTTTAATAATGGAAGAGGTAGCACGGAATTTAGGAACAAAATTAGTATATCGTGGATTCTTGTATCAGCGTTCCAAAATTTTAAAAGGAAAAATGTACTGGGACTGCATTAGGTTGCGAAAAAGAATGTGTGATGCCCGACTAGTGAGTACTGGTGCGCCTGGTGAAAATGTTGTAATTCTAAAAGGAGGTGAGGAATCCGATCATACACATCCACCGAATCGTGACGAATGCGAGTCAGAAGTTGTAAAGTCTTCCTTTCAGAACTACTTCTTGCTGCACCTGAAGAACTTCGACCAGTGCTGGATTACTTTGGCGAAACTTATGTTATAGGTAAACCAGCACGAGGTCGAAGGAGAGGCATTCTGCCCAGATATCCTATAGATAAGTGGAATCAGGATGAAGCAGCTTTGCGAGGTAGTCACAAAACAAATAATGTTAGTGAAGGGTGGCACAATAGGTTTGCCTTGCTTATCCGAAAACATCACCCCGACCTGTACTCTTTGCTAAGAGAATTTCAAAAAGAGCAGGCCGATACGGAGGTTTCCATAGCGGAATTGAGTTTAGGAAAATCCGTAAAAGCGGCACCAAAGAAAAAGTGGATAACCATCCAGAAACGTCTTCACACTACATCGTTTTATAATTTTTTTATATGTATTTTATAATTTTTTTTCTTTTTACAAATTCATTTTATATGTATGTTTTATATCCTATATACAAATTTTACATATTTATATACATATACATATTTATGGAAATAAAATTAATTTTTTATATTTATATACAAATTTTACATATTTATATACATATACATATTTATAGAAATAAAATTAATTTTTTATTTTTCGGGTACATAGACGTTCGGGAAAAAGGTCTTCGGGAAAAAGGCATTCGGGAAATTTGACATTCGGGAAATTGGGTTTCGGGAGGACGGCTTTCGGGAAATTGGATTCGGGAAATTGACCGGTAACTTATTATATTTATATTTTATCAAGGCGGCCAATCATTGTACCGATTACCCTAGTTGCATTTTTTTTTATTTCGAAACGATTGCTCTTGTATTTTTTGGTTAAATACAAGTTTATTACTATACATTTTTGCATTATTATTACTATTTTGAACATCACTTTAGAAAATTTCTAGATGGCGGATTCAAAATGGCGACGGAAGACATTTTTTTTCAACCCAAAATGGTGGATCTATTATGGCGGACAATATTTTTTAAATCGATCATATTTGTTTAAAACTTGTTACTAGGGAATTTTTTGGGTTGCTGATCACGAATATGAAGTCAGATTTAAAAAATTCAAAATGCCGAATCATGTCGGACAGTACTCAACAAATTCATCAGTTTATTCATGTACAGCGATCTCAAAAACCCCTGAGTAACAAATTTTGTCGCAAATTTTAAACAAATCCTATCGTAATTGCTCAATTCTCATTTCTTAATCTATACAGTGTGTCATGTGGTCAGAGAAGTCAGAGTAAGGTCATTTTTTTTGGTTTAGAAAAAAGTTAGAAAAGGTCAGGAAAGGTTTATTACTTGTGCAAGAGTTTATTATTTTTTAAAAAATGTTCATGTTTTGTCCAATTAATTTTATAATAATAATAAAAAAATTACTTAATCTTTAATATATTTAATTTACGTTAATATTCAGTAACTCTTATTGTTTTAGTAGGGGAAACGCCCTATGGCGGATAGCTATTCCAACAGCGGATAACTTTAAATATTTTAAAAATTATTCATTATACCGAAATAAATCTTAAAAAACTATAATAAATATTATTCGCTTAATGTTTCAATTATTATTATGATTGAAATTTATAGTTTATTTCGTAATTATTTAAAGTTATCCACTGTTGGAATGGCTATCCACCATAGGGCAGTTTTTCCTTCCTTATATTCCTTAAAAATGGGAGAAAATAAGTCAGGGAAAGTCAAAGAATTTTTTTGTTTAATCTAGCGGGACACCCTGTTATAAAAAAAATTTTCTTTTACAAACTTCGTAAATTCATTGACTTATTTTTATCCCATAAGAGGTGTAACGAAGTGAAATTTTGCTATGCTCCGAATTCGCTCGCCGGAGCCAAGGTTCTCATGATATATTCACTTATATTGGTAAACTAGATTTTAGACCCTAAATGTTCTTACTTAATTTCTACTGTCGCTTTGGGATAGGCAAAGTCAGTAAAACTCACAGGATTTCTATTAGTAAGAAATACCAAATAATATATTGTATCAAAAATAGTAAATGTACAAAAAATAATATAATATAAAATGAATTTAAATATTAAAGAATATAAAGAAAATAAGAGAATTTAACAATAAAATATAAATAAATAACAATAAATGTGCTAGAAGAGCCGATGTAAAAACCAGGGTGTCTACTAACCGGGAAAACCGGGAAATAACCGGGAATTTAAATTGACCGGGAAAAACCGGGAATTAACCGGGAATTTTCCGTCAAACCGTGAATTTTTTTCTGGGATCCCGAGTCGAAATTTTGAAGCTACTTTGAAGCTCATGAGGAACTTTAGCTTCTACTTAACGACTTCTTAATTTTTAGCCTCTTCTTTACTTCTAATAATAATATTTCCTTCTACTTTACGTCTATACACATGTTTCATTTTTCCAATCATTAAAATTAGCAGCTCTTTTAAAGCTCCACATTCCCAGTTATAAAGAAATGAAAATTTTTATTCTACTTTAAACCTGCAAGTGAAACTCAGTCATTTTTCCATTGAAATATACTTTTTTATTTAACAAATAAGAAAAACGGGAGTTAAACTAACTTTTTCTTCAATTATTGTTCCTCTGATTAGCCCTAAAACTATCCAACATTTAAAAACAAATTGAATAGGTGCATTAATAAAAAAATAAGCGTATTTATTTTTAAAAATATGAAAAAACTTATGAAACTCAACGAAATAATAATAAATAATAATTATTATTTATTCTTTATAATTTATTTATCAATAAAATAACATGACAAATACAACAGCAAAAAATATCATTAGTAAAAGGAGAAAAAATCTTTAAATTTTGTAAAAATAAGAAATTATAAGATAAAATTTAAACAGTTTCGAAAAAGAAACTGAATTAGAAACTAAAGAAGAATTACGAATATTGTAAGACTTAAAAAAAGGATTATTGTGAATATGAAAAATAATTAATATTATTTAATTATTTTGCATTAACTAATGTGTCTTTAAATTTGAATTAATTGACATTTAAAAGTTTGAAAAAATTGGAATATGAGTTTATTGACGTTTGGAATTTATTTAAATTATAATGACCTAAAGATATCAAAATTTGATATTATTTTTTGCTATCTTCATACCAAAAATTTGTAAATCGTAGGTAGTTTGATTATCTATATTAGCCCAATTATTTAAATTTTATAAAGATTAAAATATTAAAATTGAAATTTTTAAGATTTATCCACAAATTTGTGTTTTTTTTTAATGGTTTGTGATTTTTACATGCAGTATTAGACATCCGGAGAATTGTAAAGTTTTTTTTTTTATTTAAATCATGATTTTAATGCAAATGCTTCAATGATTTAAATCAATATCAGCCTGTAACTTGACAATAATAAATTGTTTAAACAAATGAAAAATACATAAAAATCTCCGTAAACATTCAGAAATTGGCGATATCTAACAATTTTGTTGAAAAGTCCTAAAAAAACTATTCGTAATTTGTATCATAAGGACACTGAGAAAATTAAATATTAAGTTTATAAGCGTCGGTAGCGTAGTGGTTAGTGCGTTAGATTATAAGTGCGTAGGTCGTTATGTCGTGGGTTCGAATCCCCACTTGCGTTATAATAATTTATTTAGTAAGTTTAGACTATTTCCAGCTTGTGTGTATTAAGTGTGACGAATTCTAAAAGCGCATGAATTTTGAATATTTATTTTATATTTTTTTTTATAATTTCATTCATATTAATTTCAGTTTTATTCGCAAAAACAGATTCTTTCTTTGTTTAGACTTTAGAAGATCAATAAAAAAGGGGTCTTGAGCGTTAAAAGAGGCCTTAATATAGTTGAATATTAGCTTCTACTTTAACGCTCTCATCGCGGAAACAGGAAATTTCTTCCAATAATAGCACCAAAGTAGAAGCTAAATTGTATTGAATTTGCTTCTACTTTAAACCTCTATTTCCTAAAAATTTTGGACTATGTAGCGTTAAAGTAGCCTCAAAATTTCGACTCGGGATAATACATTTTTTTCAATTTTCAATTATTTTCTTCAATTTCCAATAACTTTCTACAATTCTCAATTATTTTCTTCCATTTGGAATTATTTTCATTAATTTAAAATTATTTTTTCATTTCTCAATTATTTTCTTCGGTTTTAGAGCCAGTATCATTTTGACACATGACTTAATTTTAGATTGTTATACTGTACAGAATGGAAATGTTATTTTGTACAACTGCTAAATGTTATTTTGTACAGTTTTGAAAAATGAATTTGTTATTTTGTACAATTTTTTAAAAAAGCTAAAAACTTTGGGATTACAATTAAGTCCATTTTTTAAATAATTGTACAAAATAACAAATTCATTTTTTAAAATTGTACAAAATATCATTTAGCAGTTGTACAAAATAACATTCTCATTCTGTACAATATAATAATCTTTAAAATAAGTTTTGTGTCAAAATGATACTGGCTCCAAAATATCATTTAGCAGTTGTACAAAATAACATTTCCATTCTGTACAATATAACAATCTAAAATTAAGTCATGTGTCAAAATGATACTGGCTCCGGTTTTATACTATTTTCTTCAATTGCCAATTATGTTCTTCAATTTTCAATTATTTTCATCAATTTCTAATTAATTTATTCAATTCTGAAATATTTTTTACGATTTTCAATTATTTTAATCAATTTTTAATTATTTTATTCAACTATAAATTTTTTTTTTTGAATTGCCAATTATTTGATTCAATTTTCAGTTATTTTCTTCAATTTTTAATTATTTTCATCAGATCTCAACTATTTCCTTCAATTTTTAATTATTTAATTTAATATTCAATAAATCTCGACTTTTTTCAACTATTTTTTTCAATTATCATTTATTTATTTCACATCTCAATAACTCCTCCAATTTTTAATTATTTTTTTCAAAAATCAATAATTCTCGGCTTTTTTCAATATTTTTTTTCAATTATCAATTATGTTTTTGAAATTTGAATTCAATTCATCAATTATTATTCAACAATTTTCATAAAAATTTTTTATTGTTTTTTTCAAATTCTATAATTTCTGGGTTGTTCAATTTCTTTTTTCTTCAATTATTACTTATTTTCTTATACTTTCAATCCCATTGTTCAATTCTTGAATTATTTTCTTTAATTCTCAATTATAATTTTCGACATTTAATTCCATTCTTTAATTTTCAATTTTTTTTTAACATTCAATAACTTTAGGCTTTTTACAATGACTTTTTTAAATTCTCAATTATTTTCTTCAAATTCCAATTTTTTTCTTAAATTTCAATTATTTTCTTCAATTTCCAATTATTTTTTCATATTTCTTTCCGTTTCTCAATTTCTTTCAATTTTCAATTTCTTCTCAATTTTCTTCAATATTTAACAATTCTCAGCTTTTTTAAATTATGTTTTTCTTTCAATTTTTATTTAAATTGAGAATTTTTAAATTATTTTCATAAATTCGCAATTATTTCCGTCAATTTCTAAATTTTTCTGCTGTTTCCAAATATTGTATTTAATTTTTAAGTACTTTCTTCCATTTTTAGGGTTCCGTACACCACAAGTGTACGCACGGAACCCTATTGGAAAGACTTTGTCGAAAATCGTATCCCCCCCCCCCCCCTAGCCGCCAAACTATTTGTCTTAGAAAGTTCAAATTTGGCCCACATATGTATTTTCACGTGTAGATGAAAGGAAAATTATAGAGAACATGATTTTAGGGGTTGATCATAGCGTTGTCAAGAAAATAACAAGATTTTTGAGAAATTTTGATATTTTTTGGCTGATAACTTTTGTCATTTCTTTGACAGCGCTATCACCACAACAATCTCTATAATTTTTCTGTAATCTACATATGATACTACATTTTTGTACCAAATTTGAACTATCTAAGTCAAATATTTTGGCAGATAAGAGGGGAATACGGTCATTTTTTCGAAAAAATGCGTTTAATTTGTACCATTCCTGCCCTTTATCTGCCAAATTATAGTACTTAGAGTGCTGAAATTTAGTACACAAATGTATTTTCACGTATGGATTACAGGAAAATTATAGAGAACATGATTGTATGTGCTGAACATAGCGTTGTCAAGGAAATAAAAACATTTTTGAGCATCTTTTTAACATACGGGCCATAATTTAGTGTTATAACTTTGACAGCGCTATAATCATCACTTTCTCTATAATTTTTCTGTAATCTACACGTAAATCTACATAAGTGTACCAAATTTCAGCATCCTGAGTCAAATAGTTTGGAATATAAGGGGAGGGGGGATACGGTCATTTTTTTAGCAAAAATGCACTAAAAGTGTACAATGCCACCTCCATATCTGCCAAACTATTGTACTTAGAGTGCTGAAATTTGGTATACATATGTAGTTTGCCATATAGATTACAGAAAAACTGTAGAGAACTTTGTTGCAGATCGTTATCATAGTGTTTTTAAGCAAAAACCAACGATTTAAAAAGATGCTAAAAAATGACCGTATCCCCCCTCCCATAAATTCTAAACAATTTGACTTAGAGAGTTCAAATTTGGTACACAAATGTATTTTCACGTGTAGATTACATAAAAATGGTAGAGAACATGATTGTAGAAGTTGATCATAGCGTTGTTAAGGAAATAAAATGATTTTTGAGTATTTTTTATGGATATTTGCTAAAATCTCTGGATTTTTCGTTGACAGCGCAATCACCATCACGTTCTCTATAATTTTTATGTAATTTACACCTGAAAATACATTCCTGTACAGAATTTGAACATATTTTGGAAGATGGGGGGGGGGGGGGGTGGGTGGTCCATTTTGTATAAAAAATTCATTATATATTATATTTTATATATTATATTATATATAATATGTATAATATATTTATATATTTAATAGTATCAAATATATTAAAAATTATTTTGTTTTGTGTACGGAACCCTCGATTTTAGTGCGAGTGTAACTCGAACTTGCCCGATTTTTAATTATTTTCTTCAATTTTCAATTATTTTCTTTAATTTTTAATTATTTTGTTCTATTTTCAATTGTTTGTTTCAATATTCAGTAATCTCGACTTTTTTCAATTATTTTTTTTTCAATTATCAGTTATTATTTATTTCATATGTTTCAGAACCTCCTTCAATTTTCAATAATTTTCTGCTATTTTCAGTTTAATTGTTCAATTGTTCAATTATTTTTTTCAATTCTCAATTAATTTCTTTAAATAACAATTCTATTCTTCAATTTTTAATGTTTTCTTCAATATTAAATAATTCCTGTCATTTTCCATTTTTTTTTAATTATAAATTATTTTCTCCTTTTTTCAATCCAATTGTTCAGTAATTTTCTTTAATTCTCAATTATTGTATTCGAATTTCAATTTTATTTCTCAATTTTCAATTGTTTTTTTTTTAATATTCAATAATTTTGTGTTTTTCTGATTTCAATTTGCTTATTTAATTTTCAATTTATTTCTTCAATTTTGAATTATTAACTTAAATTTTAAATTATTTTTTTGGATTTTCTATCTAGTTGACCAATTTTCAATTATATTCTTTGAATTTAATAACCATTGTTAAATTTTTTCAATTATTGTATAATTGTAGATTAATATTTACTTTTTTTTTTAATTTTGTTTCTAATTGTCAAATATCTTTGTCATTGTTCAATTATTTCTTCTTATTATTAATTATTTCTTTTCATTATTAATTGTTTCTTTTAATTCTCAATTATTATTTTTTGTAAAGTTTAATATTTAATTCTTCAATTCTCAATTATTTTCTTCAATTATCAACTGTTATATTCAATTTTTGTAGCCATTTGTAGATCTATTTATACTTAAAATAAATTTTAAGTTAACAAGAGAAAAAACCGGGAATTTTGTGAGACGAAATTAGTAGGCACCCTGAAAAACAATAAGATAAATGAAATCGTTTTTCGTTACTTCAGGATTTCGTCCTGCCAGAACTCAGATACACTCGGTATTTTCGGAATCTATAAACAAATCAATAAAAAATAATAATGTAGATTATACAATAAAATCAAGCAATATAATTCATCTAGAATTATCCGGAATAATCGGTCGCGGATTGACTTGGTAAACTCCGTCTCCATTACAATATAAATTACGGACGAACCGCTAAAAATATTGCCGCCGTCATTCACCGTGATGTTAAAATAAAATCGGCTAACTAGAGACGTATGGTCGATTCGCGGATACGTAAACTGAAATTAATTATCAGGTAAGACAATAAATAAATTAATTCATTTTTACGTTAATTACGCGTTTCAGTCCGGTAAAAAACAATTAAATCTGAACGCGTAATTTCAGGTGCGCGGTGAATTTATTTGGAGAACAGTTAACAAACGCGGGTGTTTACCTAGCATAGTCTGTTCAAAAAAAATTTTGACAGTTCAAAAATAAGACGAAAGTGTAACTTAACCTCAAAGTTAAGTTTATTTATTTTTTACTTAAAACATAAATTCCAATTGAAAATTAAAAGTCAAGTGAAATTGTAAGGTTCGTCACAGAGAATCATTTATTTAAACCTAATTTAAAACGAGGAACTTAGGGAATATTCGAAAAGATTTCTATCTTAGACGTAACAGGATGTTCATCCACAAAAAACTACTTTTTTTAATTGGTGCCAAGGACTACTAAAATTTTATTCAGCCGATCAGGATCATATTTTTAAGGCATTATTCTACACATGAGTGGCTATCGTTTGGACCACAATAATGATCAGTGCTGCCACTGACTTACGCAAAATATCGGTAGATTTAACAAAATTTGTAAAAAATCGGTAGATTTACATGGAAAAAAATTGAAAATAAAAATTATCGGTAGATTTTTAATGCAAATTATCGGTAGATCTACCGATAAATCGGTAGCTGTGGCAACACTGATAATGATTTTACGTAAATAATGTCTTATTTGTTTAAAACAATTTTCAACAAAAAATGTCGATTTTCGTGTTTTTTTTAACCATTCGCCATTTTGTTATTTACTGAGATAAATTTTCTATTGTGGTCTGGATGATAGAGGAAATCCTACTGATTGATTGTGAGTAAAAGTACGTTTCATTTTTTGTTTTAGATAATCTGAAGGGGGAACTATTCTTGGCACCGTCTATCCACCTTTTTTTTGAAGGAGTCAACTTTGACAGCGAAGAACTGTTCTTTAATATTAATTTCAAATTCATTAAAAAAAATTTTTCTTTATAGTTTAACATAATTATTATAATATGTAAATGTATAGTGGTAGAGTTGTAATTTATTTTATTTGAAAAAAAATCCTGAAAAAATCCTAAAATTTCGGTCGTCACATAGGAAATGTGATTAAATACTGCAATCGTTTCTCAACCAATAACACAGATTAAATTGGTGTTGGTATTATTATCTGCTCAAATTGATACTGTTAGCTTGAATCGGAGCAAGAAGTAATTAATAACTTCAATCGCTACTCAACCCATGACACAAATTGGATTTTCGTTTAATTCAGAAAGAGTTAGCAGACACCAAAATAATGATAATGTAAAATAATGTAGTTTTTACCAACTTGTCTCTAGCCTCCTCAGGATGGATGTAAGTTTTTAGACAGACAAATTTATTAAGAAACAAATTTGTTTTATTGCAGTTAAGGTCAAGTTTATGAAATTACATCAAAACAAAGCTTCCCACTTCACAAACCGTATTGATCGGAAATATTTTTATCCATGTATAGGTGTTAAAATTTTTTACAAGAAACTTGGTAGTTTTTAAAAGGTAAGTAGGTTCATCATTTATGATAAAAACGTGTTTTGCTTGGATATTTGCTGTTGGTAAAGTCGTTGATTCTACTGCGGAAGATGCATAAAGTGGCTACATTACTATTCCTGACGCGTCTACATCCATTGTTACTTTAAGCTTTGCTAATACGTTAAAAGCCTATTTGTATAGATACCTGTGAGAGGAATATTGCCATTTCGGAATTCAAATACATTTAACTATGTTACGCTGAACGTTGTAGGGGACAACTGCTAGTTAATGACTGAATAATTTAATAAAGAGAATGACTACTATGTTCGATTATCTATTTGAATAATAAAAAGGTTATAATAAGTAGTTCGCACATTGTTTAAAGCATGTCTATTCAGTTTTATTGGAACGAAATTAAAAAGGACCAGAATTTTACAAATTAAGCTCTTTGAAAGTGAAGGTGTTGAGATTATATGTGTCGCTCCAGGGTGAAAGGGACCTTAGCTGCAAGAAATTAATTTTGCGGGACGGGCGTTTGAAGTTGAGCCTGACTAAGCTATTGTTAGGTTGTGCCTATGTTTCATCGCCAATTACACAAAAACTAATAGACATAAAAAAAAATTACTTTTTTGTATGTGAAAGAGCAACTCAAATTCTATTGATTGATATTAAAGATTTAAAATTGAATGTTTTGAATTTTTCAGGACAGGCGTTTGAAGACGAGCCTGCCTTTGTTGTTGTTATGTTATGCCTATGTTTCATCGCTAATAACACAAAAACTAATAGACATAAACAAGTTTTGATTTCTGTATGTGAAAGAGCAACTCAAATTTTATCGATTCATAATAAAAAATCAAAATCCAATGTTTTGCAGCTAAGGTCCCTTTCACCCTGAATCGACACATATGGATTTATTATATTAAAATTTGTAGCAAAAATATTATTTTTAATAGAACTATTATATGCATATATCAGAAAAAACCTGAAAATTAATGCACTTTTAATTCATTCACGTCACTAAATTTTTATTTAATATATAAGGAAAGTTATGATAATTCACAAATAAATTGAATTTCATTCAAGTATGCATTAATTTTAATTTAATTGCGCATTAAAGTAAAATTAATGCAATATTACCTAAAATTTGAGTTACCGATGAATGACAGTTATTTTGGCGTCGGTAATAAGCTAAGTTGCAGAATTATTGTCGTGTAGTTTGTGGTATAGTTTTATAATACTTATGGTGTAAATCGTGTTCAAAATAAACTTCTTTGATGAAGATTAAAATGAACTTTAACTTTGTGACTATGGTTTTTTGTCTCTTTATTTTTAGTAACTGAATTTAATGAATATTGTAACCAACAATTTGTAGGTTATGATTTCAGTGCGTCTATTTCTATTCGCGTGTGTATTTTGCAAACAAATGAATAATTATTAAGTGAATACTCTTATTCGTATGTTTTTTTAAGATAATAATTCAAGTGTTCATAAATTGCTGTGATTCTATTCAAAAAGTTTTCTACACGTTTTGTTTCTTTGGACTTTCTTGCATACGCGTATTTAAACAAATAGTTAATTAAAATCTAAGACAATATGAATGAATTTTCATTCACCTATGTTGGAAGTTTTTTCCAACCACCTACATTAAAATTAATGCACATGTGCATGAATTTTCAGTCACACGTAACTGAATTTTCAGTCACGTGTTTTTAATTTTCATTTACGTGGATGGAAAAAACTTCCAGCATATGTGAGTGAAAATTCAGTCAGATTTTTCTAACAGTATATATAGGTTGTCCACCAGTGTTTGTAAAATGAAATTTACTGTACATATACATAGTTAGAATCTAAATCTAAAATTAGAGGATATAGTTACTTATGTATTAGTTTCGTTTAATGTCAAAAGTATCTTGGCGCTTCCGATTAATAAAAATATATAAATTATAAATTTTAAACTCTATTCACAAAAATGATCGTTTTTGTTGGCTCCCGAAAGTTGAGCGAGACTACTATAACTTGTTACTTTTTCTTCAGATCCTAACAAGGGCGCTGGGTCAATGCAACTGAAACGTTTTATTTCTATTATCACTAATTATCTATTTTTTTCAATCAAGGGAGACTAGAGAAATTATATAGTGTCTTTCACAATCGAAGGGGAACTTATTTGCCTTTCTCTCTTTCAAACTCAAAATATAGAGTTTTTCTAATTTTTCAAAATTTTTATAAAAACTATAATAATAAAAAATATATAATTTAGCTCTTAATTCTATAAATTATTAAAAATAAAAAATATTGAATTAGGGTTAGTTTGTGTAATTAAATGCACTTAATGGTTGACCTTTATTTAGATTTTTTTAAAACATTCTTCCCCAAGTCCTAACAGGAACAAGATACTCTTTTTACATGTTAAATTCGTTGGTATTCTCTCAGTGCAACAAATCTTTTTTAGATAAACAATAACAGGTTTTTGTTTAAAAAATTTTTAATCAGGAGCAAACAACAACTGTTTTTAATTACCTCAACTGACCCTAATTAAATTAATTATTTACAAGTATTAACATTAACTTAGGAGAGCGTCAAAATATATTAATATACCTTTGCACCCTATTTTTGGAGAAGTTGAGATGTTTGACAAGCATGAATGAAATTGCTTTAATGATATTGAAGACAAAAGAAAAATACATGCGAAAATTCTTTTTTCGTGTAAAAAAGTAACAAAAATAGCCCTAAAATTTAAATTTAAATGTATTTTTGATTTTTAAAACTCACTTACTTTTGATAAGCAGCTCTTATTAAAATCGGTAAGAAATCAATCGGTGCATTATTTAATTGTCTACTAAATGAGAATAAAGTATTTTTTTTACAAATTTTAAATATAATGCCAAAAAATATATAATACTTACTTTTTTCAAATTTTATTTCGATTTTTAAAATTCTAAAAACTTTGGATACAATTGAGGGTTTGCTAATAGGTCAATCGATACGTTTTCCAAAAATAAAACTTATAAAATATTTACATTTTAACATTTTAAAAAAGTATATATAGAACTTTGCAAAAGAAAACGATGTTATCGAAATTTTAAGTATGAAAAAAATTAGTTAGAATTGCTCAATCGCTTTCAAATGTATAACATAATTTGTCTTCCTGAGAGACTTTGTCTTTCCTTCCTTATAATTTCTTTAAAAAGACATGCTTCAAAGTAATTTGGGGTAAAGCAATGCTTCCTCTGTAAGTAAACAATAATTATGTTAAGTGAGACAGAAAACCCAAAGGCACTCAAGGAAAGTATTTTATAATTTTAGAAATTTGTTTAAATCATACAAACCTTCGTGTAAGTCATATTTTCATATTGAAAACTTTACAGTTATTTTAAAGATGTTGTGTACGGTTGATTTAACTTATTTACTTATTTGTTTAGTTAAACAAATATAAAAACGATTTGTTTTAAATAACCCTTAACATACAAAAAGGAAAAAATCAGGGACTGACACGAAAACCGAAACAAAATATATTTTATTTTTGTTTCGTTTCGGTTTTGAAAAACTGAAACAAAATATCAATTTAATTTTGTTTTGTGTTGAACCTGAAACGAAAAGGCTCTGAATTACGTTTTCGTCTCATGCCTGAAACGAAAAGGCTTCGAATTTTGTTTTCGTTTCATGACCGAAACGAAAATCAGCTCCGAATTCCGTTTTCGTTTCTCATAAAAAAGGCTCTAAATTTCACAAAAACAATTTTAAACACAATTCTTTTCTTGCAGGAGACGAAAACGAAATTCAGAATCTTTTCGTTTCGGGCATGAGACTGAAACGAAATTCGGTGTTGATTTTCGTTTCGGACATGAGACGAAAACGTAATTCAGAGCATTTTTGTTTCAGACGCAATACAAAACAATATTGTTTGTACATTTTTGTTTCGTCACAACAATTCAAAACAGAAACAGAATTCGGTTTTCGTGTCAGTCCCTGGAAAAAATCGAACCTATTGTAGGAACTACTTTAATACCGCGTATCTACAAATCCTTTAAAGGCTACTTTTAGTGCAATTTGCCCTGAAACATAGCCCTTAATGAATTCACACAAAACCTAAAAGTATCAAAACGGTGCATAATGACACCACTTTTTAGATCATTTCTCATAACACTCAGGTCTCGTGTGATAGGGCTACCATAAACTTGATTTGACTATTCTTCCGCATTTACGAGTAATCAAAATTCTTATTTGTTTTATTTGTACAATACACTGTAAAAACAAGTGTCTTATTTTCAGACATTTTTGTCCTCACTTTTAAGATGTTTTAAAGTGTCTTAATTTTAAACCAATGAGAAAGCATCTTTCAGAATTATTAACCAATGATATTGCTTGAAATAACCGTAAGACGCTTACTTAATGTCTTGTGTCTTAAAATAAGACACTTAGAAGACAGCAGTTTTTGCAGTGTAATTCTTTGCCTAGTGTTTTAGGATAATTACCTACGCGGAATAGCGTTTTATGACTATTACGCTTGAGGAATAGTGTTTTATGACAATTACGCTTGCGGAATTGTATTTTATGGAAATTCCGCATAAGGAATAATGTTTTATACGAATTCCGCATACGGAATAATGTTTTATACGAATTCCGTATGCGGAATTGTATTTTATGACAATTCCGCATGCGGAATAGTGTCTTATGGGAACTCCACATGACGAATAGTATTATATGAAAATTCCGCATGCGGAATTCTGCATTTTATTTCGCACGCGTAATTGTCATAAAACACTATTACATATCCATAATTGTCATAAAACTCAATTCAGCATGCCCAATTGTCATAAAACGCTATTCCGCATGCGTTTTTGTTTAAGCGGGATAGTATAAACTATTCACTTTATTTATAATCACATTAAATAAGTCATAAAGAAGGTTTAAATCAAAGCATTTTCAGCTCCCACTAAACAGGCGGGCAGACGTTCCAGTACTTTGGTTTTACTATTATACCAGTACGGTGCTGCCACACGCCCAAAGTGGGAGACCAGGTTTCCCAAATTTTAATCGTACAGTCGTTCCATGAATTTGGAAGTTGGAGACGATCCAAAGGTTTTTCGGTGATAAGTAAATAAATGAACTTTTAACAATTAGAAACATAAATTCACTGTACTTTGTCAAACATCTTTTTTACAAATACAAACGCAAACAATGTCAAATTTATGACAAACCTAGTTTGAACAATTCATTTTTTAACTTTAATTTTTACGCTGAATATTTAAAAACAATACAAAACAAATTAAGATTATGCAATCAGTTGAATTATTTATAAAAAAAACTATTATTATTTGAGTCATAAAAATTCTAAATTATTACGACAAAACAGATGCATATTCCTTGGCATTAAACATTTTCTGAAATATTGATTTCCATTATGTCAAGATATGTTTAAACGAAGACACAATCCAGGAGTTATATGCAAAAATGAAGATGTAACCTAAAACACTTTTTTATTGTCGATAAACATTAACAGGAACTCACTAGTTTATAATACATACGTTACACTATCAGTACGAATACACGAAATCCAATTTATCCATAACAGGAAGTTGACAAACAGGATAAAAATGTGTTTGATAAACGGTCGTTTTTATCGGTACATTTGCTTCCGCCTCTGGTTGCGCAAATGAGAGAGGTAATTCCTTTAACCTCTTCGCGTTCGTCACGACTATTCTCCACCCATTCCAGTCTCTTGTTCCGGTAAGAAATTCACTGAGTCAAGGGAGAACGCATATTGTCAGGCCATCAGTATCCCTCTCCAGCTTGGTGGAAACTTCTCTCTATAGCCTTCGTCTCGGAGCTAGCGTATATATCGCCCCTATCTATATCTGTGTATGGTTCCAATAAAACGAGAACCACTCACAGCTTTTGTGTCGAATACAGTGGCAGTACTGGGGCGCTCGTGGTTCTTATCGGCCATCAGGTTTTATATCCAGTCCTATATTGAGAAGAGGGTACCGGGTTGCAGGGGGAAGTCAAATGATACTGTATACGGCGTGTTTCACAAAGATTCTATGAAGATTGCCCAGAATTTTATTACGGGAAAAATGTCGGTTAATAAAAATGAATACATAGAACGTTGATACTTCTTCTTTTTTCTTACAACTTCAACTCAGACCATCCTTCATCTATCTACTTCACTCAACCTCTTCGTATTGTATTTCCATTGTCAGTGATTTAAAAGTGCGATTTCGCGCCAAAAGCATAAATCTCCAATGACGATCGTCAAGTTTCTTCCAGCTTTAGATACCCACTGTGTGTATTTTCTACTCTCGTAAGAAACTCTTATCTATTGTCTTTTTATTTTTCCTTCCTTCCTTCTTTATTTTACTTTAAGTTTACGAAAAATACGATGAATCAAGAATTAAGAATGTCATTCAGTTTAAACATTCTCAAATAAAAAAGTACACTATGAAAAGCGATTCTCTTTCAATAGCATAAATGATTCGCATTTGTGTAACAAAATATTATTGATTGTCAAAAAATGTTGCTTACTTAAAAAATGTTAGTGAATCTTGCAAATTTTCTAAAGTATTTTTTAAAGTACATATCAATATTATTTTTTAGACAATTTTATTGGAGTTGATTGAACAGAGCATTAAATAATATGTCTGCAGATGAACTAATAAATAAGCAGCAAAACCCAAGCCGACGGTTGGGAGAAGTCTACAGTACAAAATACCAAATAAATAAAACAAAAGATCCAATCACTTTGCCAGGTAACAGAAGCATCAACGAGAACTGTATCAGTAAGCAGAACAATCGATTGGATGATCTAAAAGGACGAAACTTTAAGCAACCACCGGTACATAGAGTTTCCAGTCTCAAGGGGTGACATACTAAAGAAGAGACAGAAAAGAATATATAGAAAGTATCTCTCTTGTAATGTCAAGAGAATACACAAGAAAAATTTATGTCAATACTTGGCTGGCGGAGAGGCGAAACAGACTGGAAACAGCTTCAAGACTTAAAATTGCTTTGATGTGTTCCAGACGCATAGTCGTCAGGAGAAACCTTGCAACGGTGGTCGGAAGAACTGACCAGGTGATCTTAAGCAGAAAATGGAATGAAAAAGGCTACACGTAAAGTAAAAATGGTATTAAGGTGTAGATACTATGAAGCCGGTACGATCTAATCAAGAAAATCGATACAGACCCCAAAGTTCCTGAGAAATTGAACGATAAAGTAGACCTCGGACAAGGACCATCCTAAAGAAAGGGAGGAGAATATTGAAGTCAGACAAGATGCCTGAAATGAATAAGATAACGAATACTGCTTTGAAATAAATAACTCTAACTTTTCCAGAAAGAATATAGAATCCTGTTTTATACACCGACAGCCAAGTCACTTGACCAGAGTAGAGTTTACCCGATCAAGAATTGTTAATGGAAAACGTTATTCAAGTGTTTGTCAATCTGATCAAAGCTCAACCGAATCTTGTACGCTCTGTGAAGATGATTAAAAAACCTTATTCAAGCGTAACGATAATAATAATTATAGTGGGAGTGAGGCTGTTAGAATGCATCTGCAAAGCACAACTTTATTTCAAGTCAAGTGAATACGGTTATAAATTTCCATAGAAAAGTATTGAATTATCGTTGTTAATTGTCATTTCAGTAACAACACACATGTTACCGCAGCCATATAAAAATGATAATTTTGATACATGTTTGTGTCTAAACATTCAAATTTTGTAATTAATAACCGAATGTCTGTTAGGCTTAGTAATTTGAGGGAAGTAATAACTTGTATTTTAAATCATATGTCTGAATTAATGTAAACTCTGGAATGTTAAATGTTTGAATTTTATTTTGTAAACTACTTTATATACACAATTATACAATTATTCACTGGAAATAGAAAATGCTGTAACTACTTAGAATAACCAAATGGTTAAAACAAATAAATGTATATGTGACCTGGACTGTGAAAAAGGCGCTTACGTGTCAAAAAAATCATTTTTCACTTTTTTGCCGATTCTGGTAGATTTTGAGATGCTCTTTCATGTGGTGTAAACCAAAAAGTCATAATTTGTCAAAAAGTTTGTGAAAACTGAAGCTAAAGAAGAGCACTTTTGCGAAAAAAATTGCGGTTTTTAAAAATCTAGAAAAAGGAAAGAAAATGATTGAAATCGTTTGAAACTCCTTGTTCGGGGGTTTTCGGGATCGCTGATCACGAATCCGGTGTTAGTTTTTGAAAATTCAAATTGGCGGATACAATATGGCTGACAAAACTAAAAACTTATTGGATTCGCTTAAAACTGTCTACTCGGGGGTTTTCGGGGTCGCTGAATACGAATCCAGTGTTAGTTATTCAAAATTCAAAATGGCGGCTCCAATATGGCTGACAAAAAAAATTAAAAACTTATCGGATTCACTTAAAACTGGCTACTCAAGGGTTTTCGAGGTCGCTGATTACGAATCTAGCATTAGGTTTTTAAAATTCAAAATGGCGGATCCAATATTACAGCTTTTTTAAAATGTGAATCACAAAAACCACTGTGTAATGAATTTCAAGCCGTATAAACATGCAGACGTATCAATATCGACTTAGATAGAGATTGAGTCACTCTTTCACATGTTAAAAACCAGAGTGTCATAATTTGTTAAAATGTTTACTAAAAGTAAAGAAAAAGAAAATTACTAATACGAAAAAACCTGAATTTTGTTCAAATTTGAAATAAGGAACATACATCAATTTTTAAATTAAATAAACATTAATATATGCCATAAAAACATATTTTACGCCAAAAGAATGTAATTTTTTTTGTCCGACATATTGGATACGCCATTTTGAATTTTCAGAAACTAACACCAGATTCATAACACTAGTTTACAAAAAAAAAAATTTTATGTACATTCAATGTCACTATTTTTTTCTTATGTAGTAAGCTTCTCGTTACTTAAAAATTACATTTAGAAATTTTTCTGTGGATAGGTTTTCGAAATATGAATTTTTAAAATTTTTTTACGTTTTTTTCGGAGGTGACTTCACGTTTTAGGCCGTATCTCGAGTTACAGAAGTCCGATTGAGTTTTTCTAAGTGTCAAATTAAAGGTATTCAAATTCCAAACAATCGCTTTTAACATTATTTTTTAATCGGTTAAATATTTTAAGTGATATAGTCAAAAAAAAAAAAAAATAGAAAATTTGAGTTTTTGGCCCAAAATCTGAAAAACAAATTCATTCTACCGCCATGCAAAAATAGAAAACGTCAAATTATGTCTAGTTTTAAATTTTTTACATATATGGCTTACTTTTAGGAAGAAAAAAATGTATGGATGAAAAAAATCTATGGGTAATTATTGAAGTTATAAGCCAGGGTACTGAAATTCTCGTTTTACGCCATTTCGGTATTTTACCTCCTTTTATAGTGATTATGTTGATTAATTTAATGAATACAATATCTAATTAGAAAATGGACTTTTTTCACAGATTTCAAATAATTTTCAGTGCTTTACTAATTCAAATTTGACTGAAAATTTTTTTGGAGTTTTTGACAAAAATTTCTGAAGAGGCATAAATTGATTAAAATCTGCTTTTTTGACAAGTTGAATCAGATGCGCAGAGGTTCAATTTTTGTTGAATTTTGTTCGTTAATACATGAAAAAGTTTCAAATTAGATATCGAAATATAAAAAATAAATTATATTTGACTGAAAAGTTTTTTGGAGTTTTTGACAAAAATTTCTGAAGAGGCATAAATTGATTAAAATCTGCTTTTTTGACAAGTTGAAACAGATTTGTTGAATTTTGTTCGTTAATAGATGAAAAAGTTTGAAATTAGATATAGAAATATGAAATTAATTATTTTTTTTAAAAAAATATGTCCGCAGCAGCTCTCAGACGAAAGTCAATGGTTTTTCTCCTTATAAATTAAAAAAGAATCAATTTTCTTTGATTTCTCATTAAAGAAAAATATTCTTAACTACTTTGTGTAATATAATACAATTTATGCCTCTTCAGAAATTTTTGTCAAAAACTCCAAAAAATTTTTTAGTCAAATTTGAATTATTTTTTTATATTTCTATATCTAATTTCAAACTTTTTCATCTAATAACGAACAAAATTAAAAACGAATTGAACCTCTGCGCATCTAATTCAACTTGTCTAAGAAGCAGATTTTGATCAATTTATGCCTCCAGAAATTTTTGTCAAAAACTCCAAAAAATTTGTCAGTCAAATATCATTTATTTTTTATATTTCGATATCTAATTTGAAACTTTTTCATCTATTAACGAACAAAATTCAACAAAAATTGAACCTCTGCGCATCTGATTCAACTTGTCAAAAAAGCATATTTTAATCAATTTATGCCTCTACTTCAGAAATTTTTGTCAAAAACTCCAAAAAAATTTTCAGTCAAATTTGAATTAGTAAAGCACTGAAAATTATTTGAAATCTGTAAAAAAAGTCCATTTTCTAATTAGATATTGTATTCATTAAATTAATCAACATAATCACTATAAAAGGAGGTAAAATACCGAAATGGAGTAAAAAGAGAATTTCAGTACCCTGGCTTATAACTTCAATAATTACACATAGATTTTTTTCATCCATACATTTTTTTTCTTCCTAAAAGTGAGCCATATATGTAAAAAAATTAAAACTGGACATAATTTGACGTTTTCTATTTTTGCATGGCGGTAGAATGAATTTGTTTTTCAGATTTTGGGCCAAAAACTCAAATTTTCTATTTTTTTTTTTTGGCTATATCACTTAAAATATTTAACCGATTAAAAAATAATGTTAAAAGCGATTGTTTGGAATTTTATTACCTTTAATTTGACACTTAGAAAAACTCAATCGGACTTCTGTAACTCGAGATAAGGCCTAAAACGTGAAGTCACCTCCGAAAAAAACGTAAAAAAATTTATATTTCGGAAACCTATCCATAGAAAAATTTCTTAATGTCATTTTTAAGTTTAGAGAACCATAGTACATAAAAAAAAAGTGGCATTAAATGTACATTTTGGCTGTAAACTAGTGTAATTAGAGACCCCGTAAGCCCCCATGTAGCCAGTTTTAGGCAAATCCAATAAGTTTTTTTGTTTTGTCCCCCCTATTATATCTGCCAACTTGAATTTTAAAAACCTGATGCTAAATTCGTAATCAACAACCCCTAAACCCGCGAAGTAGCCAGTTTTAAGCGAATCCGATAAGTTTTTAATTCTTCTGTCAGCCATATTGGATCCGCAATTTTGAATTTTTAAAAACAAACACCACATTTGTAATCAGCGACCCAAAAAACTCCCGAGTAAGGAGTTTGAAGCCATCAAAAAGCGTGAAGTAATATCAATATTAACTTGTTAACTTTAAGATCGTTTTTCTAGAAATCTTGTTTTAGCACGTAAGCCCCCTTTTGACTGTCCAGGTCACATATTATTATACAAATTTTGTTTAACCCATTAACGCCGGGAAGTACAAACTTTTTGTATAAATTTTGACATCATTTATTTGTACAAAAGCATAATAAAATAAAGTTGGCTATAGGCATTTCTTTATGCTCGAGAATCACTCTTTCAGATTCTGCAATAAAAAATTAATTATGTTTATAAATAAACAAATTACAAGCAGTTTTATAATAAAAAACACTATTTTTTTTATTATTTTTACATTTTTGAATTTTTTTGGATCCTTTATAGTAGAGGCATATCTCTGACTGCTACAAATATCGTGTCAAAAATGTTTCAGCTAAAAGAAAGGACTATTGCGAAAATTAAATTTCAAGATTGCGCTCTCAAAATGGCGACTAAAGATGATTTTTTTTTGCAAAATCCTAATGAGATATACGAAAATTTGAAAGTTTTCTAATTATTAAGGGTATAAGAGTTATAAGGTATAAGGGGCTTTTTGGGTTCGCTGATTACGAAACTGAAGTCCGATCTGAAAAATTCAAAATGTCGGATCCAATATGGCGGACGATTTTTTTAAAAATAATCTATTTCGCTTGAAATTTGTTACTCGGGTGTTTTTGGGGATCACTGAATATGAATCTAAAGTCGGATTTTAAAAATTTAAAATGGCGGACCCAATATGGCGGACGATTTTTTTAAAAATCAAGCCAAGTTGCTTCGATTTATTTATTTGGGGGTTTTGGGGGTTGCTTATTATGATTCTGAAGTCAAATAATATTTTTAAAATAAATATTGATAATGGTAGCCTTTCTAAAACTTGACAAGTTCATTTAGGATGATCAAGTTTTTTCCTAATTTTTTAATTTACTGAAATTTATTCAATTGCTAATAAAGACTACAAATTAAATAATTTAAATTTACAATTTATTTAACTTTTTAGGTGCAGTGTGTAAATAGTCTATAACAACAATAAGTTCTTTAAAAATTGTATAAACACCAATATTATTTTTCAACTTTATTCGCTAATGTTTTGTGCATTTTTAAATCACGAAAGAGTGCATCTTTTTTGGTCCACTTCGTCAAAAGTTGATGGAAAACAATAATATTTTGTTTAAAATTTGTTTAATTAACATTTTAATTTTTAATCTTTATTCCCACTTGTATGAAATTCAATAAATTGCATAACTAGAAACAAACTGCCGTTTTCTAGGTGCATTGTGTGAAAAGTTGCTAAACAGTAGTAACAATTTTTTTAAAACAAAAGCAAAATTTGTTGTAACAATAAGAAAAAGTAAAAAAAGCATTATTTGTTGACACAAGAATAAAGAAAAATTTATTTATTTATCAGCCATTTTCAATTTTTAAAATCCGACTTCAGATTTATAATCAGCGACCGCAAAAACCACCGAGAAACGAATTTCAAGCGAAATAGATTATTTGTAAAAAATTCGTCCGCCATATTGGATCCGCCATTTTGAATTTTTCAATTCGGACTTCAGGTTCGTAATCAGCGAACCCAAAAAGCCCCTTATACCTTATACCTCTTATACCCTTAATAATTAGAAAACTTTCAAATTTTCGTATATCTCATTAGGATTTTGCAAAAAAAAATCATCTTTAGTCGCCATTTTGAGAGCGCCATCTTGAAATTTAATTTTCACAATAGTCCTATCTTTTAGCTGAAACATTTTTGACACGATATTTGTAGCAGTCAGAGATATGCCTCTACTATAAAGGATCCAAAAAAATTCAAAAATGTAAAAATAATAAAAAAAATAGTGTTTTTTATTATAAAACTGCTTGTAATTTGTTTATTTATAAACATAATTAATTTTTTATTGCAGAATCTGAAAGAGCGATTCTCGAGCATAAAGAAATGCCTATAGCCAACTTTATTTTATTATGCTTTTATACAAATAAATGATGTCAAACTTTATGCAAAAATTTTGTACTTCCTGGCGCTAATTGGTTAACGGGCATCTGAACTTGGTTGTAACAAGTATTATTCATTTTTTGTTTCAACTGTATCTTATAATACTTTTAAATATGCTCTCTTGAAAGAGCTATTTGTGCAACTCGGTTCGAGGTTGATTTTCTCAGTGTAGGAGGCTTTCAGGATCCCAGTTATGCTAAATTTCGACCTTTAAACTGAAGCTTGTATAGGTGCCAAAATTCTAGCACTTTTTGCGCTTTGATTAGAATAATTAAATTGCTTTGATGAAGTTTAAAATAATTCCTCGATACGTTTTCGGTGCAATATTGCTGAGTTTGATGTGCCGAATCAAAGGGCAATTTTACATATATACAATACCACGGAATACGTTTACATCATGTACTTAGCAGGTAAAGTAAAGTGGGTAATGTAAGTAGATACTAAAGAAACAGCACGTGAGCTGTGCCAATCAAAAGTGCAACGTACGTTCCATGAATCGGCACAAATGCTGCAGCAAAATTTTATTTCTGCTCTAATAATTATTGTAGGAGAAACAACGATGAAACGATTAAGCTAAGCGCAATATTCGCAGTAATCTGCTTCTACACCACATTACTAATATATGAGCTTTTGACTTGTCTCGGTCCCTAAACAACAATGGAAGCTACTGATAGACTAATGTTTGGTTACTTCAGAGATTTAAGGAATGAGGTGCATCGGCCGCTATTCTGAGATTTCATTTGCTTCGTGTATGCCACATCTGCATGGAAGCAAAAGCTCAAATTTTAGATTTTGTTTCAATCCCAAAATAAATAAGGCTTTTTGTTATTGGACTTTTATTCTTAATATTATACATATACCTATATTGGTAATTTTATATTCAGAGCTTTTCTGTATACTTGTATGTTTAATTTAATATAAAGGGAAGCATGGTCTGAAATTGCAAAATCCACAATCGACATTCAGTGAAGAAGATACAAAGTCTTACATGTACTATAAGTCTGTTAGGTCATAAAATCGTATAAAGAAAGATATTAGAAATAGCCGGAGAAGCAAACCAGTCTCCTAAGGGAATTCTCGGATCAATCTGAATGAAATGTTGAAAGAAAGTTCTCTTCCACGCCCGCGGCTTTTACCAAGTACGTTTGTTTACCGCATATGTACGGATATTTACAGATACTTCAAAGATATTTCCAGCATCAAGAAAGATTTTTCACTTGAGTGAAGAAAGGGTAGCAAACAGATCTACTATCGTGAAATGTGTTTGCTTCCTCTCTTGGTAATTTTTTAAAGTTATTGTTCTTTAACAGTTAACAGAATTATATAAAAGATTCATATATATTTTACCAATATTAATTTAAATTTCAGATAATATATTTTTAATGAAATTAAAAATTTATAAAAACACCTGTCTGGAATCATTCTTCAGACTTTTGCACAGTCGTAAGAAAACTCGTCGATTTGTACCACCTACAATTTTTAGTTTTGAAATTTAAATTAATTAAAATGATATAACTTTGGTTTTTATTTAACTAAACTCTTATTTTGTTCATTTAAATTAATTCATTTTGTGTTTATTATCTCACTTTCATTTTTTTATTAAAACTACTGTTTAATTTTATTTTGATATATTAAATTTTACAGCTTAGTTATTTGAATATTTAAATTCAATAATGAAAACTTATTGTTTATTGGCCAACTTGTCGAACTAGATGAATTCATCTTTTAAAATATAAATATTAATAACCACACAGCACCGAAAATCCCTTGAATGTCCCCTGAATATTGTTCCAAATTTCCCGAATATTTGAATCTAATATTCAGGGAACATTCATAATGTTCGTGAATTCACTGTACAGGATTTTCACTGGTCGAACTTGGTTTCTATGACACTTACGGCTGCGCAGTAGTTTTTAATTTTATAGAATCTTACGGGTGTCAATTATAACAAATAATTTTGATCAATTACAAGATCAAAAAAATTTTAGAAATTTTTTTTAACTTTCCCTGAATATTCTAGCAATATTAGATGCGTATATTCCCTGAAAATTAGAAATATATTTTCAGGGAAAATTTGCGTTCAATATTTTTCATGGCGGACATTTAATGCTTCCACGAAACTTCTCTGAATATTAGGTTCGAATATTTGGGAAATATGGACCAATATTCAGGGGAAATTTAGGGAATTTCTGGTGCTGTGTGGGAATTCAATCTCATTCTTTACGTACCACAGTGGTCGTAAACTGAAATTTACTGTTTACGGACACCTACAGGTCGTAATTCTTTATCCATTTTAATAATTTTTTTTTTAAATACTTGGTATTAAATTTTCAATAAACGTAAGGAAACCGATTTTTAAATTTAACATTCAATTGCTAAATATGTAAACAAATAAAGTTACAAAATTGAGTATTTTTGAAATATCAGTCATTATCTATGGAAAATTCCTAAAATATTACTAGACGTTTTCCTTTCAAGTGCGTGGCAGCAGTGTGAACTTCGAGATGGGAATATAGTGTGTAACTAGTAGCAATATGGACGCTTTCGAGTCAACGTGTATCGTTAAAATAATATGTATTTCTTTTCCTCAATAATTTAATAGTTATTATACACCCGTTTTAACGACCTTACAGGCCCAATGAGTGTCCCCCCTAGGGAGTTCTTAGAATTCAGTACTTTGTATATAATCTTTAAGTGTTTTTGCGTCTACAGAACGGCTTGAAATTAGGAGTACTCGCATTTGCCAGGACCACCCGGTATATTGGGTTTGCTCGCCAGTGGAGAGAGAAAACTGTAGAAAAACCTCTCCTGAGTACAACCGGTTTATCGACAGTCGAGTTCTAGTGATCTGCACAGGTCGCTTACCGACAGTGTATATCATTATACCTCGACGTCTTTACCTTCCACTGAAGTTATCTCACAGCCGGAAAAAATCTCAGGCTCCCCGGGGTGCGAACCAAGCAAGCTTGACGCTTGATTTGGGGTGACCGTGGAGTCCAGTACCTTAACCAACTGAGCTAACTCCGTGGTTTAATAATTTAATATTCAGAATGTTACAAGTTTGTTCCAGTCATATTTAAGTGGTGTTCTTTTAATAAAATAACTTTTCTTTTAAGCAGTCAATTTAAATAGGATTTATTATATATTTTACATTTTGGTGCCGAAACCCGGAAACGCGTGGTCTTTTTCTGCGGACATTTTAACGAACATTAACGTAAACGAATCTAACGACTTCAAATTGATTTAACTTTAATGTGAAAAAAAAGTTTTAAAATGAATTAAACTCTAAGGAAAACGAATAGGTCGCAAATAACGAGACTTGAAGGCCAAGCAAATCAGCTGATAAGCGGTGATTTTGATATTTCGGAAGCTGTTGTTTTGGTTGCTCGCATGAAATTTGCTAATGAATCTTTATGTAAGATAAATAAAGAGATGCTTGCTGACGAGGATGAAGAGAGCCTCGAAGATATGTGCGTCAAGATGATAGAATAGAAAGAGAAAGCAGTTGTAATTGTTTCCAAGTTGGAATATGCCATTAGTCGCAAAAAGATGGCGGTTAACAAGGCGAGAGCAAGCCAATCAGAAAGCTTTAACATCGAAAACGCAGATGGAAGTGTCAACCTCAAGAACGGAGGAAACGCAAATGAAACTGGCAACGCGAAAAACAGCGAGAACGCGAACAGAATTGGCAACGTCGATCGGACAGGTCCACGTCAACAAAAAATGTCGGTGAGACTTCCAAAACTAGAATTAATAAAGTTTAACGGCGATTATAACAACTGGTCTTATTTTGGGAGCAATTCAACATTGCTATTCATACAAACCAAGATCTAGATGAAACTTCCAGATTCACTTATTTAAAGTCAGTATTAACGGGAAAGGCTGCGTTGACAGTTCAGGGTTTGACGACAAGTGCTGCAAGTTATAATAATGCCATCAAATTGCTAAAAGATCAGTATGGGAATAGTAAAAAGGTTATCGATAGTTATATACAGCAGCTTCTGTGTTTGACAACTGTGAAAAGCAGGAACGATATTATATCTCTAAGATCATTATATAACACCGTTTCCAAAATAACGAAATCGCTTAAATTATTGGGAATGTCAGCAGAAAATTACGGTTTAATGGTGAAACCAATGATTTTAAAAGCTCTACCATTTAGTATGCGAAGCGAATTTCATAAGAAAAGGTCAACAAACGCTAATGATAATAGCTATAACGAATCAGTTCAAAACAAAGTTATTCAAAGAAGAAAGAGACATTTCGGGAAAAGAAATGTACGGCAGCCGGTCTGTTAACGTCAGTAAAAGAAGAGTGTTTATTTTGCAAATCTCTGGGTCATGATACTACTGACTGTGGTGCTAGTGTTACGTTTACAAAAAAAAATAATATTTTAAAAAATCAGAGACGTTGTTTTCGTTGCACGAAAGTGTTCTGCCAAGCATGCAAGTTCAATGTGTGATCCCAACTACAACAAAGAAGTGAGATTTCAAGAATCTAGTGTTCCGAACAGTTCAGTGGGTACTTCCACTAATACTTCTGTGAGTAACGATGTTTTGGTTAATTTAGTGGCGAATGGTCGCTTGGACACTGTTTACTTGAAAACTGCATGTGCAGGAGTTTTGACAGCTGGTAAACCAACTACGAATTTTATTCGAAGGGAAGTGGAGGGAGGCAGCCAATTGACTTTTGTTAAAGAATGTGTATCTCAACAATTATTGATTATAAAAAAATTTCTATTATGGGTTTTGGAAATTCTGAAAGATCACCTGCGAGAATGTGTAGAAAAGTTTCGATGACTCTAAAAGAAAATATAACGATAAACTAACGAAGAGAACAGCCTTCGAAGTACCAGAAATATGTTTTCAAACTCTGAAAGTGCCGTCATTAAAAAATGCGTCAATAAACGAATTTAGTGTTAAATTTCTACTAGCTGATTTTTCAAGAGTTAGTGATGGTGTTACTCAAGGAATTTCGCTTTTAATTGGATCTGACCGTTATTGGCAGGTTCTAACTGGACAGACCAAGCGCATATCTGACAATTTAGTAGGAGTGGAGACAGTTTTCGGTTGGACAATTCACGGAGTGGGACGAGAGTCTTAAGAAGAAAGTGCTTTTTCGGTTGGAGTAATCGCAGCAAATGTTTTGCATATTCAAGTGGAAGCTGACGATCATTCAGTGGGTTTAAGAAAATTTTGGTCTCTAGAAACGATTGGAATTGACAATGTGAAAAATAATGACAGTTCGAAGACTGGCAGTTTCTTAAAAAACAATGTAACCTATAAAAATAATCGATATTGTGTTGCTTTACCATTAAAGGACCTTAACGTAAATGTTGATTCTAATTTCTCGTGTGCTTTAACAAGATTACAGAATTTAACGAAGAAGCTTTAAGTGTGTGCTAAACTACAAGATTATGACAAAGTAATGAGTAAATATTTTGATAACGATTGTGCGGAACGATCTCCAGAACTATTTAACGTAGACAGAGTGTATTTTATACCACATAGGGCATAGTCACTGAACGATGTCCTCGATTAAGAAGAAAATCTCGTTCTAGACTCTCTCAAGATACTAATGAATTTTAGAGTTGGCAGAATCGCTCTTGTTGCTGATTTAGAAAAGGCGTTTCTACAGATCGAGGTCGCTGAAAGGGATAGAGATACTTACTTAGTTTTTTATGGTACGAAAAATCTTCTAACGATTTGCTACAATTTTCTAGCTATTGAGAAGATAAATAAAGAAAGAATAATAAAAAGAGAAGTTTTGGCTGTTGTCTCATCGATTTGCGATCCATTGGGATTTCTTGACCCATTTTTAATCAGATCGAAAATTTTACTGCTGCTTTTGTGGAAAGCTAAACTATACTGGGACGCATTTTGACCATGGTCGGCTTGGTGTGCTGAGTTGCCATTGCTGCAGGATTTTTCATTAACTAGGGGTGCAATATTTGGAAGTTTAGGAGTAATTTCGCTACATATTTTTGCTGATGCTAGTCTGACAGCTTATGGAGCTGTGGCTTATTTAATGAGTGCGAAGGACGATGGACAAGTTGAGTGCAGATTTTTTATGTAAAAGTCGAAAGTGGCTCCGCTTGATAATAAGTATGAAGAAGATTTGACGCTTTCAAAGATTGAATTGATGGCGGCCGTTTGTGCTGTTCGTTTACAGCGTTTTATTTTGGAAAATATAAGTATAAAAATTAGTGAATGTGTTTTGTGGAGTGATTCCAAAATCACTTTATACTGGATAAAGAGAAAAGCGAATAACTGGAAACCCTACGTGCGTATTAGAGTGATTGAGATCCAAAATGTGTCAAGTAGTGAATGGCGTCATTGCCTTGGTGTAGATAATCCACCAGATCTTTTAACACATGGAATAAAATCTAGCAAACTTATAGACTCGAAAGTTTGGAAATTTGGTCCAGAATGGTTGAGTGCAAATTTCGATGAGTGGAATTATGAAGGAGAAATGAGTGGTTGATTCATCTCATGTTTTAGCAGTTCATAGTAATGAAAATGTACCACCGGAAATTGTTTCCCTTGGCTGCAGCAGAATTAAGGGAGAGTGAAAACTATTGGATTAAATTTACGCAAAGGGAATACTTTCCCGATGAATTAATTGAATTAAAGAAAAATAACGAAGTCAGATCATCCTCGAGTATTCAGATGTTACGTCCCTTCTTGGACAACGACGAAATCATGCGACTAACAGAGCGTATGAAGGAATCATCTTTGCCGTATAATTTAAAATATCCAATAATATTACCTAAAAAATCAAATTTTACGGATAAAATAATTTGGAGTGCGCATTTGTCCACTATGCACGGAGGAGTAAATTCAACTATTGTTAAAATCCGAAAAAACTATTGGATTGTTTAGTGTAGACAACGAGTGAAGTTTATTCTTTCAAGATGTAAAGTGTGCAAGAAATTAAAGGTTAAGGCAGCTAATGAATCATTTGCTCCTGTACCAAGAATACGGTTAATCTACATAGTTTCGGAATCAGATCAATGAGTAAAATGCTACGTGCTGCTTTTCACCTGCGCTGCCATTCGTGCAGTACATCTGGAATTAGTGCCAAGCATGTCTACAGAGAGTTGTATAAATGCAATTTGAAGATTTATTTCAAGACGAGGAGTCCCAGATATATTTTACTCGGATAACGCAAAAACGTTTAAAAGAACATTGTTGGAAGTACAGGAGGTAATCAAAATCATCAAGAGGGACACGATTCAAAATTTTGTGAGCATATCGCATATCATGGCGGTTGATCGTGGAAAGGGCTTCCTGGTGGGTCGGATTCTGGGAACGAATGGTAAAACTAAATAATGACTCTTCGAAAAAATCACTTGGAAGGAGAACCTTGGGTTTTGACGAATTACAAACCGTTTTATCTGAAGTTCAAGCAATGGTGAATTCAAGACCTCTTACATATATATTTCTGAGGAGAATGATCTGCTAATGATTTTAACTCCATCACATTTTTTAATAGGTTCCAATGAATGTGGTTTTCCGTTGAATATTAATAATCCACAAATAAATAAGAATGTTATTTCCCCACATTTATTTTAATGTGTGGTTCTGACTCAATTAAAATATAGGAGTATTAATTGAACAGAAAACTAAAAAACGAAAAAGTTCATGTAAAGGTGATTAAATTTGTAAATAAAACACAAACATATTCCCTATAATAATAATGTATATTGTTGGAAACTTCTGTTTTAAATACATGGATTCGCGATTGGTTAAAATATGTTTTAAAAACTAGCAGGGCATGAGAAGATCTTCGAACGTGATCTTCCCTGCTCGAAGTTGTAAGCAAATCTGATATAGTACAAGAAAAGGTTGTCTCAGGTTCGAAAAAGTATAACTATATCTAAATTTGGTCGTTTTAAAATCACTGTAAATGAAAAAGAGTGGGAGCTGTAGGTGTACAAAATAAGAAGGTATTAGTAAGTACCTAGGTAATGACGTTTTAGGGTAAAATTGACCAGTCACATTTATTGACGGTACGCTTGTAAACGTAGGTAGAAACTTTCGAACCTTTCAAAATCGGCGTTTAATGTATTTTCGGAAATTTACAAAATGAGTTTCGTTTGTTGTTGGCATTGGTTAAGTATTCTATAAATACCGTTTATTATCGACAGACAAAAACACGACTTAAAAATATAAATTAAAATCCTTTAGAGCTAAGAAAATAGTCGTTGATAATAAAAATATTTAAGATTTATAAAGGATTTCGTACGTGCTTGGAATAGAATTAAAAAGTTTAACGAATCACAAAAAAAAATGGTTCGATCCTTTAACAAACATAAGTTCAAAATAATCGCATCATAAATCACATGTATATATTTAAAAAAAAATATAAATGTAAAATAATTTTTATTTTGATAATTGTGACTGAACAAAGAATGATATTCTGAAACTATGGAAGAAACGTAATCAGCTGACAAATGGTTTTTTGAAGAAGTGGTACTGTGAGTATTTGCAACAGCTAAGAAGCTTTCACTTGCAAAATCCACTTAAATCGAGAAGTATTTAACTTGAAGATATTACTCTTTTACATAATCAAAATTTACAAAGATTATTGTGGAAATTATTGCGAGTAACTAAGCTATTCCATGGACGAGAAGGAAAGGTTCCAGCTTGTGAAATGACAAAAGAGAATAAAACGACTTTGAAAGACTTTGGCGGGGTAGGATGTGAAAAATTCCTAGAAAATTACTATACGTTTTTTTTAGGTGTGTGGCAGCACTGAGAACTTCGAGACGGGAATATAGTGTGTAACTTGTAGCAAGATGAACGCTTTCAAGTCAACGTGTTTCGTTAAAATAATATGTATTTTTTTCCTTAATAATTTAATATTCAGAATGTTACAAGTTTGTTAAAGTCATATTTAAGTGATGTTCTTTAATAAAATAATCTTTTTTCAAGAAATCAATTTGAATAGGATTTATTATATATTTTACATTATCATTCTACAAATTAGTGTAATCTATCTCTTATCAATCATAATAACCAAGAAAAAGTGAAAGGAATGTAAATATGATTAATAAAAATTTTATTACTTGTTATAAACATTTAAATTAAAATTTTTTTAAAAATAAGTGTCCTTTGATATTATAATAATGATATATTTTAAATAAAAATGTTGATTAAAAACAACAGATTAACAAACTAATTACTATAAAACACTTTTAAACAATTAATTTAAAAAATTATAATAATAATTAATTTTTAATGCATTAATGGCTGAGTCAAAACTGGCAGTTGAGGAACCAAAGAAAAACTTAAAATGAGGATATTTTGAGAAAACATGAAAAAAATGCAAAATTAAACAGAAATTGTTGAAACAAATTTTTTGCAAAAAATATAATATTAGGAATCGAAAGTACGGAGAAAATTAGTAAGGGATTAATATATTCCCAAAAATTACTGAAATACTTTTAAAAAATTTACAATATGTTTAAATAATAATTGTTTAACCAAATTTTTAAACAACGATTTTTAGAAAAAGAACCCATTAACGCCCATGCTTAGGGAAATAGGAGTATCAAAAAAGTGAATACTGCAAAGAGACTTTCTGAACCAAAGGATAATTTTTGACGTTAGAAGTTGATTAAAAAAGAATTTGTTTAAACAAATTGTAATAAATAAATAGAAAGAAACTGATAGTTGCGAAAAATAAGTAGCGCCCTTCGATTGTACGTAAAAAATTATTAAACGAACAGGTGTGACTTTTTCAAATTTTCCACTCTATTTGCTAGAAATAATTAATAAACAATTACAATCACTCTGGGTCAGAATTCGTGAAATCAGCATAAAAGAATAAATCTTTTCTTATTGAAATATTGGAAAAATTATTATGTCTGATCATAAAAATAGTTACATTAAACGAAAAACTTTTTAAACTTTTTTTACAAAAGTTTTTGGAAAATTAACATTTTTAACATTTTTTAAATAAAAGCTTATTATATCATAAATGAGCTTACTGATTTAATTGTACCTTAAATAAAATCAAAGGGCATAAAATAGACTTCCAATAAAAGTTCAAAAATATAAAAAAAAATGTTCATTATTTGTTTATAAATTGTTTATAAACAATTAATTTTTTTTTAATATTCTGGGCCTTTTAAAAGTCGAGTAAAGATATTAAAATACACTTAAAGTGTTTTTCATTTTCCAATTACTTTTGTAAAAAATTATTTAAAATTTTTTTCGTATGGTTGAAACATTTTTAGTATCTAACATAATAATTTTTTCAATATTTCGATAAACAAAAATTTTTTTTCTATGCGTGCTGATTTCAGGAATTTTGACCCCTCTGTACCTATCTCAGCCAATGCTCAGGGAAGTATATCGATATCAAAAACGTCAATACGGGAAAGAGGAAAGTGAATTAAATGATGACCTTTGACGTTAAGAATGGTTGAAAAATATATTTGTTTAAACAAATTGTTATAAACAAATAGAAAGAAACTAAAAGTTCTGAAAAATAAATGACATCATTCAATTGTAAGCAAAAAATTACTAAAGGAACAGGTGTGACATTTACAAACATTTAACTCAATTGGTTATAAAAAATTCGTCATTGATTTTTTTAATATTTTAAATTCCCTCAGCATGGGCTTGGATAAGTAAAGAGTTATTGTTATTGTTTATTGATTATTTAAAACAAACAGCTTAAAAAAACAAAATATTTTTAAATCATTTCTTAACGTCTAAAGTCTTTTCCCTATTGACGTTTTCGATATCCATACTTACCTGAGCATTGGCTGAGATGAGTCGTTGTTATTGTTTATTAATTATTATTTATAACAAATAGAGTGGAAAATTTGAAAATGTCATACCTGTTCGCTTAATAGTTTTTTTGCGTACAATCGAAGGACGCTACTTATTTTTTCGCAACTATCTGTTTTTTTTATTTGTTTATAACAATTTGTTTAAACAAATTCTTTTTTAATCAACTTTTAACATAAAAAATGATCCTTTGGTTCAGAAAGTCTCTTTGCAGTATTCACTTTTTTGATAATCCTATTTCCCTAAGCATAGGCGTTAATGGTTTTTTTTTAAAAATCGTTGTTTAGAAATTTGGTTAAACAATTATTATTTAAACATATTGTAAAATTTTTAAAAGTAGTTCAGTAATTTTAGGGAATATATTGATCCCTTACTAATTTTCTCCGTACTTTCGATTCCTGCTATTATATTTTTTGCAAAAAATTTGTTTAAACAGTTTGTTTAATCAATTGCTGTTTAAATAAATTGTCAAAATAACAATAATTGCATTTTTTTATGTTGTGTCAAAATATTCTCATTTTAATTGTTACTTTGGTTCCTCAACTGCCAGTTTTGGCTCATGCATTAATGCCTTAAAGAATTAATTATTTTTATAATTTTTTAAATTAATTGTTTAAAAGTGTTTTATAGTAATTAGTTTGTTAATCTATTGTTTTTAATCAACATTTTTATTTAAAATATATCATGATTATAAAACAAAGGACAGTTTTTTTTAAAAAAATCATTATTTTTCAAAAATTTTTAAATTTAATTGTTTATAACAATAAATAAAAATTTTATTAATCATATTTACATTCCTTTCACTTTTTCTTGGTGAACATGATTAATAAGCGATAGATTACATTAATTTATAAAAAGATAATCACTGATAATTCTAAAATACTCAATTTTGCAACTTTATTTGTTTATATATTATTTGTTTATATATTTAGCAATTGAATGTTAAATTTAAAAATCGGTTTTTTTACGTTTGTTGAAAATTTAAGACAGAGTATTTTGAAAAAAATTTATGAAAATCGATAAAAAATTACGACCTGTAGGTGGCCGTGAACAGTAAATTTCAGTTTCCGACCACTGTGCGTATAGTAAACAGTTTAGTTTTATCAAACTAGAAAAAAAGCGCGTGCTAAAGCGCACGCCAAATTTTATTATTTCTTAAAGTAATGTTTCATATATACGTATAATTATGTGAAATAAAAGAAATACATAATATAATATAAAAAGAAAATTAATGATAAGAAGACATTGGCAATTAATTTAAATTTATGTGATCTTTGATTCATCGTGTATATCAATTTGCAAATTTTGATTAACTAAAAATTAATTAAATAAAATAAAGATAAAGAATAAAATGAAAAATATAAGGAATAATTATAAAAAATTATGATATACCTAATACCATTTAAAAACTTTACTTTAAAAAGTTTACCGACCAACACTCTCTGCTCTTAATATTTTAAAACCTTCTTCCAATATAACCAATAAATGAATGTGTGGTAAACTGCGCTTTTGAAATTCAATAAGATAAACATAAGACTTTACTTGTCCAAATAGTTTATAATCTACTATAGTTTCGATTAATTTTTTACTTTTAAATGAAAGAGTTTTGCAACCGTGTCAGGTTTATTAGAAGCAGATTGATTAAGTAATAAATTTTCTTAAATTTCTTTCCATTTTGGACTACATGTCATTGTAATAAATAAATCTGGTCTACCATGAAAAGGTACATAATGGTCATTGCATATTAATATTGCTTTAACATGTTACGAGGTGATCCCATAAATGTTGAAGGCAGTATCAACATCTTGCCAACATGTACATTATTTTCAATTTCTTGATTATCTAAATGATCAATCAATCCTTTGTAAATTTCACTTTTTAATTTTGTTTGATTATTTTTACAAAAATGTAACCTAACTTTTTCAACTTTGACATAATTATCAACTAACCATTGCTGAAACATTCTTCCTAGAGGATAATGTATAGGATATATCCAAGGTTCAACATTTGGATCTAAATGACTAACCAATTTGAATTGTTGAATCGATGTAACATAAATCGTTACATAAGACTCTGGTATTAAACCTCAGCATTCATATTAAAAATAGCAGCAACTTCATTACACCTTTAAAAATTGTAAATTATTTTATTTTTTTTGCTAACGCAGATTCTATCTCAATGATCTCAGACATTATTAAAAAAGACTTTGTATATGCGTTACAATCTCTTAATAATTTGGCAATACTAAATAATATATCCACATCTAAGTTGTCATGTTTGTTTAATCCATAGCAAATTGCTTCTTCTGGATCTAACAGGAATAATTGACCAAAAGATAGATCATTATCAATTTCAGGAAATAGGAAATTGTTGATTTGATAACAAATTCGACCTTGAATTATTTATCAAAATGGTCCCCGCCTTTTATTATTGAAATTAACTACATTGGCATTTTAAGATGCAAAAGCAAATGAATTATTGTAAAGTCTTATATTATTCCTAAAATTTCCAAATACTATGAGATCCATCTAACAATTTTTTTAATTCATGAGGGTATTTTTCTGAAGTCAACGATACACCACCATGACTGCAACAATAATTATAAGTTAATTTTTTTTTAACTTCTTCTTTCTCAAAATGTTTAGCCTTGCATCTTTTGCAAAAAACGACATTTTACCAAGATAATGTTCGTTATAACTTGGAACATGTATGCTATTAATATTTTCTTCTGCATAAGCAAAATCACGAATATCAATGTTGCTTTCATTCGCATAAATGACCCCATTTTTTTACCTGCATGTTCCGAAACATCTATTTTTTATCATCGATTACGTTTCTATGTAATTTTAATCTTTTACGTTATTGTTTTTTTTAATATCTTGTGAATATAGTATTTCATTATTTTCATCCTTATCATGGCACATCTTCTGTTTTAATTTCAATCTTTGACGATAGCTTCTTTTTATATTCTGCTCTACTTTTTTTTTATTTTCTGATTAGATGTGTTAACAATTTTTGTCTGGCTCACTATTCATTGTAATTTCTCATTCTTATCATCTCCCTCTACTTCCTTAAGATGCTTTAACTGACTTTCAACATTTTTTGATATTCTGCAAGACTTTTTTTACTTGTCTCATTACAATCGCTAGAAATTATTAATTTGTTAGAATTATTATCTCTCTTTTCTTCTTTAACAGCACTATGTAGGTGTTTTCTTTAGAAAAATTTAAATTTGTTTCACTACTTAAACATACATCTTCCATAACTGATATTTCTGTTTCTTTGTTATCAATTCTTTTTTGTTTTAATTTCATTATTTCACTATATTCTTTCTGATATTCTGCTCTAGTTTTTCCTTTTTCCTCAGTAGCATTGCTAAAAAATATCTTCTTACTACTATTGTTTCTAATATTTTATAATAAATACCTTCTTTTACTACTTTAATAGAATTTGACCCATTTTCCACGTGCTTTTTCTTACAAACATTTATATTCTGTCCCTATTTACACTTTCCATATTTGTTATTTGTCTCTCTTTCCCATCTCTCCTTTTCACTTAGGTCTTTTACAATACATTTTTTCATATTTGGTACTGCTTTTTCTAGTTTCTTAGTCAGGAATATTAACAACGTTTTTCTGTCCTATTTTTGTATGTAATGAAGGACTACTACTATCTCCTTTCATTTCTGTAAAGCCGTTATTAGTTTGATAATCTAATTTTCTTTTCTGTGTCGCATCTTTTACATTTCTCACATGTAAATTACTGTTGTTTATTTATTCGATATTGCCAATTCCAAGTTTATACAATTTTGTACAATTATCTGAAAATGAGATGACACATTTTTTTCAAACATCATATACGAATGAGTTCTCATTAAAGCATGATTATATACAACATTTTTAGGTTTAATATTAAACAACCTTTATTAAGACTATCATAAACAAAAAGTTCATTTCCATCATAGTAAGTGCAAATCCAGTGACCCAAAAGTCGATTTCCACTAAACATTATTTGAATATGTGATTTATTCTTATTAATTGCTTTTATTTTATGTAACATTTCTAAATATCCTGCAATTTGTTTTTGGAAACTACCACCTGATGCAAGTTGTAATAATTACTGAAACTTATACATCTGATTCCCGGTAAAAAGAGGTTCATTAAAACGCACAAATTGGCATTTAAAGAAACAGTCATTTAAATGCTGACAAATGCTTACTAATTCCGTTTTTGTCCTCAATGCCATTTAACGCGTTTTCTTGATTGATATTTGTTTCATTTTAATCATTTTGAATGCTCACAAATTTTATGAAAAAAATTGAATGCGTTTCTTTACCGTCAAGCGAAACACCACGAACTAGATCCAAATGCCATTAAATGCTTTCTGATAATGTATCAAATTAAATGCCATTCGATGCCTTCAAGAAAACAATTTTGAACGTAGTCAATGCCTCAAGAAGTTTAATGCCGTTCTATGCCTATGTCAGCAGATTAAAAAGACGCCATTCTGCTATCGTTAACTTGTTCATTCTTTGCAGCGCGTCGTCGTGGCATCTTTCTATTTTGTGTTGTTCGATCTATTTTAACTAAATCGCGTTATTGAAGTGAAAAACAATGTGATTTTGTGTCTAATACTAATAGTTTACCTAAACAAAGTGAAGGAGTGAACGCAAACATAAGTTTTAAAGTCATTTTGTCATTTTTTGTTGCATGCAAGACAAAATACGAAAATGACGTTAAGTGTTAAATTTAGTGCTTATATTTTATTCTATTTTGGTCTACTATTTAGCTGAAGTTAACCTATTAACATATTTGAACTTAAAAAGTAAAATATTGACAAAGACAATAATCAAAGTAAAACATAACAATCACATGTTCAATTTTGCCTTGCAATATGGCTACTGATTTGTTTTTAGGCATTTGAAGGCATTCATACAAAAACGGAATCAAAGCGCATTGAAACGTTTTAATGAGTTTTGATCAACCTCTTTTTACCGGGTTGTCATTTAGCATTTTCCAATTGCGAATAATATCCTAATCTTCATCATTTAAATTGAAATATCTCTTCTTTAACTGAGAACTGATTTTTCAAAAACATCTTTCAAAAAAAAAAAAAAATAAATATATAAACAAAAAATGAATTTTTTATGACTTACGATCTAACTCCATAATGACCTCTTTATCCTACATGTCATCGAAGTATCTTTATATTTCAAGTCTTAATGTTTTTTTGTTTCTGTATCTCATATGTTTATCTCATATCTATTTATCACATCTCATTATCTCATCTCTTTACCTGATCTCTCTCATTGTTTCACATGTTTATCTTATAAGATTGTCTCATGCTATTATCTCATATTTTTACTTTATTTCTCTCATTGTCTTATCTTTTTATTTCATATTATTGTCTCATGTTATTGTCTCATATCTTTATCTCACCTTTTTTATATAATTATATTATTAACACTTCTTTTACACTGTAACGACTCTTTAGAAACATTATAATCACTTTATTATTTATTAAACAGTTATCAATCACTTGTTTAATGAATCCACAATCGCATGTTATGGACACCTTTAGCATTTCATAACACTAACTTTATTGAAAATAAGAAGTAAATAAAAAATTTAAACACTTTCTAAATATTGTTACTTTAGTCAACACATTTTGCGCACTTTCATTTTAATCACTGTCACTTTTTACATTTAATTTTTACTGTATATTTACTATTAGAGTCACTTTATTATTTATTATTTATCACTTACAGTTCATTTCTTTAATAAACACTTTTTGTTTATCGTATTAAGAACTATTCAACACAAACCCTTAATAAACAATAAGCATATTAATACTATACACATTCACATTAAATACATTTCTATTATAAACACTCAATAAAAAATACACAATAATTAGCATTATTCACTTCCACATTATACACACTACAGTTCTATTCATTAATAACTTTCACTACCATGTACTTCTCTACCACGCACTAATGTATTTATCTCTCTTTTCTTTGAAGCTCAAAAATTTGTTCTCTTTTCCAAAACCAATTATAACACTCATTATGCAAGGGTTGGCTTGAAAAACGATTGGCTTATTTAGTCTATTGTTTGTATTTAGAAAGAAAAATTTAAATTTGAAGGTAATTTGTATAATGATCTGAAAGTTTCCTTTTCCGTAAACTTTTAACAAATACCTTCTCTCTCTAACAAAGGAACCAGGTACAAAAGTATCCTTTTTCGTTAACTGTTAACGCTTTTCCGTTAACTTTTAACGCTTACCTTCAGTACTCGTTTCTTATATAGGATTTAAATTATTCTACTTCTATGTGTTCTTTAGCCGTAGTACTATATTATCAAAACATCTATTAGGTAGTTTTTGCAATTAATAGTAATGTTGCTTTTAAATAAAAGTAGAATTAAATTAAAAATTAAAGACTTTCAGAAAGTACCTTGTGTAATGTAAAACATAGTAACGATTATAGTGTGGAAAACTTCATTTGTACAATGCCCAAGGATACATCGATTTTTGATTTAACTTTTAAAATTTTGACAATGTTAAAATTGTAATTCACGAGTTTTGTCATTCATGAAATCAATGTCTCTTTAAACACACATTTTGGATTGTGGCTGCTCCTCGTGAGAGTACTCACCCTATTAAAAACTATCACAACATAATCGGCAGCGATGGTGTACAGGTAGAAGAGGGCGATATAATTTACAAGGGGTTAAAGCTGTTCAAAGTACCAAACCCTTGACATTGGTTAGATAATTATAAATACCCCTGCACTTTAAACACTCTCCTTGACCAACGTAATTTGTAGGGCATTTAACAGGTAAGTTTTTAGTTTTAAAAATTAATAGATACAAAAATAAACATTATATTATAAATGAGAATAATTCTCTTTTTTTGGCCTGAACGGCTTTTTTTAGAAATTATGTTTTATAAAAAACTAAAAAGTCAATAATATTTTTTTCATTATTATTTTATTGACGCGTTTCGATGTAATATATCACATCCTCATCAGAACGTTTAAATCGTCAATTTTTAAATTATCCAGTCATTTTCTGGTTTCCATTCAGAGTCAATTTTTTGAAAATCAAAAATTATTTTACAGTTTTATCTTAATACTCTGAATGGAAACCAGAAAATGACTGGATAATTTAAAAATTGACGATTTAAACGTTCTGATGAGGATGTGATATATTACATCGAAACGCGTCAATAAAATAATAATGAAAAAAATATAATTGACTTTTTAGTTTTTTATAAAACATAATTTCTAAAAAAAGCCATTCAGGCCAAAAATCAAACTAAACAAACATTAGTAACTATTTCCTGATTTGACATCGAATTTACCCACCGATCTAATTCTTGTTTTTTATTATTGCATAGATGAATTCGTCTTGAGCTTTAATATGTTAACTGAAATTATATATTGTGAATACTCGTGTGACTCGTGAAACTATAAACAGTAAATATCAGGTTTTTTTTATTAGAAATACATTTCTTTTGACTGACCCGTAATTACGACTTCCCCAGAACAATTTCTTTTAGTGAAGACATTAGACCTTAGTGAGCCTGCCGATAGGCAATCAAATTGCATGTCTGCCTTCGCAACTTCCCGGTGATCAAGTTTCATTGATTCTCGTCTTTTCTTCTCAGCGTTTTCGCGAAAATGTTCTCAATATAACTAATCTTCTAAATCTAAAACTTTTATACTAATCACAAAAGATTGGTATATAATAATTAGTTTTAAATTAGTTTAAATCTTTAGGTATATATGGGCGATTCCACGTAAGATTTACATGCAGATTTTAAATTCGGCCAAACATATATTTTTTTCATTCTTTATTGAAAAAAATACGTAATTTTTTATATTGTTTTTGGTAGCTTATCTTTCGAGTTATGAATTTTTAAAATTTTTTGTTTTTAAAAGTATACCTATTTTTAAAAACATATATCTCTGAAACTATGCACTATAGAAAAATTTTGACAGAAGAGAAATTTTTCCTCAACTTTTAAATAAACTTAACAAACAAAAAAAAAATTTTATAAAATTTTTTATAAACAAATTAATTTTTTTTTAATTTAGGGGATTTTTTTTTAAGATACTTGGGAAAAATAAGAAAAGTTTGCAAAAGGTTTTAGAATGGGCCTAATGATCTTAATGGGTTAAAATTAATTTTTCTTCATCCCCTACCCAAAAGTACACAGAAAAAAAATTGCTATGATAGCAAACTGAATTGTTAATATAGCGCCTGCAACTTTTTTTGTTATTGTAACAAAAAAATTCGCTAAGACAGCAAATGGGTTGCTAAAACAACAAAACAAATTAGTTTCTCAGTGCACTTTCGGGTGGGGGATGAAGAAAAATTCATTTTAACCCATTAAGATCATCAGGCCCATTCTGAAACCTTTTGCAAACTTTTCTTATTTCTCCCAAATATCTTAAAAAAAAAATTAAACAAATCCCCTAAATTAAAAAGAAATTAATTTGTTTATAAAAAAATGTCATTTTTAAAAAAAAAAAATTTTTTTTTTGTTTGTTAAAATTATTTAAAAGTTGAGGAAAAACTAAACTTTTTCTCTTCTGGCAAAATTTTTCTATAGTACATAGTTTCAGAGATATATGTGTTTAAAAATAGGTATACTTTTAAAAACAAAAAATTTTAAAAATTCATAACTCGAAAACTAAGCTACCAAAAACAATATAAAAAATTACTTTTTTTTTCAATAAAGAACGAAAAAAAATATGTTTGGCCGAATTTAAAATCTGCATGTAAATCTTACGTGGAATAGCCCATATGCATTATTCTTCTGGTAGGAATAAGTTAGTGCAAGCAACTTTGTTTATATTTTCTGTTACATTATTAAAACTTATAACTTATGAATATGCAAAATAAAATCAACTTTGCCCCAAAAGTTAGCATTTTGAAAACAGTTGCTTGTCAAAAAATCAACTAACTTTGCACTGAGAAAAATCTGTTGCGATTATCGCATAAGCAAATGATATGAATATAGCATAGACACTAACTATACAAAAATTGCAAGAATCCACCTAATTATTAGGCCGCTCCGCCTAGTTTTCAGGCTAAGTCCGAGCAATAACTATACGTGCTGTTAGAAATATAGCATCAATAGAATTATGGAAAAATGCAAAAATTATTTCAAGCAATAATCGCAACAGATTTTTCTCAGTGTGAGGATTTTGTTAATTTTTATGTATTTTACACGAGGTTAATTTGATTAAGAAAATTTTGGGAAAACATTTTAAAATTGTCAAGAGTAAAAAATATTTCACTTCAGTATTTTGGAAATTGTTTAACATAATTGGAAACTTGCTGAAGATTTTAATGAAAATCACTTTTGAATTGCAACTTAACCTGGATGTAAGGACGAAATCTATATGTTTTGATAATGAATATGGCAAAAAGTTTCTCCTGACACTAGAGTACCTATCTTCCGAGAACTTGAGAAGCTTGACAGTTGGCGGTCGTTTACTCCTTCCAGAACTAGTTCTGCCAGTACGGCTACTCAAGGTAATATTGTTTTCGATAACTCTGTTAAACTTGTGCTTCCCTTATTCCTACTAAAGTTTGCAGCAAAATAGTTGAAGTGTGAAACATTTTCAGACATACTTTTCGTGATGGTCGAGGAAGTTGAACTTCCCGATGTATAGCATTAATTGCTATATCAAATCTTACTTTTCTATAATTAACCAATCTACTGTCAAAATACTAAATACCGTTTACTTCTGGTTCTTTAATATCGAAATACATTGTTAAACAATATCCAGTAAAATTCACAACATGTTCACACCATTATTGAATTATTGACTCGAAAATCGATTTAAGGTCTGTGACGCACTTTTATTATTTTATGCTTAAAAGAAGAATTCGAAAGTATTACAAAAATTAAGAGTCGGCCGGCCACATGGAACGGCCATTTTACAATGAGATACATGCAGTGAAGACTGGCTCGAAATTACAATTCATTTCAGTCGGAAATCCGACTCCATCACAAAATAAAAAGTCAAAATTAATTAAGAAACTCACCTAGCAGGCACGACGGCCGCAAATTAATTTCTTTCCAATCATGATCATATAAATATCAGTCTTCAGTTTGATGGTGGTCAGAGTCAATTGCCTAATAAGTCGTGGTTTACTCATAACCTACAAAAAATCTCGTTATCTAGCTTTCTTTTACATTTATCAACTTATGAGTGGACCAGTATTCACCTTGATGCAGATATCAACACTGTTAAAAATATTTTGAAATTCACGAAATATTTATGTTACAGTTGTAATAAACATTTCTAAATGTTGTTACGGATAGTAAATTGTGATACGTGTGACATAAATTTCTGTCACAATCCTCCTCGCGCATGCGCAGAATCAATAAGGTTATATTAAATTTCTGATAAGGTAACAGAATTTTCTGCTGTTAGGTTAACGAACTTTCATCCTTTCTGTTATCAGCTTTTGATCAGTTTACACCTTTACACACCGTCAATGCACGTAAAAAATCGTCGCCCTAGATGATTGACGGAATTAAATCCTTAAGAAAAGCAAGAAACAGAATTCGACGAGTGTATAAGAGAACTAATAATGTAGCCATCTTGACAGAATTTAGGAAGCTTCAGACCATGGTTCAAACAAACATTAGAGTCTCTTTCCACAAATATAATTTTTGAAGGTAATATTTGATCACTCATCTCCATTGTTAATAATAAAAAGGAGATTTATTGGTCCATAGGAGCCAGATTGTGTAGGTAAAAAAACACTAACACATTAAATAAAAAATAAAATAGTCTTTATTAACAACATTTCGTTAACATTTCGTTGACCTCTTCTGGCCCGAAGGGCATATTATTTTATGTGTTAGTGTTTTTTACCTACATAATCTGACTCCTATGGATAAATAAATCTCCTTATTATTAAATATAATTTTAATGTTATCAAAGATAGGTCTAGATATAAGAATGTTTGGCATATACTAAAGAATCTTAATCTTATTCGGTCTAAGAACGCTTTGTCAGATCATAAATTTACTGCCCAAGAATTCTTGGATATTTTTTCTTATAATCCGCGTTTAGCTGCTTCAGATTCAACTTCTCCTCTACCAGATTCTTAAAATTTCGATGATTCACAATTTTTTTAGCAGATATCTCCCTCGATATTTTACTTAAAAACATCTCTCATATTAAAACCAAGGCCTTGGGACCTGATAGGATTTCAATTCAATGATACAAATGGCTCTTCCAGTTATCTTCCCTGTTATTGAAAATATTTACAACTTTTCACTTCAGACTGGAAGCTTTCTGGAGTTATGGAAAAAAATTTGATTCGACCGATCTCTAAGGTTAACAACCCGAGCAGTCCGTATGACTCAGTCACAACATCAGTTGTGCGCTGTCAAAACTCTTAGAACGGATTGTTTGTAAGCAAATGACCGACGATTTGGCTGAGAATAATTTGTTTGATCCCACTCAATCAGGCTTTCGAACTAAGCATAGCACTGGCACTGCTTCACTAAAGCTTACCACCGATATCAAACTTACAATGGACTCTAAAAATATTCCTGTAGCCGTTTTCTTTAAATTTTCTAAAGCTTTCGATTTAGTTGATCATAATTTTCTGGTTTCCGAATTTAAGTTGTTTAAATTCTCTAAATCGACGCGATGCTGGTTTCAATCTTTTCTCAGTGGTATAGACTACAGAGAGTCCTGATTGGTAGTGCTGAGTTCTCGGACTGGGCTAAAGTTAAATGAGGAGTTCCTCATAGATCTTCTCTTGTCCCGCTTTTATTTAACCTTTATATTTCTGATTTGGGTAAAAGATACAAGATAATGCTTCCGCTTTCGTAAGTTTATTAAATTTGCATACGATTTCAAATTTTATATACCGGGGCCTTTAAGCTCTCATTCGGTACTCATGGATAATATTCAAGGGGACCTTGATAACACCGTACTTGAGTTCATGGAGTTGATGAGGGATCTTGACCTGATATTAGATCGTATTCTGTCCCTGAAAAAGTATGTTTTTTCGATCTCGCGTCGAGTTTATATAGTACTTTATCAGCTTTATAGAAACAAAGATTCTCTGCCTACCTCAATGCGGCTGATGTTAATAAAGACGCTTATCCTACCTTATTTTGATTATTATCGTCCAGTTTACGATGACATTACAGATGATCTTAATAAAAAGCTGGAAAGATCTTTAAATGCTTATATTCGTTTTGTTTACAAACTACCTAAATATGAATATATTTCTGAGTTACGTCTAATTAATTTACAACAAGAAACTACTGCGCAGCCGTAGGACCCATGGAAACTTAGTGCGCAACGTAAACAAATTTTCAACAGTGCATGGCGAAAAACGTACTGGTTTTCCAATACTGAACCCAGTACTAAACCCAGTATTAAACCCAGTACAGAACCCAGTACTTATCCTAGTATTAAAACCAGTACTAAAACCAGTACTTCTTTTTTGTAAGGGAACCAACAGTCTACGACATCTTCTTCTAGTTCTAGCATTCTTCTGAGAACGGAACTCACATCTAATCTCGTGTGCCAGGACAATCCCATGACGACCAGGAACCACCTCATCGACAATTAATAGATGGGCTTTTTCGGTTGAATGTCGAGCAGTCAGCAGTGTTCGTGCATGTGAAAAGAGTTATTAACCATTAATTTTTTATCTTATAAAAAGATTAATTTTTGTCCGGTCCGACAAGATGGCAGGTTAACATTAGGTTTTGAAATAAATTTAAATTGTTAAATTTTATAAGAAACTAGTGTTAAATAATCATATTAAAGTGAAAACAATAACATGAAGTTATTAAATAAAAGTTTAATTTACGATTAACGTAAACATTTAATTAAATAATGTCAACATTTAATGATTTATCAAATTTGAATGTAAAGTCAAAAATAATAAAGGCACATGTCAGCGATTTTACGTATGTGCATCAGTCTGAGAAAATTGATTCCAGAGTGGTGTGTTATTAATATTTTTAAATGAGTTCAAAAACTCTTTAACGTTGATAGATCATGTAACAAAACTGCTCTTATCTGCGATTTCAATGATGGAATTCTTTGTTCTTAAAGGCCAAGATAAATTAGCAAATGTCGATTTATTAGAAATAGGGCATTCCCACGAAAAAATAGACATTCTGTCCGTGTGTCACGTTGATTAAATTGGTCTCTAACTTTTACAAAAATTATTTTATAATAAAAATTCAACTTTCCTGTGATAAATTTAAAAAGATATAAACATGTCCAACTGAGTGTTTAATTTTATGAAAAAATTTAAAAAAGATGTAGCTGTTTTATTCATCGTGACGCACGAACAAAAATTCAATTGTTTTCATGAAATTGCCCAATAATAATAGAGTAGCAAAAATGGGTCGATTATACTTATTTTGATATAAAAAAGAGGTAAATATTATCTTTTAGTTATTTTCTATACGTAGAAAATGGTAATCGCTCAAACATTCCGTATAGACAGTAAACGACAATTCGTTGATAGAACCAGTGAAATGATCTAAATCTATATCGTGCTGAATCTCATGTAGATAAATACAGTCCCTAGCCTCGAACCCCATCAACGATACTTTGGTTGGCGACATCCGAGACGAAAGACCGTATTCGTCGATCTACCTTCTTCACTTTCAACTTCTTGATCATGATCTTGATCCTCTAGTGATAAGTTGTTATTCAGTTACTTTTCTGCTAATGTAGGAGAGTAGAGCTTCGAATATTTTCTTATTTTCAATTATTTACTAACTTGAAGAGAAATCAATATCGAAGCAAATCAAAGTTTGCAGTCATTTTCTACTTCTTGCTCTTGATCAAAGTAAATAAGTTTCACCAGGTTTTCCAGTATTGTGTCGCTACGTTTGTCAAAGACGAAGCAGACAATTCCAAGAAGTGGAGTCTTCTTTGTAAAAAAGTCAATTTACAGAAACGATCTCTAACAGTTGCAAGCTTGAACAATACACTTTTAAAATGGTTTTCGGATATTTTCCAGCAACTTAACTATTCTTGTCTGTCGAACTATAGCCGAACTGAAAATAAAGATTGGATCCAATAACGATGAGCCAAACTCTGAGAAAGAAGCTTTATTATTTGACTTAAATAATAAATCTCAATTTCCACTTTAAGTTCAATTTACCTTTCTTTATTGCATGTGACTTGGCAAGATACTTTTTACAAGTTAAATAATTTATTTTAACTTCAGAATTTTTTAATTTTTTAATTTAGCCTTTTTGGATAGGGAGACTTGCTTCCAACTGGGGTTCAAGGGTGCATCAGCCCCGGTTGGAAATGCGGGGGCAAAGTTACGTGAACCAAAAAAAAATTAGCTCAAAAATTAAGAGATAATAACAAAATTTGAGATTAGGTGCTCTCGTAACAATTTTATTGAAAAAAACGCAACTATAAAAACTAAATATTAATTATTATTAACATTCTGTTCAAAATAAACCACAAACTTTTACTGTTCAGGGAGTTACATCACAAAACGTCACAAATATTTACGTCACGTCTATAATCACGTATTCTACGTGGCTTGCTAAATTTGTTGCTGTAATAAACTTTTTAGTATGTGACATATACTAAATTAGTATTGAACTCTGACACTTAAATTTACTCAAATTTTTAGTTTTTTTGGTATGCGGGACAATATAAATTATTAAGTTAGGTCTCGCATACCAAACTAACTAACAATTTAAGTAAATTTTACCGGAAAAGTTATAAATTTGATTATTTTTACTGATAATTATTTTTCTTGACAAACTATATTGATAATTTATTTTATCTTATTAAATAAAACAAGATTTTGCAGAAAAAATAGAATTAATCTCATGTCTATTTATTATACAACGATAAGTGCAATAAAAATATCCTTTAAATCCTAGAACCGAATGAATTCCTGAATTATCACCCAACATCAGTGCTAAAAAGTTAATTAATTAATTAATTTCTATTTGAATTTATAATCCAATGTTGACATAAACTGAAGATTGTATAGCTCTGAATCAGAATCTGAACTTGTTAAAAAGGGAACGCATAAGCTATCTGATTTATCTGAATCGTAGGACTAAAATTGCTAATTTATTTCTACCTTTATGACTTTCTAAAGCTTTGAAAATTTTGACAATATCATCACGCACCTGAGACTGTGCCAGAAATTCGAATTGTTTACGCACTTTGACGACTAAATAGGTCGTGTGTATGATAATGTACCCATTATTGAACCGCTGTAAGGCTTGAGAGCCACAGACAAGGGATCGTCAGATTACATTGGACACCTGAGTCTTTGTTAAGGACTTAATTAATTAAGGTCCTCCGTCCAGTAGAATCGTTTGTAGGGTTGAAAGGGTTACGTCTTAAGGCCGTGCTGGCAGCTGTTACCCTAGTCGGGGATTAACAATATTCCTTTTCGTCCCTACTTCTTTTTAAAAGAAACGTTTTCATTGAATCTACCCTGATTTACACTTTGATACAGAAATTAAATTTGTATTTTATGCTTCAGCTCTAAAAATATTACAAGAGTGGTACGTTTATTTAGGCCATTTTTCAGAAATAAGACAAATAAACTAAATTTTAGCAGACTTCTTGTGATATATTTGTTGACAATCAGAATGGGTATGAAAAACTGAAGTTTGTTTTCTTAAAATAAATAACCACCGATGTTAAATTTTATTATTATTCACAAATGTGGATGTGCATTATGAAACATCTAACAAGCATTAAATAACTACATAAATTGTTGTATTTTTAAAACATTACACAAGTTTTCTAAGGATGCAAAACATTCGTTACTCTCTATCTGATGTTGAACATCTGCGCATGCGCACAAAAAGTTTGTGGATCCTCGGAAAACGTTAATAAAAGAGTTACAAACTTTGTGCCTATTCAAACGTAGAAAATAAGTTAAGCAAAAAGTAAACTTTTTGGTTCCGAGTAGAAAATTAAATATTAAATTAAATAATAACACAGAAAATTGTTTTGGATTGAATTAAGCTGCAACGCTCTTTTTTATACCAAATTGAATTTAAATAATCTGAAATTAGCTTTAAACAATCGCACTGCAGATTATTTTAATACATAAAAGTTTTTAGTGAAAGATTTTGAGAGCACTCTTTTTATGATTGCACTGAGAAAATTAACTTCTAACCGAGTTGTACAAAAATCTGTTAAAAGAGTTTTGCTCTGTTGCTCTGTTAAAAGGAACATATTTAAAAGTATATAAGATATAGTTGAAAGGAAATAAATAATATTAATAATTATAAGAATTTGTCACTTGGTAAAATAATATAGATGAGAAATAAAAATTTAACAATCTTTCAAATCAAGGTGTTGAGAAAATCAAAAGCACATAACCCTTTTTTAACGTTTCGAAAGCTCAGTTCTCCACTTCAGTAACTGTAACATTTATTTAACATTTATTATACATATTTTATATAAATCATAATAATAAATATAAAAACTTACAAACATAGATCAACATCAGCACTGTAAATATAAATCGTCTAAAGAAAGAACATCTAAAATTTAATTTAAGAATAGGGATTGAGGTTCAACAAACTCTCAACAACAAAACAAAAATAAAAGCAACGATTAATAAATAAGAAATCGGTATCTAGAAATTATTTACAATTTTATAAAATATTCTGAAGACAATGGTTTGAATTTTTAAAAAAAGTTTTTATCGAGGTTTTTATAATATTGGTTCAAATTTTATGTGTCATCTTTTTTGTTCAAAGGTTTCTTTTGCAGATTAATATGAATCATTTCAGATATCCATCTATGTTAAACAGGTTGATGGTGTTTTTAGTGTGTTTATGACTTCGAATTCTCAAAATATGAAAATCAAAATTATTCCCATTTAAGTCAAGTACAGTATAAAAAAAATTCTAGTTTTTATTTGTAACGATAACTGAGGCAGCAGGCAAGTTTGTAACAAGTCTACCTTTGCAAATCGATTTGTTAAGAAAAGTGATGAATTAGTTACATTATAAAATAAACATTTAAATACAATAACTAAAAAAAGTCAATAAGCATATTAAAGCAGATGCAAATTAGTCCAGTAAACGAGTTCGATATCCTAGTGGAGGGTGCATAAACCTGTGACGACTTATGCACAAAATTTGTTGCTACAGCTAGCTCGCAGGAACAGAGAAATACTTTGTATGACAGGGGTAGGCACGTACAACAAGTGAATCGCTATTATAAAAAGGCTATTGTTAAAGATCCCGACTCTCACAGCAGGTAGTCCTCCTTTCAGAAAGGCAGTTATATGGTAAGCAATTTTTTTTTTTGAAACTTAAATATTTTTTCTTATAAAACGTTGTTTAGGAAATGTAGAAATTTAAGACAATTTTTTAAAAATGTCATCATTTTCGAACGTGGAAAACTATCTGCTTTGATACATAATCAAAAACTTTATCTTTCCTCACAATGATAACGACATAAAGCATGTTACTAACTAATACACCAAAATTTTTCTATGACGTCCATATTAAGATCGTGTCAACATGCCCTTATTTGTAATTCGCGTACTAAGATTGTATGTAAAAAAATAGATTGCACCCACCTCACTTTTAGGGGCCCTAATGAATCACATCTACACCATCCCCTATTGTCACGCCACTGAATTTCTATGGTTTTTGCATTTTTGGTTAACGACTCAGGAAGCAATAGTTTACAACCCTAACTGAATAGGGTCCTTTGAGGCCCATTCGACATAGTCAGCGTAGCTCCCAATAAACTAGACGAACTATAGAAGCTTTTTAATGCCGTCCCCCATGTACGGGAATGAAACACGTGCAAGTATACACCACAGGTTCGCCTACTGCAAATAAGGTGTGAAAGAAAAAAGGCTATAGAATCAACTTCTCCTAAACGTAGACACACACACACACAGCGGTAGAATCACTCTAACGGATTTCTCGAGCACTGTAAAAACAGGTGTCCTATGAAGAGACTGAGACACTTTTAGGGTCTTAGAAATGAAATGTGTCTTCCCGCAAAAACTTATGGATATTTTAGATATCAAAAGTACACATCATATTTGTTTGCATAATGAGACAGACACATTTTATTTAGATGCGCATTTTAATTTTGGAACAGTTATACAGATGTATTGTTGCTTTGTAAGTCGTGTCACATGACTGTGTCTTTCGCATTGCGTTAAATTCATTATGTTTCTTATTTTATGACTTTAAATAAGCAGATAGTCAAACTGACTTCGTGGATTTCAATTTTAGAGAATATATATAGGTATAAAATCCGCAAAAATGATTTTACTTTTTCAAACAAAACAAAAGTAAGATTTGTTTTAGTGGGATTTCTGCTACAAATGGAACGACATTTACGCTAATTCACCAACCATCAGCCATAAGTTGACTGAATTTCAGTTGTCTTGTCCATTACTTCCCCAAAAAGTACCCTTTTGGAAATTCCTACAAAGGTCTCTGAAAGGTTTCCCACATAAGAAACTAGGTAGAATCCAATGTAGGATCCTACGTAGGGGCCTACAATCCATCCTCTAAAGAACGTTCTGTAGAAAAGTACATAGGTCCCTATGTTCTTTAAGAGCCTATATTCCCATATTTGTTAAGTGAAGACTGAAGAGTTAAAGCAAGCTAAGCCGACTCGCCCATGCAATGGCGGTCAAAGATTTTAGTTATACTGTTTTCCCGGTAGAGGCGTGATTCCAAATAAATTTAACTAACACATTGCAACAGTCTTTTACACACATGCTTTGCAGTGTATATGTATATGTATATTAGTTCATCAGTTTTCCCGCCGGAGCGCCAATTTTTGAAGGACAGGAATTTTACATGGAGTTGACCTAGCCTCAGTTAAAGACTCACTCAATCTCTGAAACTATTGGGTCGTCTGTACGCCCACAGATCCTGGTGCATCAGCATTACCAGTTTAAGGTTGTACACTAAGATTTGAGAAAATGAATAATAAAAATGTAACTATATTACAGTCGACTCTCGATAATTCGAAGTAGAAGGGACTGAGAAAAAACTTCGAATTACCAAGAGTTTCGAATTACTGAGAGGTTCGAATTCGAAGATTCGAGAGTTTAGATTCGAATTATTAAAAGTAAAACACAGGTTCTTATGTAATTAGTGTCGTATATTTTACAAATTAAATCCTTTGCTAAGGCCTTCGCTTTTTCTTTTAGTAAAAGACCACTCACTGAAATATTTTGTTCCTTACATTGTCGAATCCATGTTACTAAACACTCTTCCAAAAGTGGAAATTCTCCTTTAAGGGCATGCCCCAGATCGTGGAACCACTTGAGACTAAAATGTAGAATTCTATCTTATCTCCCATATTTAATTTGTTAATAATTTAAATGTTTTTTAAAATTTTTAATAAGTTGAACATTCATGACACACTTTATGACTTTCGAAAACGATTCCCAAAATTTTAAATCGATATCTTCTCTAGTTTAGGCTTAAGTACGTGTAAAAAAATTAATCAATATTACCGACTCTTTTTTTAATGTCGGTAATATTGATTAATTTTTTTACACGTACTTAAGCCTAAACTAGAGAAGATATCGATTTAAAATTTTGGGAATCGTTTTCGAAAGTCATAAAGTGTGTCATGAATGTTCAACTTATTAAAAATTTTAAAAAACAATTAAATTATTAACAAATTAAGTATGGGAGATAAGATAGAATTCTACATTGTAGTCTCAAGTGGTCCCAAGATCTGGGACATGCCCTTAACGTTTCGTTTTCTTCCACTGGTTGATCGAGCACCAACAATAACATCTTTTTTTTTTTAAAATAGTATATAGGGTACTAAGAGGAATATCAAAGTTCTTAGCTACATCAGTTTTTTTTTTCACCACTTTCAACAGCTTCAATAATTTTCATTTTCTCTGCAATTGACAAGGACTTATATTTTGTAGACCGAATCATAGCGACAACAAATTACTAACGACAAGCGTGTAAACAAACTGGAGACAAGATCAATACTGAATTAATAATTAATGTTTCCAAATTGATTGCTGCTTCGAATTGTCGCGTGGTGAGAAATTGAAACTTCGAATTACCGCGTGTTTCGTTCAGGACTGCCTTAAATTTTACTTCGAATTATTGAGTGTACCAATTACAATGAAAAACTTCGAATTATCAAGAGTATTTCAAGGGACCAACAGTTTGCTTCGAATTATCAAGTGTTTTGAATTATCGAAGGTTTGAATTATCGAGAGTCGACTGTATGGGTGATTCTCCAGAAATATTCCTTTTTGTGAATCGGAAATGAAAATTTATTAAATACATTTTAGGACCTCTAAAATTTATAAACATGTTAAGCAATTACAGATTTAACACCTTCATAACTTGATCAAGCTAATTTGTAGTATTTAAAAAAGATTTTTAATATTAAAATTTATAGATAAATCTAAAGGTTAAAATGTAGAGCAGGTGTTTTTTTTTAAAGTAAGCAACAACTTCATGTCATTTGAATTTATTTTAAACAATATTTTTTATAGTCAGAAAGCTATTTAATATTATTAATTTATTAATAATTATAATTTAAAAAAATTGTAGATTTTAAAACACTTACCAAAATATGAAATCTTCTGACCACCAATAATTATTTGTCAAGATTTGAAGGTTTATTTTTCGTTGACAGTTTAAAAACAATTGATATTCGTATTAATTTTTAATATGAGTCAGAGGAATGACGAGCCAGAGGAATGATGATTTTAACATTTTTTACATTTTATTAAAAATTAAGCAATTTTTCTTAAACTTAAAATAGTTTAGCATGTTTGTATAAGTTAATTTTATTGTATAAAAATTGTAAAAATATTTTATCTACTGTCATTCTATTTTTAATTTGAGCCAGAGGAATGACGCTTCAGGTTGTGAATCGCTGTAAAAGCTTCAATTTATATATTTTTAACTTTAAATAATGATTTTTTTTCAAAACCCACTTGACAAATTATTATTAGAGATGTTATTGTATTTAATAAGTATGAAAACAAATAAATAACTCAACTAATATAAAAAATATTGAATAATATACAACAAGCCAGAAGAATGATGCAAAACCAGAGGACAAAATTCATTTTCCATTTATGGAAAATCTATAAGATCTATTTTATTTATACTTTGTACAAATATTCTTCAATCCCTTAGCTTTTAGAAAATATCTGTAAGGTATTGATTTTCAAATATTAAATAGTTGTTTTACGTTTTGAAAGAATGAAAAATTGACATAGGACAGGTTAAAAGGCTCACTTTTAGTAGTTAAAATTACAAAAAAAAGTAATTTAAAGTTATAAAATAAATAAATTCTTTTGCAGGATTTTTAGAAAAAGTGGTCAACTATTGACATATAGAGAGAAATTGTCATAAATTATTATTATTATTGAGAAAATCTTGAGGACATACAAAAGTAATATTTCGGGAGAATCACCCGCATATATAGTTATATATATATATATATACATTTATTTATTGAAATCAAAAAGTAAATAGAATACGACTTTTAAAAGTTCAAAAATAAAAGGAGTTTAATATTTTATGCAAAAGTGGAAGGTGTTCGTGCAATTTGGTACTCGTTTTCGAGACGCAAAGTGCTTGTTTGCTGAAGGGGGTAACTTTATACCGACCACAGACGTAAAAGTATTCTTTGCCGAATCGCGGACATGCTCTGCCCTACTGGAAAATCCTATATAGGTTCCTAGTAGGAATCCTATAAGATCTCTACGTAGATTCTTATAGGGTTCTATATAGGATCCTATGTAGATTCCTATAGGAACATTCCTATAGGAAAAACGCATATGATTTTGTATAGACATGACATAGGAAAACATATAATATCCTATAGGGTTAAATTTCACATTTCTATAGGAAAACATATATTTTCCTATAAGATTCCTATAGATATAACATAGGAAAATATACGTTTTCCTATAGGATCATATATGAAAACCTATAGGAAAACATATAGTTTCCTATATTGGTTCACATATGAAATCCTATAGGAAAACATATATTTTCCTATAAGTATCCTATATATATAAAATAGGAAGATATATGATTACATCATATATGGAATCATATATGGAATCATATATGGATCATATATGGAAACCTATAGAAAAACATATACTTGCCTATACTAGATCACACATAAAATCCTATAGGAAAACATATAGTTTCCAATAAGAATCTTTATAGGAAACTACATGTTTTCCTACAGGATTTTTACTAAATTGGAGCAGAAATTTATGTTTTCCTATATAGGATCGTACGTGGATTCCTATAGGAAAGCGTGTAGTTTCCTACACGGAAAGAAATCTGGTAGAATTAAATCAGTTGATAGTTCGATAGATTTTTAGTATCAATAGACAAATAGAATTTTATTATCTAATGTGACTAATATTAATATGAAAACATGAAAATATTCTAAAAAGCTTGAGATAGAAAGAAACCAACAGCCATTTATAAAATTTCCATCTATTTGATATTAAAAATGCTCGTAGGCCTTATTACAATTCCATCACACGCCAGCTAATATTATTCTATCGGCCACCACTAATTTTCAGGCGAAGTTTGTACAACACAAACTAAGCTTTATATACATGTATAAACACACACACACAAGCAATGCATTGACTGAAGGCCTGCTGGCTGATCCGTCAGCCTATGTATTGCTTGCGTGTGTGTGTTCATACATGTATATAAAGCTTAGCTTGTGTTGTACAAACTTCGCCTGAAAATTAGTGGTGTCCGATAGAATAATATTAGCTGGCGTGTGATGGAATTGTAATAAGGCCCACGAGCATTTTTAATATCAAATAGATGGAAATTTTATAAATGGCTGTTGGTTTCTTCCTATCTCAAGCTCTTTAGAATATTTTCATGTTTTCATATTAATATTAGTCACATTAGATAATAAAATTCTATTTGTCTATTGATACTAAAAATCTATCGAACTATCAACTGATTTAATTCTACCAGATTTCTTTCCGTGTATGACAATCTATATAGGAAACTACATGTTTTCCTATAGGGTTCCTATGAGAGTCCCATATGGGAGTGTATGTGGGTCAGCATATAGGAATTTATATAGGTTCCTAGGTAGGATCCTACATAGGATTTCTGAAAATGACTTTTTTCAAATGCGCATACCTCCGCACTGAGTCAATGTCAGAAATTAAACTTAACTGCTTCAAGCACATGAGAGCTCTACCCTTTTATATCTTCTCTATCTAGACTCGTTTGTGTGTTTAGGTGAGAGAACGCACCTAGCGGCATTTCTATGAATCTTTCGTATAGGAATTCATATAGGATTTCACATAGGATCCTATATGTCGACCCATATAGGTGAGAGAACACATCTACCGGCATTTCTATGGAATGAACTCTCTTTTATAAGAAGAGATGCTTACCTATGTGGGTCGACATATAGGATCCTATGTGAAATCCTATATGAATTCCTATACTAGAGATTCATAGAAATGCCGCTAGGTGCGCTCTCTTACCTAAACACACAAACGAGTCTAGATAGAGAAGATATAAAAAGGGAGAGCTCTCATGTGCTTGAAGCAGTTAAGTTTTAATTCTGACATTGACTCAGTGCGGAGGTATGCGCATTTGAAAAAAGTCATTTTCAGAAATCCTATGTAGGATCCTACATAGGAACCTATATAAATTCCTATCTGCTGACCCATATACACTCCCATATGGGACTCTCATAGGAACCCTATAGGAAAACATGTAGTTTTCTATATAGATTGTCATAGGAAACTACTCGCTTTCCTATAGGAATCCACGTACGATCCTATATAGGAAAACATAAATTTCTGCTCCAATTTAGTAAGAGTCCTGTAGGAAAACATGTAGTTTCCTATAAAGATTCTTATTGGAAACTATATGTTTTCCTATAGGATTTCATATGTGATCTAGTATAGGCAAGTATATGTTTTTCTATAGGTTTCCATATATATGATCCTATATGTAATCATATATCTTCCTATTTCATATCTATAGGATACTATAGGAAAATATATATTTTCCTATAGGATTTCATATGTGAACCAATATAGGAAACTATATGTTTTCCTATAGGTTTTCATATATGATCCTATAGGAAAACATATATTTTCTTATGTTATATCTATAGGAATCTTATAGAAAAATATATGTTTTCCTATAGAAATGTGAAATTTAACCCTATAGGATATTATATGTTTTTCTATGTCATAACTATACAAAATCACATGCGTTTTTCCTATAGGAATGTTCCTATAGGAATCTACATAGGATCCTATATAGAATCCTATAAGAATCTACGTAGAAATCTTATAGGATTCCTACTAGAAACCTATATAGGATTTTCCAGTAGGGTGTTGATCGCTTCTTCGACTCATAGATTGTAGAGCATGCGCAATGCAGCGTACTCGGTGTGGCCAATACTCCTTAAACGGGTAGTAGTATTGTTTATCGGTCGTGGGTCGCGTTGAAAGTATATTAATATAGAATGTTAGTGGTGACATTCAGATAGTATAGAGAAGTTTATGTTCTCTGTTTTTATTGTGTTTCAGTTTCGAATTTATTTGTGTTAAATAAGCCATCGCGTGTGTATTGAATTACCTTCCTAACCTAAATAAAGTGTGTGTAAACACACCAAAAACCGACTACCCGTATTTGTCTGTGGTTTGGCCAAATACTTTTGTTTCAATACAGTATTTAAATGCCTAATTCTGCATTTTTATTTAATTTAATAAATACATGTTTAAAAACGTCTTTTAAGAAAAACTTTTCCGTTTTTATATAAAATATCGTGTGTCACAAAAAGTTTGACATCGGCCGCGGACTTCGAACGTGTGCCTTGCTCAGTCGTAATACTATTAAATATGTGTTAAGTTTAGTTCAAAAAGTGTCTTTTAAGTGTGTGCAAGTAAATATCCTAGAAGACAAATCTTCCAAATTTCAATATTGTTTGTTTAATTAAACTTTTAACTTCTAACTCTTGTGAAGCCAGCATTATTTCTTACGGATAGAAAATTTGTAAAAAATAAATAATCGACGAATCTGTAGTTTCAAAAATTATTCTAAAACAGTGGTTATGTTTTAACATATTTTAATTAATATCTCGTAATTATCTGAAATATTGAATTTTAACATCCTGGATTTTAGAAGTTAATATATCCTTCCTAATATCTTTTGATGCTAAAATTAAATATCTAAGATGTTTGTCGTATAGTTCACTATCACAAATATTAACCATCAATAATTAGATATTAATTCTTAATGTCCACTTCTCTCACACTGAAAAAACGATATTCTAATTTTAAGAATCATTTAAATAGGAGCCAAGAATATGCCCCACTTAAGTGCAGTGCAGCACTTAAGAACCGAATTTTGTCGAAGTGATTTCCTAATAGCCTATTTTGCTGGTGCGTAGCAATAAGCCTTGGCCATGTCCAAGATCATGAAGCGAAAGATATAGAGTTCTACCTTATTCTCCATATTTCACTTTTTGATAACATAAGCATGTTTGGGTGTACTTCCAAAAATTTAAAATCGTTATCTGTTTTGATCTAGGCTAAAGTAAGTGTAAAAATATATTAAAAATTTACCGACATTCAATAGAAAGTCATATTTGCACTGTAAAAACAAGTGTCTTATTTTAAGATAATTTTGTCCTCACTTTTAAGACGTTTTAGGGTGTCTTAAGGTATTAGTCGCGTAAAATGATTTTCGTCAGATTTTTTTAAAACTTTGTATCTGTATTCATGAGGTATTTATCTATGAAATGAGATCTATCTTATTAACTTTGACCACTTCCCGTGTAGAAAAGTTCAGTGGGCGCCAGTTGGGCCCCATGTGGGTTTCCCAGATTTAAGGTGGGCCCCAGTTGGGTCTTCCCACTGGGAAATTAGTGGGCTTGTAATGCTCAACCCGGTTAGTGCCAATTCACTAAAAAAGATCGTAAAAATGTAAGATCGTTAAAAAATATTCATTACAACTTTTAACAATATTTTCCACCAAAATTTTCTTTAATGATATAAAAATTAGTTAATAACAATTGTTGCATGTATTTTTTAATTTGTTTAAACAAATCAATATTGTTTATTTGAAACTTTTCATCTAATAGAGCTAGAAAGTTGTAACTTTTTTCTAATTTTGCAACTATATAAGTTAAGTAAAGCCTAATATTAGAAAAAAACTAAAATATAAAATTATTAAAATTGTTTAAACAAATTAATATTGTTTATTTGCAACTTTTCATCTAATAGAGCTAGAGTGTTGTAACTTTTTCTTAACTTTGCAATTTTTCAAGCTTATGAAAGCTTAATACTAATAAAAAACAAAAATCCACAATTATAAAAATTGTTTAAACAAATAAATATTGTTTATTTGTAATTTTTTATCTAATTGAGCTAGAGAGTTGAAAATTTCTCTTAATTTTGCAATTTTTCAAATCTATAAAAGCTTAATATTAATAATAAACGAAAATCCACAATCACAAATATTGTTTAAACAAATTAATATTGTTTATTTGCAACTTTTCATCTAATTAAGCTAGAGTGCTGAAACTTTCTCTTAATTTTGCAATTTTTCAAGCTTATGAAAGCTTAATACTAATAAAAAACAAAAATCCACAATTATAAAAATTGTTTAAACAAATAAATATTGTTTATTTGTAATTTTTTATCTAATTGAGCTAGAGAGTTGAAACTTTCTCTTAATTTTGCAACTTTTCAAATCTATAAAAGCTTAATATTAATAATAAACAAAAATCCACAATCACAAATATTGTTTAAACAAATTAATATTGTTTATTTGCAACTTTTTATCTTATTGAGATTTACATTTAAAATTTTTTTTTTAATTTTGCAACTTTTTAAACCTATGAAAGCTTAATATTAATAGTAAACAAAAATCCACAATTATAAAAATTGTTTAAACAAATAAATATTGTTTATTTGTAATTTTTTATCTAATTGAGCTAGAGAGTTGAAACTTTCTCTTAATTTTGCAACTTTTTAAGCTTATGAAAGCTTAATATTAATAATAAACGAAAATCCACAATCACAAATATTGTTTAAACAAATCAATATTGTTTATTTGCAACTTTTTATCTTATTGAGCTTTAGATTTAAACTTTTCTTTTAATTTTGCAACTTTTTAAGAATACCAAAGCTGAATATTAATAATAAACGAAAATCCACAATTATAAAAATTGGTTAAACAAACTAATGTTGTTTATTTGCAATCATTCATCGAATTGAGCTAGAGAGTTTAACTTTTTCTTAATTTTGCAAAATTTTAAGCCTATAAACACCCAAAACTTATAGTAAACGAAGGTCCATAATTATAAAATTTTTTCTTTAAACCCTGTAACTTAATTAGATGAAAAATTGCAAATAAACAATATTAATTTGTTTAAACAATTTTTATATTTTTATATTTTAGTTTTTTTCTAATATTAGGATTTCTTAACTTAAATAGATGCAATATTAGAAAAAAGTTACAACTCTCTAGCTCTATAAGATGGAAAGTTTCAGATAAACAATATTAATTTGTTTAAACAAATTAAAAAATACATGGACCAATTCTTAGTAACTAATTTTTATGTAATTAAAGGAAATTTTGGTGGAAAATGTTGTAAAAATCGTAATGAATATTTTTTAACAATCTTACACTTTTTTTTCGTTTATGGAGATTTTTTATGGCCCTTTAAAAAATAGTTAATAATAAAAAGTTTGTTCAATAAATTATTGGATCTTATTCTTTAAATTTTCCTGAGGAGAAATAGCTTTATCCGATCGAAAAATGTTAATTTTCATGGAATTTTTATCAATTCTATGAAAAAGATTTTTTCCCCATGCATTTTGCATGGGAAACTTTGAGCGCTTTGACCGAATTTCATGAATTTTTAAATTGAAATGAAGAGAAATTGCAATATATAAAGCCAGATTGACGATAAGTTTAGTATTGAAACTATTATTTAATAACAATTTATGTATTTGATAAAAATTGGGAAGCCCAGGTTGGCCCCAACTGGCGCCCACATACAAACTGGGAATTACTGGGAACTTTTCTACACGGGTTCTGAACTTTAAAATATTAATTCAAAGTTTATACCTTTTACATGCAATAGCACAAAATGCATGTAAAAAATGTCTCTTATATTCATTTATAAAAAAACAAGTCGTCAGATTTTCAAATAAAACTACTAAGTTACACATTGAGATAAAATAAGTCCTTTAAAAAAAAATTACCTTTATTGACCACGCCGTATAAAAAATACAATAATTTAAAAATTCATAATTTTTCATTTTCACTTGGTTTCATTGAAAAATGTCGAAAACGTGTGAGCAATACATCACGATAACTTATAGTACCTGACTCAAAATCGTGAAGATTACATATATTACATTAGAAGAGGTCACAAGGAAGCAAGTGAGTTGATATAAAAGTTTATTTATTATTCTTTTTATTTTGCGGGAGTTTTGCGTGAGCATTTACGCGACTAATACCTTAATTTTAAACCAATGAGAAAGCATCTTTCAAAATTATTAACCAATGAAATAGCTTGAAATAACCGTAAGACGCTTTCTTAATGTCTTGTGTCTTAAAATAAGACACTTAGAAGACAGCAATTGTTGCAGTGTGGGACATAGCTGTTACGTTCTCTATTTCTATAGGCTTTTTCATATTCCTGTTCATGTCTTCTTCCAGCTCATGCGCCGTTGCATGCCCTATAAAATGAAAAGGTCTATTTTACTTCTGTTTCTGTTTGTCGAGTTTACAATCCTATCAAAAAGACAAACCAACGCAATACGTCGCGGTAGCGCTAACCCCCTAGACCTGTGCTGCCGTCAAAAACAAGAACTTATACGTAAGTCACATTGTCGCTTAGGCTGACTTTTGTGTGTTCGTACTACTGGAATTGCGACCTAAACGGCAATGTGACTTGCATAATTTCTTGTTTCAGACGGCTGTGTGGACAGAATACTTTTTAAATTTCTTATTACCTACGATTTGGTCAACCAGAGTGATTTCGTGGAAAAAGTGTTTGGTTTTTTTTTTAAAAAATTGTCAAAGTGCAAATTTTTAACAAAGGAGGGGAAAATCTTTGACAAACACTGTCGGACTTGTTCATTGATCATCCTTAAATCTTGCTTTGTTTATTAGGAATAATTTAAAATAATAAAATCTTGAATTTTTAATTTTGGTTCCTTTAAGAAAAAATTTCTTGACTTTTCAAGATTTTTTTTTAATCCTTGACTTTTTCCTGATTTTCAATTTTTCCCTAACCTGCGGCCACCCTGACTAAACCAATGGATATTTACGACTAATTTTATGATATCATCAGTCGCTATTTGGATTGTAAACTTCAGCATCTAAGTACATACTAACCTTTAATATCCATTTTTCAGCGTTTGGTTTTAGTGCGAATGCAACCCGTGGTTGTCCAAGTTTTGTTAAAGTACTTTAAAAATTTAACGTGGTATTTTTTGTGAAAAGGTAATCTATATGTCGTAGGCAGATGATAGAATCCGGCAGTATGCAAACTGCCTAGGCATTTTGCAAGAACCGGGCAGTTAGTGCACTAACTATTTAAACACTATTTCAAACCCGTTATTATGCCAACTGCCTAGGTAGTTTGCTTAACGTCCAATACATTTCAGTTAATTAGAAAAATGTATTTATATTAATATTTAAATGATATATAATACTTTTATTTAAATTCAGTTCAAGAATTGACAAGGTTTTTGGAGGGGGTATTACATGAGAGAAAGAGAGAGCAACATAGTGCCAAATATAATGCTTTTGAGGGGGGGCAAGCACCCATGGCACCCCCCTGGATCCGCCAATGGAGGTAGTCACCCCCGACTTGTAAAAATTCGTACTTTTTAGTATAATTAATTCAAATTTTCCCAGAATTATGATGTCAAACATTTTTCAATCGTAAGCAAGTTGTCCACTTGGTTTGTATGACGAAACCTACTATACCAACTTTAGTTCGTCAATTCAAGGAATATTAAATGATCTTTAAAATCAAGTTAAAATCGTTCAGATTAAATTATTTAAAATTTGAATTTTGTGAAAAAATATCGGACACTTAGCTCCGCCGGACGTCGAACTCGGGTCTTTCAATTGCCGGTTGACTGCTTTAGACCCACTAAGCTACAGAGGTACATTTTAGAATCTGTCTGTTGCACAATTTTTATTACGTGTTCTACTAGCGTCCTGCCCCACATTGCTCTAAAGCAGTGTTGATTTTTATACATTGATTTTAATTTTTTATCAAACTCTGTATCATTCACTGCACAGAAAACCATTTCAAATTAATATTTCTGTTGATTTGAAGAATCTAAAGACCCTCCTGAAGTCTATACACTTAGAAACTAAAATATTAATAAATGAAATTCATACTTACATTGTTTACCGTAATTAAGGCCCTTATATCTTTTTGATATAACTATATTTAAAAATTCTGCAATTAATATTTTTAACTGAATTTAAATAATTATATTAAATGTCATTTAAAGAATAACATGAATATATTTTTCTAATTGCCTGGAAAGTCTTAGGCGTTAAGCACACTACCTAGGCAGTTCGCACAATGTCGGATTTGAAATAGCCATTTTACTAACTATCCGCGGTTTGCAAAAAGCCAAGTCAGTTTGCATAATGCCTAATTTTACCAATTGACTACGACAGATAAACAATATAAGTGGTAAGAGTGGTTATAAAACAAAAGAAATGTCCTGTAATTGTGCTCGTATTTTGTTTACATTGATTAACAAAACCAATACAATTTCGTATTCACACTCTATTGCTGTTATCGACTTCTACGCTAATAGGACTAACAGAGTTGTAACTATGTTGGGGTCGGCGGTGCCCTTCTAGTCTAGGACATAGCATGACGGGGGCGCATTGTAGTTGAATTATTGGGGTCCGAAATCTCGTTAATACCTTTTTGTGGTAGCCAGTTTGATTAGTTTTCTCTTTCTTACTCAAACGTTGAAGAAAGGTGGTAAAAAGATGATTATCACTTGAAGGTTAACACCAGGTGTCGTATTGTAACTTTGCGATTCCCAATATTACTATAAAATTTAAAAAATACAATATATTAAAATTTACGTATAGAAATTATAATTATTTTAGAATGATAATTTTTGTCTGGTTTATAAAAGTATTTTTTAAATTATTTTCTCTTCTGGGAGAGGCAGGGGGACCAAAGAATGCAGACTAGGGCGTAAAATGACCTAAAGTTATGACGCTGAGGACTGATATTACTATACGGAAAAAAATAATTTCTTCAATTTTACAAAAATTTTTTGTACTCTTGGATAAAACCATTTACAAAACCCAATTACGAATGCTGTGCAGAACACTGAAGGGATTTGATTTGTCGAGGAAAATTATTTAATTGGAAATTTGAGAAATATGACAAGTCTCTTCATTCCCTGGGCGCCAAGATGTCTTGGCGTGTGGATTAATCAGGGGAGGGGGTAAATCTTGGGTTTAACAAAAGTCGTTTACCGGCAATCAGAGAGGACGATTGGGTAGATTTTGGTACCAGCGGAACGGATTCTCAGTAAACTAGAGAAACCTTAATAATAATCAAAGTAAAAGTGGTCCACACAAAAAGAAATGGTGCTGTGTATCTGGATTCTGCTTGTCAGCAACCATGCTGTCAAGTAGTCGCCCCAAGTCCCAAAAGAAAATGCATAAACGCCGAAAGTGATAAGTTTTCTATTTGTTTCATTGTTGTTTATTTGTCGAACTGTTTTTGTAGATTTTATTTATTTCATTTTGTTATCCATGTAAATTTAAATTCAACGTTGACCTGTTTATATTTAATTATTTGTTTTTATATGTAAACGATCGTTGTGTGGGGAAGTATGTGTGCCGGTTAATTTATATTGATTTTATTTCTGACTTTGAATTTTACGACTTTTTAATTTTTGACAAAATTTAATTTTATTTGACGAATCATTCCGGCTTTTATTTTATTTTAATAATATTTTGTTTTCTTATTGTTATTAATGTTAAATTTCATCTTATTTGCAGTTACTGTAAACAATTCCGTAACCAAAGCTCAAAGTTTAAAACATTTTACAAAACTATTCTGCATATCACTCAACACTGACTTTTGTAAATGGCGTTATCCAAGAGTACAAAAATTTTTCGTAAAATTCAACAAATAATTTTTCTTAACACCATGGTCGAAAGTACGAACGTTCGGCTTCGATTTCGAATAGGAAAGCAGTTTACCGGGAGCGAATACATTGCGCGAGTTTTAAAATTAATTATTTATTACTTTAAACTTATTTAATATTTTTATTTAAATGAAGTGTAAATATGTCTCTGATTTTGTGTTAAAATGCGAATAAAGTAACTTTTTTTTGTTCCTTTTGTCGAATCGAGGCCTGCTTAGCTTAATTTTTTTTTTATATATGTATTTTTAATGACTGCCCCCGACCAGCAGCACTCGCTACGCTCGAGCTGGCAAATGTCGGGCAGGCATCAAACTTTCACAAGTCTCCGCCAGAGAAGCGCAACAAGTAAAGATGGCCGCGAAATCTAGCTTTCAATGTTGTCAACTGGTACGTTCTTAAATTGTTTTTAATAAGTTTAAGTGAACTTTGAATCGGGCTTTCAATCGGATGTTAAGAAAAATAGTATACGCTGAACAAGAAAAAAGTTCTAAAGCCCTGAATTGCGTGACATGATTACATTGTCGCGCATTACAGGAATTTAGAACTTTTTTCTCTTGTAACGTAATGTACTATTCTTCCAAGCTGCACATACTATTTTTTCTAACAAATGCACCGGAAGTACAGAGAGGTTAAGTGCAATCTTCATGTTACTGTTTGTAGTTAAATGCTAACGTCGTGACAGCTGCGGACATTTTATCAGTTTTAAATCACATACCGAATATACTTACAACTTATTTTCAATTTATTATAATTGTTCACAATCCACTATAAGGCCGTTTCCGCCTGTGTTCGGGTAATTCCGGACGCATTTAGGTGTTTCCGGACCAACTCGGACCTTCCGGACTTTCTCGGGTGTTTCCGGCTCGGTTTGATCGTTTTCTACTTTATAGATGGTCCCGCCTCTGTTCGGGTGTTTCCAGACCTTTTAGTTTGTTTCCGGCTCGGTTTTATATCGTTTTCTACTTTTCGGGTGGTTCCGCATCTGTTCGGGTAGTTCCGCCTCTGTTCGGGTATTTCCGGACCCATTCGGGTGTTTCCGGCTTGTTTTGGTCATTTTCTACTTTTCGGATGCTTCCAGACCTTTTCGGGTGTTTCTGGCTCGGTTCCCGCGTCGAATATACCAAGCGTGGCAACACATTGGGCAAAGATAGACAAAACAGATTCAATACCTTGGCCAAACTCCAGCAAAAGATAGAACACACCTTGGGAATACCTTGGCTCCTGAACATTTCCCAAGGAATGGCTAAAGCTCAGATAAACCTTGGCTGCCGAATTTATACATATTTAAAACAACATCTACAGTTTCTAAGCAATGAAAGAAGATTAAATAAAAACTCCAACACCGGCTAAACCGTGGCTAAAGAACTTAGCGATTTTTTTAGAAAACCAAGAGGTTCTAAACCTCGGGTAAAGCTTGGGCAAAGACATCAGTGGCTCTAAACCGGCTGAACCATGGCTAATGAACTTATCGATTTTTTTAGAAAAACCAAGCATTTCACAACTATGGGTAAAGCGTGGGTACAGACATTAGTGATTCTTCACCGGCTAAACCGTGGCTTAATAACTTAACGATTTTTTTTAGAAAAACTAAGAAGTTCAAAACCTTGGGAAAAGCTTGGGTAAAGACATCAGTGGCTCTACACCGGCTGAACCGTGGCTAATGATCTTCGCGATTTTTTTAGAAAAAGCAAGCATTTCACAACCATAGGTAAAGCTTAGTGCCTCTACACCGGCTGAACCATGGCCAATAAACTTAGCCTTTTTGTAAAAAAAACCAAGAAGTTCAAAACCTCGGGAAAAGCTTGGGTAAACACATCAAAGGCTCTACACCGGCTGAACCGTGGCTGCTGTTCAAAAATGTCCAGAGCCTTCAATTCTTGACCAAATTCAAAGTTTTTTTTTAATTAAAGCTTAATAAATTTCTCAAAATATTGTCAGAGCCGATTTATAAAGAAAAATGTTGTTAACTTTTTTATTAAAGTTTTAATGCAATAAAAGAGAATAATGTATCAACATTCTACAAACTTAATCTACGTCACTTAGTGATATTTGAGCAAAAAAAAAATTAATATCTTTACTTTCAGGAAAGTAAGATTTTATTTAATAGTATGTGATCAGATAGAGAAAGACCTTACTTTTTGCCTTCAACCTTAATAAATACTGAATATACGCCTCTTGTGCAATTATTTATTTATAACAGTCGGAAAAATTTTAAAATTTTATTTATTAAATACAAATTTACTTCCCTAAAAGTAAGGTATTAACTTTTTTTTACTAAAATATCACCAAGTGACTTAGATTAAACGTGTAAAATGTGAATAATTAGCTCTTTTATTACATTTAAACATAAATAAAAAAGTTAACAAAATTTTTTTTTTAAAATCGGCTCCGACAATGTTTTCAGAAATTTATTAAGTTTTAATTTAAAAAAAAAACCTCAATTCTGGTCAAGAATTGGAGGCTCTGGACATTTTTAAACAGTAAATTCGAAATTCATCCCACTGTGCGGTGTAGAGCCACTGATATCTTTACCCAAGCTTTTCCCGAGGTTGTGAATTTTTTGGTTTTTCTAAAAAAATCAATTAGTTCATTATCCACGATTCAGCCAGTGTAGACTGTAGAGCCACTGATGTCTTAACCCACGCTTTACCCGGGTTTCGAAATTTTTAGTTTTTCTAAAAGAACGCTAATTTTATCAGCCACGGGTTAGCCGGTGTAGAGCCACTAATGTCTTTACCCAAGCTTTACCTGAGGTTGTGAAATGGATGATTTTTCTAAAAAAATCGCTAAGTTCATTAGCCATGGTTTACTCAGTGTAGAGCCAGTAATATCTTTCTCCAAGCTTTACCAATGGTTGTGAAATGCTTGGTTTTTTTAAAAAAAATCGCGAAGTTCATTAACCACGGTTCAGCCGGTGTAGAGCCACTGATGACTTTACCCAAGCTTCTCCCGAGGTTGTAAATTTTTTGGTTTTTCTAAAAAAATCAATAAGTTTATTAGTCACGGTTTACCCGGTGTAGAGACATTGATGTCATTACCCAACCTTTATCCGGGTTTGAAATTTTAGGTTTTACTAAAAAAATCGCTAATTTTATCAGCCACGGTTCAGGGGGTCTAGAGCCACTTATATCTTTACTCAAGGTTTACCCGAGGTTGTGAAATGTTTAATTTTTTTAAAAAAATTGCTAAGTTTATTAGTCACGGTTTACCCAGTGTAGGACCAGTGATGTCTTTACCCAAGCTTTAACTGAGGTTTTGAACTTCTTGGTTTTTCTAAAAAAAATCGTTACATTGATTAGCTACGGTTTAGCTAGTCTAGAGCCACTGCAGTCTATACGCCAGCTTAACCCTAGTTTGCGACTTTTTTGGTCTTTCTGAAAAAATCAATAAGTTCATTAGCCACGGTTTACCAGGTGTAGAGCCAGTGATGTTTTTACCCAAGCTTTACCCATGGTTGTGAAATGCTTGGTTTTTCTAAAAAAATCGTTAAGTTCATTAGCCACGGTTTAGCCGGTGAAGAATCACTAATGTCTGTACTCACGCTTTACCCATAGTTGTGAAATGCTTGGTTTTTCTAAAAAAATCGATAAGTTCATTAGTCATGGTTCAGCCGGTTTAGAGCCACTCATGTCTTTACCCAAGCTTTTCCCGAGGTTTTGAACTTCTTGGTTTTCTAAAAAAATTGCTAACTTATTAAGCCACGGTTTGGCCGGTGTAGAGCCACTAATGTCTTTACCCAAGCTTTACCCATGGTTCTGAAATGCTTGGTTTTTATAAAAAAAATCGTTAAGTTTATTAGCCACGGTTTAGCCAGTGAAGAGCCACTAATGTCTTTACCCAAGCTTTGCCCATGGTTGTGAAATGCTTGGTTTTGCTAAAAAAATCGTTAAGTTCATTAGCCACGGTTTAGCCGGTGTAGAGCCACTAATGTCTTTGCCCAAGCTTTACCCATGGTTCTAAAATGCTTGGTTTTTCTAAAAAAATCGCGAAGATCATTAGCCACAGTTCAGCCGGTGTAGAGCCATTGATGTCTTTACCCAAGCTTTTCCCGAGGTTTTGAACTTCTTGGTTATACTAAAAAAATTGCTAAGTTTATTAGCCATGGTTCAGCCGGTTTAGAGCCACTGATGTCTTTGCCCAAGCTTTACCCGAAGTTTACAACTTCTTGGTTTTCTAAAAAAATCGCTAAGTTATTAAGCCACGGTTTGGCCGGTGTAGAGCTACTGATGTCTTTACCCGCATGCTTTATCCATGTTTGTGAAATGTTCGGTTTTTTTAAAAAAATCGCTAAGTTCATTAGCCATGGTTCAGCCGGTTTAGAGCCACTTATGTCTTTGCCCAAGCTTTACCCGAGGTTTAGAACCTCTTGGTTTTCTAAAAAAATCGCTAAGTTCTTTAGCCACGGTTTAGCCGGTGTTGGAGTTTTTATTTAATCTTCTTTTATTGCTTAGAAACTGTAGATGTTGTTTTAAATATGTATAAATTCGGCAGCCAAGGTTTATCTGGGCTTTAGCCATTCCTTGGGAAATGTTCAGTACCCAACGTATTCCCAAGGTTTGTTCTATATTTTCCTGGAGTTTGGCCAAGGTATTGAATAAGTTTTGGCTATCTTTGCCCAATGTGTTGCCACGCTTGGCATATTCGACGCGGGTTTGGTCGTTTTCTACTTTTCGGGTGGTTCTGCCTCTGTTCGGGTACTTCTGGACTCATTCGGGTGTTTCCGAAACTCTTCGGGTGTTTGCTGCTCGGTTTGGTCGTTTTCGAATTTTCAGGTGTTTCCGTTTGTGTTCGGGTGCTTCCGGACCCATTCGAGTGTTTCCGGACCCTTTCGGGTGTTTCCGCCTTTGTTCGATAATTTTCGACTTAAACGTGACACGTCAAACAAAGCAGAACAAATGACATTTGCAGAAAAACTTGGTGCAACTTGGTGTCCTGCTGCACACGTAAAGATTTACGTACTTTGGGTGCATGTGTTAGAAAAAATATAATATACAGTATTTATTAAAAAAAAGAGTCATAGTTAAATTCGAGAGACGGTTTATTAGTGAGGAATATTTATATAGTAACATCGTTGGCAATTCTCAAATTCTCCATTTGGTATACATATATGAAAATCTTGTACATCTGATTGTGAGAAGTATATTATATAGCTAGGATCCTCAACTACGTTTGCAGGTGTTCCGACTTATTTCCCCATAAAAGAATATACCTGAACAAGTATGATACGATGAGTAACGGTTGCACCATGATTTTTTCTCCCAACCGGGGTTATGTTATTTAGGGGACTGACAGAGGGTGAATTCTTCGATATATGAGAATCTCACAGGTGCTTGGTTTTTCAAGGCTAGACTACCTCTAGCAACGTTTCGTCTTGCATGCACTATACGAATGGTGTTGGTGGCGTTATTAAAACACAATATCCCATTCACCGACTGTAGGGTGAGGGTCGTACTAGAAGATGATGACACTGCTCGAGTGCACGTGCATGGGAATTCGATAAGTGTATCCAATCCGATCTCAGATCAGATGGGTCATGAAGTTTTATGGATTAAAAAGAGAGAGAGAGGGAGGCGGAGTGTTCTATTTCACTTATGATTCATCCAAGTAAAAAACGACATTTTTAATGTTTCAGCATTCGAAGTCAAATTATACTCAAAAGAAAAAATTTTTTTTACCAAGTCAACAATCAATAATAATTGTTAAATATTCATAAACAATTTTATTTTTAGAAGGACGGATTAAAATATTTTATTATAAATGTTATTAAATGTACTTCTTTTACCTCAAGTCAAATGTATGTAATTGTTGTGGAAGATTTAGAAGTTGCGTAACTTTTAAGAGTGAGTTGGAAATAATTATTTTGCAAATAAATTACTGCTATAAATTAGATACTTGATTATTTTGAAACCTCTTATACTTGTATATCTTGATGCACAGATTACAAATATGATATATGTTCAAAATTGGCGCAAAATTTTGAAAAAAGTTTTTCTATTTTTAACCGATTTCAATTTTCTTTTTAAATTTAAGCTTAATAAGCTCCGAAGAAAGTTGTCGAGCCCGATTTTGGAAAGAGGAATCTCTTAATTTGTTATTCTAGTTGAAAGTTAATTAAAAACTATAATTTTTCATATATAGTGTTCAGCTAAATTTGCATCAGTTGTTACTAGTTTTTTCAAATCACGTAACATTTTGTTTCTGCGAAATGGACACTATAAACATTTATAGAAAAATAGCTTTACCTACCCACTTATTATAAAGAAATTAATAAACAAATTAACAAATAGCTTCAAAAAGTAGAGTAATGCTTACGAAAATCATTGCTCGGGGGGTTTTAGAGTCGTTAATTATACGAATCAGACGTCAGTCAGTTTTAGAGAATTTAAAATGGCGGATCCAATGTCACTCACTACGAATCTGTAGAATGTAGATGGTTTTGTAAACTTTAAAGAGTAGAATCGAATATAGCGAAAGCAAAAATAAAATAATAAAAGTTGTGTAAAAAATAACGTTATGCATCAGTTATGGTTTTTGTTTTTTGTATTTTAGGTTTAAATGATGATTTTCTGTTTACAAAACTTAACTGTTTCAGTTTTAAATTATGTTTTCTTGACTGTAGAAAATATTGATTTTAAAAAACTGTCATTCAATTTTTAGTTAGAAAAACCCAAAAACTGATCCGCCATTTTCAATTTATAAAAACCGACATAAGATTCGTAATCAGTGACCTCGAAAACTCTCGAGTAATGATTTTCGTAATGCTTATTCTACTTTTTTAAGCTGCATGTTTACTACTTTGTCCATAACAATTAGGTATTAAGTAAATCTACTTCTTTAATTGTTTACAGTATCTATTTAAGGAATAAAATATTTCTCATTCCATGTGATTTTAAAAAACTTTTAACAGATGATGCAAATTTTGCCAAATAAATATGAAAAATTATAGTTTATCAGTAACTTTGAACTAGAATAAAAAAATCAACAAATCTTTCATAGCTCGACAAAGTTTCTCGGAAATTATTTACCTGTAATTTAAAAAAAAACTGAATGAAATTAAAATTCGTTAAAAATTACGACCAGTCGAACATTTTGAACTTTTTTGTACAAAAAATTTTCTTCTCTGTGCGAGAGTCGTTTTCCACCATTTATGGTGGCAACCCACTGAAAAACACGAGCAATTCAAAAGATAATTCTAAATTCAATTAAGTAAACTGTTTGGTCCTTGGTCACTAATTTGAGAATGACGTCACAATTTCAAAGACGCATTCTCATTAGTGCAGACATGCATAAGACAAGCGTAGACATGTTAGGGCATAAATTGCCAAGAGTTTACGTCTGAGGGCGCAGAGAAAGAAAGAAGCTGAGATTTCTCAACGCATATAGTGTCTTGAAATGTTCACATAAATCGTGAATCACTAAATGGGGTCTCAGGTAACTCTAAAGCTTCAACCGTAATATTAATATTTCTTCAAGATTATTTATAAAATCACTCGTATCCAATATTTATAAGTTTATCCTTATGAAAAATGAGTCATTATTGTGGGTGTAATTATTTTGTGACAACATATGAAAAATAACATGGCGGATAACATGGAACATAATCAAATAAAATAATTATTTTCGATTCAATAAAAGGATAAAATATGATAAATTCTTCAAGTATTTTTAATAAAAATTAATTTACCCTGTAAGAAGAATTGCATTAATAACAATTGAAGTTACTAATTTTAATTCGAAACTGAATGGATTTTAATTAAACACTATTGTTTTTAATTTTCTGTAAAGAAATACAATGATGTATGAATGGTATTATTTTCTTCCTGTGATCTTTTCATCACTGGTATAGGCAAAATTTGTCAGTAAACTTTCTCTAAAAATAAGAAATATATATGTTGACACCAAACTTCGTAGAATTATACTTAAAATATCATTAGAAAGGTCTGTCTGTTCCAAATTTGTTTCAATTTTGACTTAAAATTAATTTTTTTTAAAATTTTCATTGAGCCTATACTAGTAACGTCATATTCCATCACATGTCCTTAATCATTCAGCATATTTTATTCAAATTTTGAATCGAAAACAATTATTTTATTAGAATATGCTTCATGTTATCCGGCATATCATTTTTCGTGTATATATCGATATGAAATAATGCAAATACTCTAAATCTAAATTAGTAAACAACTACTAATTTTTCAGTAAAAATCCGTTTTCCTTATCAAGTAGTAATTCTCCTTTTAATAGTTTAGTAAAAAATTACTAATTCCATATAAGTCAAAGTAATTTTTATGTTATGTTAAATCGCTAAGAAACTTAATAAACTTCTGCCTATCTTAGTAATTTTTTAATATTAATTAGTTGAATGTTTTTTACCCTCGCGGACTTCGTTCCTTTTCGTGTTGTTATACTCTTTGTTCAATTAAAAGTAAAAAATGTTGTTTGTAAATATTTTCAAAAATTCAATATTAAATTTCCAATTGTTTTATATTAAAGTTGCTGTCTTTTTCAAATTTTATATTTATTATTGTGATACAACTTTTGCTATGTTTAAGGGCATTTCGTCTGGTATAAGCAAAATTTATCCTCAATTTTTCTCTTAAAATTTCTTAAAATATTTTTGTCCATGAAACTTGGTAGAATTACCAAAAAATCCATTAGGAATGTTTACTTAGTTTGGATCCCTTCGAATTTGAAATAGAATTAAGTTTTGAAACAGTTATTGTTTTTCAAAAATTTTCCAAAATTAAATTTAAAACAGAGTTCAAACTAACTGGGACCTTCCTAATCATAGTACAGTTAATTTTACAAAGTTTTATGAAAAAAAAATTTAGTATAATTTAATAGATAGATTACGGACAAATTTCGCTCATAATCCAAGGAAAGTCAGTAGAATAAAAAATTTTGAAAATTGTCATTAAATTTTAATAATCTTGGTTATTGAGTCTTTTATTTTTAAATAAGATAAGCGATTTCAGAAAATTCATGTGTCAAAAATTTGTTAAGTTTATCCCTATATACTTATTTAATAAAGGCTGAAACACAAAGAGACTTTTAAGACACTCTTCAGAAAAATTAGTTTGATTTCCGACGTTGTAAAGAATAGTCATCCGATCTCTTTTATAAAATCAATTATTTTATGGGCCCGTATTATTTTGACACAAATTTTTTCGTATCACGCATGTTCAACCTAAGAAAATGTTATTCTATACTCCTACTAAAATCAAAAACTTTCAAGTCTTATTGAATAATTGATTCCAATACATTAAATTGATATTAAAAGACTCAATTAATCCAGTACATTCAATTATTCAATAATTAAAACTTAAAAATCCTTTAAGATTTTAAAATTTTTTTCGTAACCGAAGGATTTTTTCATTTATTTTCCAAACCCACAAACTTTTTATGCGAAATATTCTTTCAATCAAGTGTAAGTTACTTAATTATTACCTTTTTAAACAAGTGTTTGGTACAAGTTACTTACATTTTGACTTTATATTTCGATGTCCGGCTTTTTAGAAGGATTTTATATTTTAATTTTTTCTCCAAATCTCCTCGAAAATAAATTATTACCTGCAGAAAGTAGGAACTAGAAATCTAAACTTTCTTTTTATATAACATTCAACGAAATCTAAGAGGATGTGTTTTGAGATAATAAGGTTTTAAGTGAGTGGGATTGAAAATCGATAGGAGTTGCGTGCGCAGATTATGGATGATGCGTTAAGAGAAAGAGGGAGATTGCAGGAAAGTGAAGCGCTTTTTGCGAACCGGCAGCAACACATTTCTGTTACAGATTTTCAGGAGCAACAGTTGAGTATTTCTTTCATTTGTTTTTTACTCGTTACCTATATTAGGTTTAATCTTTTTTCAAGTACAGTTTACTTTCGTTCACATTTTAAATTTCACTTCACAGGCAATTATAAAATAAACGGGAATAATCAGTGTATAGCAATAATTCAAAAATGAACAATGCTGTTACGTGTTTGGAGGTCTTTCTGGGACAATTAAACCGCACTTGGAATTAATTGCTGAGGGTCTGCATAATATAACCAAGATTTCAAAGGTGCAGACTTGACGTGGAGCCAGAATCATCGTAGAACTGGACAACGACTTTATAACATTCCTGCTATTAAGATTCTTGAAACACTTCGAGGACGAATCAGACCAAGAGCTGATGCAAGAAACTGTGTTGTGCAGGCAGCTTCAAATGAATAATCTTAGTAACTGTTTGACTTTAAATTTGAATAAATTTTAAGTATTAGATTGTAAAAATTGTATTTACTTATTAAAAATAGTAATTACTTATATATTGTTGTTTATTATATTCTTCCTCATTAGCATAAGAGAAAATTAAAAACAGTTAAAAATTTCTATTAAAATTTTGTGACACTTGTAACAGTAGGTTTTTGTGGTCACAGGTAACAGAAAATTTTGTCACCGTTCCAGAAATTAAACTACCCGCATGAGCGTAGTTAATACCACGTGAACGAGGTTTATTGTATAATAAGTTTTTGTTACCGTGTCAAAAAATGATTTTCTGTAGTACCATTATTATTGAAGTTCTGTTAAAATTGTAAATTACTTTAATTATTTTTCAGGAGTTTTTTAGTCCCCCCCCCCCCATTCTCTAAGTATGAGTTTTTACATGGTGCAAATTAAAAATTATCATTAGTTGAAATTATTTATTAGCTTCTTTTTTTCTAAAGCCTTCCGTAATTTATAGACGACCATTTAATGGTCTAGTGGATCAATTGTACATGAATGTTTAACTATACACTTTCAATCCTTTCAATTCTTTACCGAATAAATTAATAATCAATTGTTTTTTAATTATAATACAAACTAGGTGCCATTTTTGTTTCCTTGTCTGCAAAATAATTGCAATCATAATAATATGAACTTAGGTAAAAATTATGTTTTTTGACCCGGGTTAACTATTAGGTCGATCGAATGCGCGAAGAATCTATTATATATTAAATATATTTATTTTTCAATTTATTTTATTATAAAATAACCCTTAAAATAAGTTTAAGAGAGACCGAGGAGGAAAGTAACAAAAATCAGTTTTTTGATGCTAGCATTAAAACTATTTGTCGGATAAGTTCTGTAAACATATTAATCGAAAGCTTAGACTTTCACCTATTAAATAAAATTGGAATTAAACATTAATAATAATTTGATAATTTACTGCAGGACTTTTTAATCAGCTCTTTATTTGTTACTTTCCTCCTCACCCCTGAGGTGGAAAGTAACAGCACGAAGAAGGAAAATAACACTTTAAAATTACGGATAGCATTTCAAATATAAAACTGCTATTAATTTAAATTATTTTTATTATGAACATATGAAAGACAAAGTGATATTAACTACATTTTGTACATAATTGGCAGATATTTTTGCACTTTTTTGAAATCAAGTTTTTTTTATCTATTTAGTATTCGTTGAATAGCAATGCCATTAAAAAAGCATCGTTTCTTAAAAATTCAAATCAAAAGTCCAATATTTAATCTTTAAAATATAAAATAAACATATAAAATCACATAGTTATAAAAAAGAAGGAGGTTTATAAAAATAAAGCATTAGTTTGTCGTAATTTTTGCAAAAAATGTCAGTATCAGATATATAGCTTTCTGTAGATCCCTAACATAATTTGGGGGAGGTAGAGAGGGGAAAACTGACTAAAAATTATTCAAGGACTATGTCTGTCTGCTCATTGGTTTAGAAGTTATAAGCGTTGTTACTTTCCACCTCTGTTACTTTCCTCCTTGGTCTCCCCTATTATATAAAGTAATGTTTTAACATTTAAACAATAACATTTTAATCATGACCCATCCTGCCCCGTGGCGGGTTGAGTCACTTTGGATTATTCCAACACAATGTTAAAAAACAAACTAAAATTGATAAGGATATATTTTCTCATTTTTCAGTTTTTCATTAATGACTTTTGAAAACGAACTCTAGCAACGTTCGCTATATTTTTCCTGTAATGCTACACGTAAAAAATACTTATTTGTACCAAATTTCAATTCTCTATGTCATATAGTTTGGTCGCTATAAGGGGAGGGGGGCGTAATGTTTTTAGGCGACGGAAAACCGAATGAAAACATAAGGGTTCCGTTTTTCGTGTTTGGAACCCTCAAAATTAAAAATCATCAAATATACGAATTTTTGGTGAATTATATACTTTATACATATGAGAATATGATTTTTTTATTCATTAAGTTGCATTTATATCATAAAGAAAATTTTCGGCAAAAATGATATTTTTCAATGAGAAAAGGTGTTTAAAAAACTTGATTAGGTAGTTTAAAAAATCATTGTGTCTAAATTTAGATATTTATGAGCTTAATATGCCATCCAAATTTTATTTGAATCTGTTGAAGCGTTCTCGAGATATCTTGTCAACAGAAAGTTATCACACACACACACACACACACACGTCTGGACATATGTTTAAGATTATACATTTTTGCTTTTCAGATGATACCAGGCCCGGATTTACCTAACATGGGGCCATAGGCAGACGCTGGTGGAGGCCTATGCAAGGAATGGATTTTTCCGAAATTTACTCAAGTCGAAAAAGCAGTTTCAAAACTTGACACTTTTTTAATGAGCGGGCTTTTTGAACTTCTAAAAACTTACAATTATTTTATAAAAGTCCCAGTAAGAAGAAAGGATTTGAAAAGTATTAGAATTTGTTAATACTTTTGAATACCTTTCTTTTCCAATACATGTGTGTTCGGCGATAGCATCTACTTTTACTCGAAAATCAATCCTTATTAATACACGTTTCTAAATATTTTTCAATCAAAATGAATGCATTTATAATAAGAAAAATAAAATTATTATTTTGTAATATCCACAGTTAAGATTAATTGAGTCCAAGTAAATCCCTTTGTAATGAAAATAAAAGAAAAGTAAAACGAATATTTTAGAATACCCGCAGTACAGATTTATTAAATCCAAATGAATCCCTTTATAATTAAAAAAAAAAAAATATTATTTTGTAATATTCACAGTTAAGATTAATTGAATCCAAGTAAATCCCTTTCTAATAAAAATAGAAAAAAGTAAAACGAATATTTTAGAATACCCGCAATACAGATTTATTAAATCCAAATGAATCCCTTTATAATTAAAAAAAAATTAATATTTTTTAATACCGGCAGTTAAAATTTATTTAATCCAAATGAACCCTTCTATAATGAAAAAAAGTGTATGTTTTCGAATACCCACAGTTCAGATTTATTTATTCGAAATGATTCCTCCTATAAATAAAATAATAAAATGAGAGTTTTTTAATACACATAATTCAGATTTACTTAATCCAAATAAATCCCTTTATAATGAAAAAAGGTATATTTTGGAATACCTACAGTTCAGATTCATGTAACCTATATAAATAATCAGTATAGTAAATGTTATACTAAACAATATTCAAATATTTGTTTTCTCTAAATCAAATGTAAGGTAAAAAACAATTTCTTAAATATGTAACTAAGCTTTCTCAATCTTTTTAGATTAATTTTACTAAAATCAAACATGAAGAAATAATTAATACTAAGTTTTAGGCCATTTTTTCCACATTTTTATTTTATTTACATAAAAAACGACGTTTCGGCAGCTGCCGCTACCCTTATCAAGTTTTCTTTTAAAAATTGCTAGAATTAAACAAAATTTTTTTTAATTTATAATCAAACTTATATATGTATATGAATGTGTGTGTTTTTTTTTATTTTTTTTTATTTTTGCTATTGTACATTGTTGCTATTTTTAATCAAAATATGGAAAAAACCGTACTTACATTTTAGAAGTTATAAAAGCCATTACAAAAGAGTATGATTCTTATTTTCATTTTAAATTTTAAATTTCATTTACTTTTTGTCTTTGTTTATTTGTTTGTTTTTGTTTTAAATCAATTAAAAAATTCGTTTTTTTTCTCTTTTCTTTGGCACATGATGATGATTTGATTCACCATTGTGTGATAATTTGTATGAAATTATTTAGGTTATAAAGCTATATTGTGTGGAATTTATAAGGTCGGTAATTTGGAACGCTATATTATCAGATTAATGTATATTACTGAAAAACCCCTGATATATACTATTCAGTCTTTCAACGTCTGTTTTAAAATTTATGGCTTTATCTTCTTTAATTATATAGATCATTTCTAAAAATTTTCTTTTGAATTTTCTTTAATATATTTACATCCACAAAAAACTCTTTTTAATTAATGAAGAAATAATGTTATACAAAAAAGAACTGTATGTACTATATAAAGTGGGTATTCAAAAATATTCATTTTAATTGAATTTTATTTTCATTATAAAGAGTTTCATTTGGATTCAATAATCTGAACTGTGGGTATTAAAATATATACATTTTATTTTTTTCGTTATAAAAGGATTCATTTGGATTGTAAAATATAAAGAAACGTATTAGTAAAAATTGACTTTTCGATCAAAGTTGGTGGTATCACCGGATTCGAATAGATTGAACAAAAAAGGTATTAAAAAAGATTAAACAGTTTTCCTTTTTCTTCGAAAATCATAAAATTTCAATATTTTTTAATTTTCTCTTTTTCTTAATGGGTTTTTTTTCAGATTTTTAAATACCTAAAAATATTTTTCGAAGTTCTTTTTGTGGGAAATATTATAACTGGTGGGGGCCCTTTTTGGTGGAAGCCCCTAGGCAGTTGCCTAGTTTGCCTACACATAATTCCGGCCCTGGATGAAACTGAGTCGTTTTAGACTATTTTTGGAAAATCGAAAATTTTTACGATCATAAAGCTTTCTTTATCTAAAGAAGCAAAAAACTATATTTTACGATGAAAACGGTGCTTAAAAAATTTGATTTTTTTTTTTTTTTGCAAAATTAAGATTTTTATAAGCTTACACTGAAAAAACAGTATTCTTGATTTAAGAATTATTCTTGTCGCATATTTAAGAATAAAAGATTCTTTTATTAAGGATATAATATTCTGAAAATAAGAAGCATATTTTCTGGCTTTTATTTAAAAATATTTTCTTATCAGTTAAGAAAATGCTTCTTAATTTAAGAATATGGTTCTTATTTTAAGAATATTCTTCTGATTTTAACAATATTATATCCTTAATGGAAGAATATCTTATTCTTAAGTAGGTCCCAAAAATGATTTTTAAATGAAAAATACCGTTTTTTCAGTGTAATAAGTCATCCAAATTTCATTGAAATACGTTGAAACGTTCTTGAGATAACCTGGTAACAAAAAAGTTACTACAGACAAACACACACACATAGGGGAGACCGGGGCTGGGTGGGTTATTTTGCACTCTTCGTAATTTAACCTTCGTTAATAATTTAATATCCAATTTATGAAAAACTTATCGTACAAGAAACTTGCTCTAATATTTCAGCTTTAATTTAAATTAGAAAAAGTCCCGTTATGACTTTTAGTTTTTTTTTTTAATATTTTTTTGGAATAATCCAAAGTAACCCAACTCGCCCCGGGTAAGGTTGGGTTATTTAGTAATAAAAGAAATTGAAAAATAAATATATTTAACTTAAAACAGTGAATACAAGACCATAAAATAGAACAATTGCTCATATTGAAGAAACGTATTTTTTCATTCCTAATTGTTAAAAAGTATTATCATTACTGTTGGTTGATTAAAATGAATTACTAATAGTTAAATTTAATTAAATTAATGTAGTATAAGTACACTGAGAAAAATGGATGTTTACCCTTAACATCTGGATGTTAACGCTTAACATATTTATCACTTAACATAGGGACAGCTATCTAGATTTTCAGGGTTAACATCTACATATTAAACTTAAATATCTAGATGTTAAAATTTAATATCTTAGATGTTAACCTTTAATATTTAGAGGTTAAGCGTTACTATCTTGTTTTAAATCTTGTTTTTCTCAGTGTATATAGTAAATTCGTCATGCGTTCGAGTGACCCAACTAACCCCGGCGGTGTTTTTCAAATATCTGATTTTTTTCTGTCGATACTGCAAATATAAATTAAAATCTCTTCATTGTCCTTTAAAAGCAACTATTCAAAGATCAAAATTTGTTAATTAAACTTTTTATAAAACTATTACTCAGGAAGATATAACGGAAAAACCAAGTGGGTAGAAATTTACTTTGTAATATCAAAATTAGTTTTTCTTACATTTACTCCACAATAATGATGATATAATAATGAAACTTGGCACTAATTTGCATCTCACTATGTAAAATAATTTGTGTGTAGAGAGGAATTAATTCGACTAATAGCATTTGAGTAAACTGCAATGACCCAACCTACCCCTGACCCAACAAGCCCCGGTCTCCCTACTTTCAAACATTTGATAAAAAATAACAATAATAAATAATTGCCGAATATTAATCTATTTCATTTCTGGAATTTCTGTGTATACGCAGTTAAACACTTTGTGTAAATTTAACACAAATTAAATGTCCCAAACGGTTCACTCAAAATTTGTGTTATTTTTGTGTTAAACTAACGTAACCTATATGTTAATTTACACAATCTTCTTGTCAAATTAACCTAATATTTATGTTAAACTTAACACAAAGATTGTGTGGACCGTTTTTTACACAAAATTTTTAACTGTTTATATTTGCCATTTTCTTTTTATTTACCGATGTTTCAAAAATATCATTTCATTCATATTTAGAAACCCCAAAAGTTTGTCAGTAACAAGTTTCACATAATTAGGACTTATTTATAGATTTCATCATATTAAATGGGTAATTTAGAATTTTTGAAAACTGACTACAGATTCGAACCCAATAGTCCTAAAAACACCCAAATTTTAAGCAAATTCGTTCAAATTTAAAAATATTTCCGCCATGAATTTATGGATCTAATTGCTTGTCTCACAGAAATAAAGGCATTGCTATTATAAAGACTGTTTAAAGAAATAAATACATTATTTCTTGTGGCAGTAAGTGAAGTAATTGTAATTACGTAACACATGAAATAAGGTTATTATGTTTGTTATCAATATGTATTTATAATATGAATTCAGTCATAGTATTTGCTTATTATAGTAAGGCTCCTGTGATAAGCAAATACTGCACTATCCTACTGCTGTCAATCATGTAACCAATATTGTCAATTCGAGAATTGACTAAACATACACCCAATATTGAGAACTCCGATATCAGTTACCGTTGGAACCGAGTTTCGGTCAATGGCAAATCCTGTATTGAGCCTCCATTATGCATATATTATTAAAAAAACTCAAAAAAAATTTTTTCTAAATAATCAAAAATATAATTACATAGTTAAGGATTGAATAAATAAAGCAAAAAAGTTTATATTAGTAGTAGCTTTTGCTAGTTTTCGAAAAAGTCCCTACTGTTTGTTTTGTTTACTTTCAAAGTGTAATGACCCCTTAAACTGGTTTCAGTATAATACCTTCTATCGTATTCTTTGAGAAAAATATTATTGGATATTTAGAAAACTAAAGAATTATGTTGATTACAAAAAAGTGTGTAAAAAACAAATCAAGTATGCTTGAATTTGTATCTTATCAGAAAATGAATAATTTAAAGATAATAATTATGCGAGCATAGAAAATGTTTCACTTATCAAGTTTGTGTCTTCTGTGGGTTCATTTTTCTTGTGACCTAAGACTAAAACAAAGTCAGTAAAGTTACATCAAAATACAAGCAACACGAAACGAGGGTCAAAATCCTTGCACTTGAAAGGATAGTGGCAGCAGCGGGACGATCGGGGCATCGAGGGACGTCGAAGAGGTTACGGTATAGGTGTGGAGAAGAGGATAGCTATGAACAATCTTAAGAAGAAGAAAAAGAGAGATGGCAAGAAAAGAAAGGAAGGATGGTACAAAGAGGAAAGAAAGGAATCGCGTGTGAAGAGTGAACGTTGAAGGAGTGACCGGGAAGGAACATGATAGGTGGGGGTTTTTAATGGGTAGTTGAAAGAGGCAAGGGGAGTAGTAAGGTTACTCGGCTACTGCGTAGTACTCTACGCCACCTCCACCTCGACCAAGGCTCACCTGAAGACAAGTTACCCCACAATAAAAACACAGAGAAAATTATATGCCTCTGGTCGCGCAAACCGCCTTGCTCGACAAGCTCTGAAAAGTACAGCAGAGCAAAAGAACGACGGTTCTTTTGCTCTGCTGTACTTTTATTCTCAACTAATGTTGAGAATCTAAAGTTGCACACTATGTGATGCTGTAAACAAAAGAAGATCAATTTACTGAGTGAAACATGAAAAAACGTTAATGGTTTTTTATCTCTAGCAGAAAAGGATCTAGTCACCTGTGGTACAGTCGGAGATTGTTATGTACTCGGTAGCGGAGAGCAATTTTTCCAAACATGATGTTTTCAATCTTAAGCGGAGTAGAACGCTGGAGGGTGTCTTTTTTTAAAAATCAACATTGAATTAAGCTGTAAGCTCTTTATTTCTTTAAACCTGAAAAGAAATAAATTTCAGAAAAAGCTAAATGATCCTTTTTTGAATATTTAAAAAAATTAAACTCTGGAGAACTTTATTTTTTTTCTGTTTTCTGCTTTCATTAGATGAGAAAACCTACCAAAAAATTCACCTTTCACTTGAAAAACTTGGTCAAAATGTTTACATGAACATTTTGCTTCCTCATAGAGAAAGCAATGGATTAAAATAATACAAAAAAAAGAATATTTCAATTTCGTTAAAAATAAAAAATAACTACTATTTTTTATCAATTTTCGGGCAAATATATACTTTATGTAGACCAATTAGTTTATTTTTTAACCCAGAGTATTTTTTTCTAAAGATACTATGGTTAAAAAACAAAATTGGACAAATTATATAAAAGGAAAAAAATTGTAAAAGTAAAAAAAAACAGATAAATCATGAATTATTATGCCAATTTTTGGTAGATTACAAACTTTATATTAGGTCAATTGAATCGTTTTGAAATAAGGAATATGATTTTTTTATTCATTAATTTATATTTTTAGCATAATAACTTATTTTGACAAAAAGCGAATTTTTGTTGTTGTTGAAAAATAGTGCTGAAGCAAATTTGGTTGGGTGATTTTAAAAATCCTTGTGTCCAAATTTAGATATTTAAAAGCTTAATTAGCTATCCAAATTTTGTTAATGTCCGAAAATCTTAATGATCACAAAGTTTCATCTAATATCTATGCCAAAAAAGCAAAATTACTTTAAACATTAGCAATTAAGATTAAAAGTTAATAAGTTCTAATATTTATTTTAATCAAATAATTTGTTTTATGTATGATCAACGAAATATATGTTCGATAGAAATATATTATGTTCAATTTATAACTAAAGCTGAATTTTAACCATTTTTTTGGTAAAATTATTGTTTGGATCAAAAACAAACTTTTTTTCAAAGCGCAAATTATTATAACAGCTTCAGTGTTTTAATAAATGTAATTCGTGAATGCAAAGTTGGTAGCAAACTACAAAACTTTTTACTCTCTCTCTAATAACAGCCATCGTAATCGTTAAACTTCTGCGAACGATTGAGGATCTTGAACAAGAAGTAAAAAGGCGTTTGTGTGTTGTGATTAATACGGAATTTTCGCTTATATATAGTGTAACCACCGGAATGGGTACTGTGCTTCTGTTCTTGAGTGAAAAAATTGTATTAACTACTTTTTAATTAGTGATGCATGACGATATAAGAATCTCAGTAATTTTGCTCATTTTTTGTTCTGCAAAGTTGGGAATTTTGTGTTAACATAATTCACATGTTTTGAGCCATCATATCAATTTTTGTGTCAATTAAACTTCCCAAAGAACAATGCATATAGATAATAAAATAAAACTACTAATTTAAATATGAAAGTTATTTTTAATGTTATACTGAGGAAAAAGAATTGCTTTTTTACAACTGAATTGTAAATATAGGGCATGCAACTTTTTTTGTTACTATAACAAAAAAATTTCCAAAGTTTTGGAATTAGTTAGCTAAATTAGCAATGTCTAATTTGTTAAATTAGCAGTCTAACTAATTTATTTTGTTGATTTAGCAAACCATTTGCTGTCTTAGCAAATTTCTCAGTACTGTAAACTGTTATTGTTTTCTTAATAAAAATATATTACAATAGTAAATTATAAAATCTTATTTACCTTTCTATAAATGATATACATATACTTTGCTTGACTCTTTTATTAAAACTCTGAAATATGAAGATTTAAAATAATTTTCATTTGAATTATAAAAAATACCATTTTTTCATGTTATGAAATTTTACATAGCAAAGTGCGCTCCGAGTTTTGAAGGATCTATTAAGAATATTTTTATACATACGAAGTAAATGACATTACCTGTACGAGGCGACATCTATCACAGATGCCATTGAACTCTTGGTTCGAGCTCACGAAGATAATGCAATGATGCACGTGGTGCACCCTTCCACTGCTTATTTTTTCTCAAAACAAAATTTATCCACATAATTAAATTTAAAAAACCTATCTAACAATAATATACAAGACCTTTTAGGCGTAAATTATCATACCATCTTTTTAAAAATATTCCTTAAATTATGAGGTGATTTTTTAAAAATATACTAACAAAAAATATACTTTTCCTCGATTTGACAACCATAACGCTTAATTTATTATCCACTATTGAATACATTTTTATAAATTAACGAATAAATTTCCATAAATTTTCAACTAACTTTCCATTTATTTTTGCAAATTATTGCAAAAGAACTTGCAGCTCATTTTTTTTATGGAATTAAAGAGTAAATTAACATAATATGCACTGCAGTCCACCAGTGTCTCGACACTCATTTTAAACATTTTGAATGAAGTAAATTGTTTTTGTTTTTTAATTTAAAATTAAATTTTTTATGTTTTATTCGTTTGAAACTATCTAATTTCTACATAAAGTGAACTTAAGATAAAGTGTAATAATTCTGAGATAATTCTAAAGTTTTTAAATATATTGCAATAATGCATAATATAATTTTTAAAAATATTTTTTCGGAAATTATAAAGTTAAAATCTTTTGGTTTTTTTAAATCAAGTTTAAATTCTTGCCTGATGTAAGAAAAAACTATAACTTGGTTAAGGGCATGTAATGAAAAATGATGTCATTAACCGAATTTACTGATTTTTGGAAAATTAAAAAAATTAAGTACCTATCATTTTGAATTTAATCCTTGTCTTAAATAATAATGTGACTGGTGGAATATTCTATTCAAACTATATATTGCATATTTCACGCGATTAATTTTACTTTTTAGAAAAGAAACTTGTCACTAATGAAGGCTTCCATTAGAGCAGAAACGTTTGACACACTGTAGAAAAATATTTTGTTTTTCTTCACCTGCTTCTGATGCAAATATAACACATCGTCGCTTGGGAGAAGAACTCTGACATTTCGATAAAGTTTTGAAAACAAAACCAACTCGCAAGAGCTCTGAAAACTACGCCGTTTCGAAAAAGTCTTGAAAACTGCGCGATTCTAATTAACATTTGAAGAAAGTGCTATTTCGGAATTGACAGATTTTGTTTTTAAATTTAGGTTCGCAACGCGAAAGGTTTTTATTAGGTTAAGAATGTCTGTATAAAAAAACAAGCTCAGGTGATTTCAAAAATTTAAGAATTAAAACACATATCTTAGTATTGGTCACCAAGCAACGACATATTCTATGAATCACATTATTACGAACATTAATTTCAAGGCAAACATCAATTAAATTTAGATAAGCCAGAATTTTTTAAATTATATTTTAAGTAATTCTACAAAATTTGGTGTAAAAATATTTATTATTTTAACAGAAAGTTTATGGTAAATATTTGCCTACTAGTGACGTCATTCTCAATCACAAACCCTTAAATTCCACAAAAAATTACTTTTTTAAATGAACATAAAAATGATACATATTGAAAGCAATAAGGCAGCTATTTGTTTGTTGATGATTGTAGCACGAGAACTACAAACATAAACGTTAACAAATTGATTAATTCAGTGTCGTTTACGGTAATTTTTTTTAGGGGCACAAACAAGAAACTTTCATGTATCAGGAGACAGGGACAGAAGCCATTCATTTGTTTGACCGGATGAAAATGATGCTCATTTTTACCCCCGTATTACGACACTCAACATGAGACAGGAGGGAGGATAGGTTGAAAAATCTGGAAAAATTGCGTAACGTTGTCTGTAAACGACCTCTAATCTACGAAATCGAGTACTTAAATGACACAAATTTAAGCAACGGTGAAACATTTGTACAGAAAGGATTAATAAATAATCAAAATGATTTCGATGACATAATAGGTCATAATTTAGATATTTATTTTACAGTTTCATAGAAATCGCTAAAAATTGTCATATATTATAGGCGTACACTGAAAAACTTTTGACTTTAATATCTGCCTTATTGCTTATCATTATCTTCAATAAAATTGAAGAATTTAGGGATAATCGAGATGTGGTTTACATTATTTATGAAAAGACGTTTTAGACGCAACAGTTTTTTGATAAGAAATAGTAAAAGTGTTATACATCAACAGACACATAATAATATTATCTCTAAAAAATTTTAGAAAGATGAAAATTAAGAATTGCAAGCATTCTAAAACTTTATTATAAAGATTGGGATGATCTGATGCTGCATGTGCGCGCGCAGCAAAAATAAAGATGACAGTATTAGTTTGGCAGGTCAGAGATACATGTGCTTGGAGAAATAAATTTTTTACCATATTGAAATAAAATGATAATAATAATTAACGTCTGTGTTAAGTATTCCGTATGATACGAAAATTTACCAGAGATCGATTTTTTTCAATTGCATTTTTTAATACGCGGTGTCTATACATACAGAAAATCTCGACCGATCAGAAATTCGTAAAGAAAATCTCAACCAAAATGTTAAAAATGAATATCGCTTTTTCACATTTATGCTTTTCTAACCTCAAATAATACTAATTCAAAATATGTGTATTAATTTTTTGTCTCAAAATTACAATAATAGAAAACAAGGTAACACAATATCTTTTTTTTAAAAAAAGAACTATTATGATCGTACCTTAATTATTTCTAAATTCTGCCGTTTTATTACGAATATTATAGAAATTCAAAAAAGCAAATACTGTATAATTAAAAGTTTCTCAGTGTAAGGATTTCTCAGTTTCATGTATAAGATTTTACACAAAAAAATAGATTTACTACGTAATTATTAGCAGCGTTATGCTAATTATACTTAATGGACAACGGCATCAGGATTCGGAGTCGAGAGGTTCAGCGAATCAATTATTAAAGAATGACAAAAAGAAAAATAATTCAATAATTAAATAATTTATAAGCCAATTAGAGTCATAAAAATCAGTCTTACTCTTTTATTATATTTCATTAAAATGTCGAGAAATAATATAATATAAAAATTAAAAATATCTCTACGTATATTCTCGTCCATACTTCCATTAAAAAAAAAATAATAATAACTATAAAAAATGATGTGATTATCATTAACCGGTTATTTAACCATATAAATTACATTACCGGTTATGTTAAAAAAATCTGTTGGAACTCGTAATTTTGATCTCGTTTTCTTGAATCTAAAATGAAAATGAAAATATCTGTTTATATATTCGCTTTTTGACGATCAAAGCGTGACACAATTAGTTTCACAATTTAAACATTTAAGACGGTCTAAAGATGTAAGAATAATTAATAAAATGCGAAGATGATTAGCTTATAAGTTTCCGTTAATTTGCGCCTACCAATCATTCAACAACCAAATTACTGTCTTAGATTTCACGTCGGAGACAATATTTATGAGATTCGAAAATCGCAATTAATTTATTTCTCTCTTTATCTCTTATTCTCTCTCTTTTATCTCCTTCCTTTCTTATATTGAATAATTGCTAACTATTCGTAACAGAGGCAAGAGTAGACAAGAGCCTCTGTGAATTGAAAACTAATTATAGAAGAATGAAAATCGTTGGATTCTTAAATTGTTTAATTATATTATTCCTTATAAATTTACATGGATTCATTGAGAAAAAAGAATTGCTGTGATAGCAAACTGAATTGTTAATATTGTGCCAACAACTTTTTTTGTTATTGTAATAAATAAATTTGCTAAGAACAAATTTTCCTAAATTTGTCTAAGGACAAATTTTCTCCGCAGCTTTTCTTTTAAACTACTGAATATTTTTTAATGAAACTTTATAAAATTACTTAAAATATTATGTGGAAGGTTTTCCCCCTTGTTTTGTTTTCACTTTTACTGAAAAATTAATTTGGTAAAATTGCCCAAAATTCGAAAAAGGAACGGGAAATGAAAGCTCAGACACTTGTCGAATAGGTGAATAAGTTAGGTTAAAATTGCAATTAAATTTTAGCCGACTTGATGAAAGTTTAAAGGGAGCGCAGCCCTCGAACCCGTTAAGAAAGCATGGAGTAAATGAAATTACAATTTAATAAATACGTCAATTAAGTTAATAAATTTGAATATTGAGTATGCAAATGTATTTATTTAATCGACAAAATATTCACTCAAAATTGGATGAAGAAATATCTGTATGAGTCTAGATTGCTTCCTGTTAATAAAAATCTAGGATTATATGTGATGTTCCGCGAGAGAAGGGACCTATCGCAGAAAAAATCAATTTTCATTTTTTTATGCTCAAAGATCATTTTTGAGTTGTTCTTTCATTTCTATGTTTCAAAAACAAATTCTATTAATTACACTTTTTGTTATAATGCTTCAAATCTAGGCGTGCTAAGTGTATCGCATTTTTTGGATTTTCTTTGAACGATCATCACATAAAATTGTCTTTTATTGATTTCATTTTTTTATTTTAATTGGTAGTTTTATTGAGTTGCCTTTTGAGTTTCAAAAATCAAAATTTGATTCCTGCAATTGGTTTTTTGTTATGAAAGTTCAAACATAGGCATAATGTTAAGCGTCTCGATTTTTCTTCCTCCTCTTTGCCAGGCCATCCTTTAAAGTGTGCTTTCTCAGCGATAGGTCCTTCCTCTCGCGGAGCGTCATATATGCATAATGCAACTTTAATTTCCTCAGTGTTTGTTATCCATAAAAATTTCTTTTTAAATAATTCCCAACACTATTTATATCAATCATCAACTGTTAAGCAAAAATCAATAACCAAAGAAATATTATTAATTTAATATTACATCAAAGTGTAAATTTACAATAAAATGGAAGCAGCCTTAAACTTTTAAACTTTAACAATACTAAATGATTTCAGATGATGACTTCCCCTTAAAAATTCTTGCCAAGACTTCCAAATGTGACGCGATTTAAATTAACTATAGAAACATGATTTAACGTCCCCGGTAACAATCGCACGCATATTTATTATTTTAGCTTTTTCCCCATTAGGGATCAGAACGAAGCCCTTTTTTCGCAACCGGAAGTACGAGAAGAAATCGCTACAATTAATTTTGGGTTAAAATCCAAATAAAATAGAGGTAAACAGACCTTCCAGATGATATTTTGTGTAATTATACAATGTTTTATTTAAAATATTCAGTAGTTTAAGAGAAAAAACGCTAAGAAATTTTGCCTTTAGGTTATGTGACCAGTATGACGTCATTTTCCATCACAAGGCTCTTAAAGCTCTTATCTTAAAGCTTCAGTTGGAGATGACCAATACCGCCGATTCACCAAAAACCGCATCCTTGAAAGGATATAAATTAATTAAATTTATTTTAAATTTGTCGCTTATTAATGATCCACTAAAAAAGAAAATATTTGGCTTAATCGTATTGTATTTGGGTTAGCTTAAGCCAAACACGGTTTCGTATGTAAACCGAGATCGGAGGTTACGCCAATTAATTTCTGCTTGTCTTAAATACTTGCCTCTTTTTTTGTTTGAATTGACGTTGAATGACTGGAGTTCGCAATATAATTAAAATAATTGAATGTTCCGAAGTGTGAAAATGACGTTTGCGTAAAGGAAATATAAAATTTTGTTAAAATGTGAAAAAAGTGAAATGTGAAATGTTACCGACAGAAACCTACTAAATCAAATGGTAATATTCAAATTCAGTGGTTTCTCTCGGTAACATTATAACATTTCACTTTTTTGGCTTAAGCTAACCCAAATTCAATACGCTTAAACCAAATACTTTCTTTTTTAGTGGGCATGCAAAAAATAAAGTCTCTTTCGAAAAGCTTCTTTAATGCAAGGCAGAGAGCAGATCAGAAAAAGAAAAGTGGAAGGTCGCTGAAGAAAGGGTGAATTTCAAAGAATTTGGTGGTTATTCGCAAGCTCTATAAATTTACCGTTTTGCGTCAATTCAGCCCTTTTTGATCGGTCTTTCAAATTGAATAGTATAAATTTGGCCACACCTCTACGAGTATCGCCTAGAGTTAAAGATAGCCTAGAGGTTAAGAAAAATTTTCTGAAAAAGAGTTTTCTTTTGTTTCTATGATAAATTTCTACTAATTTCCTTTTTTTTTTGTTATTTTAATTAGAGTGTGACGATTATAAACTTGGCTGAAAAGCTTAATTGACGTGCAAAGATTTACTGGAAATTTTATGAAAAGTTGAGATTTAAGCAAATTACAGTGGAATCTTGCTGAAAAAATTCATTCATCCATTATTTTGTCAGGAGGAAAATTTACATGGATTTAATGTTTTCTTATTTGGAAAGTAAAAAATTCATCCCATTTTTAACGATTTTCACGACTCAAACCTGATGTCTTTCTAGCAACAAAAAATCACAGATCGACCGATCGATAAGTCTTTCTCTTTTAATTTATTTTTTTCTGATTTAACCCACACAGCACAATTCCTTGCCTGAAGTTTGAGCGAAGTTGGCACTGCAAACTTCGCAAGTTTGCATTTGACATTTATGAAAAGTTGACCTACCCAGCAAGAAGACTGGAATAGAATGTAATTGAAAATTTTAATCCGACTGAATTCCTGATTTGAATCCAAAGCTTAATTTCCAAATCAGCAAAGAAAAACAAGATTATCCTATTCGTTTTAATTCCAGCTACTCAACATTTAAAAATTATTCCTTTTTACAATGTATAAATAATTTATATTTAGTATTTTAATATTATACTTGTTTTTCATGATTTATAAATTCGGTTTATATACTTATTACCCAAACTCAAAATTGATGTCAGATTTGTAATATCTGTGACTGTTTACGAGATAAGCTGCTATTTCTTTAATTCTAAGTCTTTTTCAAAAATTTTTGGATATCCATAATTGTTAGAACTTTTAGATTTAGAATTTTAAAAAATCAAAATTTTATCTTGAAAAACAAACAATATTTAATTTTCTTAATTTTAATTAGCACCGTACTGCATTTTTCTATTAGGGGTCGTCCACATATCACGTGATATCTTCAGGGGTGGGAGGGGGGTCGGCAAAATATCACGGTCCATGGAAATTTAATTTTTTAACAATAGAAAAAGTATCACGAGGAGGGGGGAGGGGGTTCAAATTAGCTCAAATTTGTATCACGTGATATGTGAATGATCCCTTAAAAGAATTGTATGTAATTGGAGAAGATTTTCACCTATTGCTGTCAGTGGAATAGAACCAACGCATTCCAAGAAGTTCTAGCCAGAATTGAACGTAATTAAAAATAATAATTTGTCATTTCTCTCTACAGAATTCAACTTCAATTTAAATGCGCTATGCGAATAGAGTATAATTCATATTTCCAACAAATTTATTTTCCTGGATGAATTGAGCTTCGAATTCAAATCAGGAATTAAATAAAATACAAAAACGATCACATTTTCATTATAACTCTGAAATATTTAATTATATCTAATTCAAGCCTTCTTACTGGGTAACCAAGAAAATGTCCGCTTGTGCAGAAAGCTTGACGGGACAACTTGCGGCAAGTATAACCTGGTTGGTAATTGAAAACTTTCCTCGCAAGTTTCAGGAAAGGTTCTAGAAAAGTTCGATTTAAAGGTAAAAAAATTTTTGTGTGTGGATTGAATGAATTTGTAACTTTCTGCACAAGCGGACATTTGCAGTGCCAACTTCGCTCAAACTTCAGGCAAGGAATTGTGCTGTGTGGGAACATTGATTTTACTTATTGATTTAGTTTCTCATTTGACTTAATTTGTTCTGAGATTTGTTTTTGACTTACCAGAGATAATTAAATTTCTGGTCATTTGATCAAATTTTATTGTTCTTACACTAAGAGATAGGTTGTATTATTAAATGATATAATGACGTTTGAAAATAGGGATAGTATGCTAACATTTTAATTAATAAGTATATATTTGCATTGAAATTTGGAATCTGCCTATTGCAATGTAAAATAAGGGCAATGGAAATTGATATTCTTCGTGCGAAAGATTGATATAGTATTATGGTCTTTCGCACGCAGTATATCAAATTCCAAAGTTCTTATTTCAAATTTCGATAACAATATACCTAGTATTTAAAAAGTTGTCACACTATCCCTATTTTCGAACGATTTTATTCCAAACTTTGAATTAAGCCGTCTCTCAGTGTATTGTACCTATGAGAATTTCGAGGTGTTTCGTATGAAGATCGTTCGCAATTGAGGGACACATATTTAGGCTGTATTTATATATTTAAAATATTTCTCTTATCGAGAATATATTGATTTTTTATGGTTCCGTACAGTAAAACGGAACCCTATAAAAATCACTATATGTTTATCCGTTTTCGCACCATCTCTAACTTCCAAGTTCCAAACTGTATGAGCTGGAGACTTCAAATTTGGTACACATATGTAATTTCACATTGGATTTACGAAAATAAAATGGAAAACGTGATCCGCGCGCATGATCATGGCGAAATCCGGCAAAAACCACATTTTTTTTTTTTACTTAGGGGGCTCAAATTTGGTACACGTATGTGACGATTTCTGGTGAAAGTACGCGACAATAACATTAGACTCAGTATTCCGTTGCGCAGTGCACGAAAAGTGAGCCTAATGTTCTTGTTGTGTAAGGTCCCTTTTACCATAAATCGTCACATATGTAGAATGACGTGTATATTACAGGAAAATTATAGAGAAGTGTGGTAAAGGCGGTCTTCGTAGTATTTACAAGTCAAAAATTCAAATCTTTAGCTCATACATAGTTGAAAAAATTATGGAGGTATGAAACCCTTCAGTTTCAGTACTTGCCCGATTTTTTTTATGTTCATTTCTGGTTTGCATTTATTTCCTCATTTTTCCTGTGTTTTCTTTATTCTATTTTTTACAGCAAATTGTGCTTTAAATTTGTTTCGAATTTTGATGTTTTATTATATTTATCATTATTCAAATTTTACTTAAGGAAGTTTTACCGTAAATCGAATAATCAAACAAATTTTGATAAAACTTGGTGGACTGATAGATAAAGTTTCTAAAATTTTGTAGTTAAATTTTTGAGACCTGTAGGTTATTGGGAAAAAAGTTATGATCGATATATTTTTTCACTGTTTAACCTGTTTAACATTGATTCTTATGAGAATTCATTACTCTGTCACATATATTTCCGTACTAAAAATTATTAAATGACCAGATAGTAATCAAAGTTTGTATAGTTAAACACAGATATCTAATGAGCCGATATTGTATTTAAAAAAGAACAATGGGTTATTGTGAGAGTTGCAATAAATTAATTTGTAAAAATATTTCACGTTTTACACGATACAGTTCAGACGTTCTGACATTTTAAAATGTTGATTTTGATCGCACATGAAAAATAGTCATATTTAAAAAGTAAATAAAGTTAAAAAAGTTAATAAATACAATTGTTTAATTATATATTAGTAAAATTAAATTTAAACCTAGCCTCAAAATAATGGTCTCTGTTTTGACTAGTATTGTCATACGATAGAATTTCCTTAAGACAAAAAGACAACCAGAAAAAGAAATCGTTTCATTTAAGAGATTAAACAATTGTGAAATTAGTTAAAGGTGATTTTCACCTTTTATTTTTGTATGTATGTTCAGAGTATAATTTTATATGTGCTTTTTGCATAGAAAAAACACATTTTTTCCTAGATTTCCTGTAAAATCGTTGAAAAGAAATGTTTTTTACCGGATTACTACTCTATTTCTTTGCATAAATACTCAAAGAATAACATCCAATTATTTACATATGAAACTTGTTAAGTTTGCTATTTTTTACGGGATGGAAAGGTGGACCAAAATAAACTAAAATAGGTTATTATTGGCAAAAAATATATTAATTCTAAAAAGAAGGCAAAATTTACAATTGTTAATTATCGTTTATATTGTTTTTGGGATCGCTGATTACAAATTGGAAGTCGGATTTCTAAAACTCAAAATAACGGATCCAATATGGTGGACATGAAAATTTAAGAAATAATCAATTTCTTAAAACTTTTAATTATAAAGTTTTTGGTTTCGTTGATTACAAATCTGAAGTCAGATTTCAAAACTGCAAAATGGCGGATCCAATATGGTAGACACGAAATTAAAATAATTAATCAATTTTTATGAAACTTCGTATCAAGGAGTTTTTGGAATGTCTAGTTACAAATCTGAAGTCATATTTGAACATTTTTAATTGGCGGATCTAATATGGTGGACATGGAATCTTAAGAAATGATCAATTTTTTAAATTTCATGTCCACCATTTTTAATTTTTTAAATCTGACTTCAGATTTGTAATCAAGGACCCCAAAAACCCCTTGATACGAAGTTTCATAGAAATTGCTTAATTTTGCTTTCTCATAGAGGAATCTTTGTGATCGTTAAGATTTTCGATTTTCCAAAAATTGTCTAAATCGATTCATTTTTATCTAAAAAGGGTAAACTTTCATTCTTATTTGTGCGTGTGTGTATATATACACACTGTATATATATACTATATATACTATATATATACTGGCGTTTTTTGTCGCCAGTATATATCGAGAACGCTTAAATGAATTTCAATAAAATTTGAATTACCTATTTATCGCATGAATATCTAAATTTGGACTCAGGGATGTTTGAAAATATTCAATCAAATCACCTTTTTCAATTAAAAAAAATTGTTTTTTTCCAACATTTTTTTTCATTCTAAAAATACAACTTGATGTATACAAAAATACTTCTTATTTAAAAACGAATCGATTGACCTATATGAAGTTTATAATTGATCAAAAATTGGTAAAATAATTCATGTTTTTTCATATTTTTGCATTTGAAATTCTTTATTTTTTTTATAACGTTTGCAATTAACTTATATATTATTAATTTATTGCTTTCTCTATCAGGAAGCAAATTATTTTGCTTACTCGGAAGCGAAATGTCCATGAAATGGACATAATTATTTGAAATCTTCATGTCCGCCATTTTAGATCCGCCATTTTGAATTTTTAAAATCTGTCTTCAGATTTGTAATCAGCGACCTCAAATACAATAGAAACCACAATTATTAGCAATTGTAAATTTCTTGTTTTTTTGAGAATTAATATTTTTTGCCAATAACCTATTTTGGTTTACTGTTGCTCAACTTTTTGTCCCTGTAAAAAACAGTAAACTTAACATGTTTCGTATGTTAATAATTGGATGTTATTCCTTGAGTATTTATGAAGAGAAACAGAGTAGTAGTCCGGTAAAAAATATTGATTTTCAACGATTTTACAGGAAATTTAGGGAAAAATGTGCAAAATAATGCAAATTTTCAATAGCGGACAGGCATCACTAAATATTAGTTTAGAAAAAAATGTATCTATTTTTTTCAACTTGTGACCAAATTAAAGGCGAATTTGAATTAAATTTCAACCTGTCATTTTTAACGGTCACCCTAATGTCCACCCGTTTGTAATTCGTGCTCCTAAATCTGGTGGTTCCTATTGACTATGCCTTCTTGTAATTGAACAACTCGTAAAGTTCAGTTTGATTCTGCCAAAGGCCCCCTACTTTGCAGTCTCTTCTTGATCCGTAACCACAAAAGTGAGCTTGACGCTTCACTGGTTAGATCCCAAAACCATAACTTGTTTTCTTTCTCGAAGGGTTTGTGAGACTTCCACAAGAGCGAAGATAACTTCTTCCTGTTCAGTGGGGTTATCGAGATCCCGGATTTCTAGAGTTACCCTTTGGTCCACCGGTGCCCGAACCCTTCCGATTCTCTTTATTGCCTCGGAGACCTTGGCAGCATAAGCTTTCCGAAGGCGCAACTTGTGGTGGGGTTACAAAGAACGAGCTAATGTTTTCAGTACTTGCTCTACACCTGGAATATACACTTTTCAAGGCACTTCTTGCACACACAGTTTCAGTCACATGACATATAAAGTGCTACTTTACCATCCGAAAACTGGTAGCATAAAACGACTGTTTCACGCCTGTCGTGTAAAGAAAAATTTAACTCAATTCTACGTTTAAAGGCTGTTAATAAATTACTCATCTACTATTTTGCATTCAGTATTTTATATAAAATATTACCTATAATTATTACGTATTTTACTTTTCAACGATTTTTATTTAACTTTAGAAAGTAAAAAATTATAAATAAATGGTAAATTTGTCTTCTAAAACTGCATGTTATAGAATGTACAAAATTCGTTTGGTAAATGTTGATAAATCTAATTGCGCAGAAAGTCAGTTTTATTATTCATTAATACAAATCTACTATTTTGTTTAGTCCATCTGACTGTCGCAGCACACTTATACAAAGGTACGAATTTGTTTATAAAACAAAATAAAAATTGCATAAGAAATGTTGTTATAATTAAAAACATGCTTTAAATATGTAAAAAATATATTTGCTTATATTAATTTTCAAAAAAATTTCTTATCAAATTATGCAAGAATAATCCAATCGACATTTTTTTCTTAAATAAATTTTACTGAAAAAAGCATTGTTTAGAGCTGTAAATGTGTTTTGAATAAAATCGAGGACAACAAGACTTGCACTTTATTTACACGAAGATGCTCAGGGTTTAAACTCTAGAGGAAGACGGAAACATAACAAACCAGTTCGACCAGCTGATGAGCCGGTTTTTCGATACACTTCTGTTTCACCTTATTCTCCTCTTTTATTCCTAAGGTTCTTGTTAGTTACCCTCTCTTTGAGTATTTTTACTCGACTCTCATCTATTATGCTGGACCATTTATATTAAACATTCATGCTCATCTTCAAAACCAACAGCTTTATTGTGCATATAAACACCCTGTTCGTAAATTTAACATGTATAAACTACAGAAACATAAGTTTTTGGAAATTTTTTTCTATAATTGTAATTTAATATTGATTTAAGAAATCAGAACTAAAGTTAAAGATATATAAATAAATTGCAAAAACATGTACAGCTAAATCTGTGAGATGTATTTTAAAACAGTGTTAAAATAAAGGGTTACTCTATAGTTTCTTCCATTATTATTTAATTAAGAATTTTACAACCGAGAAGGCTTTTTAAGAAAAATTGTCTTGAAAGCACCCTAAACATGTTTTCACATAATTTTAAAGAGCACAGACAAAAGTTGTAACCTGTGAAAAGGATGGTGGTTTTTTTTATAGTTTTTTAACCTACAATCTAAGCAGAAGGGAGTTTTTTTTATAAATTTAGATGTTTGCGAAAAAAAAGAGTTACTAATTTCTTATCACCACTCATTAGTTTTTGAAAGCTTATATAAAAACTTTTTATGTGAGAATTAGGAGCTACTGTACGAAAAATAAAATAATGAAAAATTAATATGGTTTTCCAAAATTACTCAACATTGTTAAACTTTACTTTTTTAATTTTTTTATTATTTCTTTTACATTATTTTCAGAATAACAATTATATTATTATAAAAATATACCCGGAAAATCCACAAGAAAATATAAAAAACTAATTTGAACATGGATTCAAGACAAAAGGAAATTAAAACTTGTTTTTAGAAAGTGGTTACTTTTTCCATTTATTGTAAAAAAAAGTTAAATAATGAAATTTTTCATCAGGGAAGAAAAGATGCGGCATTTAAATTTCTATAGAATAATGTGTTTTTTCCAATAATTTTAAACTCTTATTTTACAAGGCAATGGGACAACTCTGCTGCGTAGAATAATTTTATGCCTATAGTTCTTGCATCCAGCCCGTCAATTATACAGTAGCAAAACACGTTCCAGCCTATGGCTTATACTGCGTGGAGAGACCGAAAAAGTAGATATTATTATGTTGTTGCCACATGCCAAATCTAAGACATGTATCTTAAACATTTTTTAAAAAGAATTATTTAATCTAATATGTTGTTTAAACCTTACATGAATAAGAAAATTTTCTACTTTATTCGATTTTACTCCAAAGATAACTAAAGTAATAGTTATTTATTACATTTTTACCCAACCATTCGTTGATCAAAAATTATTATTAAAAATAATAGGTACCAATTTCAGCCCATTGCTAACCGAGAGCAAGTACTGGAAAGATACACTGAAAAAAATATTTGTTAAATTTTTTTGTAACCCCAACAAAAAATTTAGTAATTCTTAGAAAATTATCAGTTCTTAGGAAATTATAAATAATAAAAAATTTATAGTAGTTCCAACAAAACTTTTTAAGCTAAACAAACGTTCTGTTGGTAAAAACAATAAATGAAGAAAAAAGATAAAAATCTGAGTTCCTAAATGACATTTCTCACATAGGTATATAACCACTACAGACAATTTTTAAATAGAAAAATTGTAATTTTTTTTGTAATTTTTTCTAGTAAACAAAATTAAAGTTATAAATAGTCTTGGTTAAGTCCAGATATTTTTAAATTGAAAATTATTTGTTAATAATTTTTTTTATTATCAACAGTATCAGTATGACATATCGATTTCGAGGTTAGGTTATATAGACTTTTATTATATTTTGCTTTTTTATGAATAAGTTTAATAACTGTTTTACAAATACAGCTTTTATACTCACAAAACTGAAGCATTTTTAAGTAAGAATGTTTGTTATCGGTTTTGTGTATTTTGCTCAAAAATGTTTATTCATAATACCATTTATTATTGAACTTTCAGTTTTAAAATATTTTTATTTATCCTATTTTATTAATTTTATTATAAAATTTCTCTTGTAAACAGAACAAAACACGCATTATATTATGACATTATCGATAGACGAGTGTTGATCAAAATTGCACTCGATGCGCATGGGCCATAAATATTTGGTAACTACCAACAAAACATTTTAATAAACTGAAATAAAATTAAATATTAATTACTCAACAAAACTATTTTGTTATGATTACATTGTTAATTTTTTCAGTGTAAATATCACTTTTTTACCATATTAAGCCAAATTCAAGATAATCAGATATTTGACGTCGAAATAAAGTTTTTTTTCCAATTATGTGTGAACAAATTGTTTAACACTTGCCTCAATCAAATGTGCCTTCTTTTAATACAGACTACTGCGGGACTAACGTGCAAAGATAATTATCTTCATTCTGCATAGCGATAAAATATTTTATTGTCGTTTGTTAATCGCACGGACAGAATTACATCATAAGGGTAATTATGTTAAAACAGGTTGTGGCATTTGTCTGAGGATAGAAAGAAATTGTGTTACATAGAAGTTGGTTTTTAATTGAATTAAACTTTAAAGTTTTGAATAATTTTATTACCGTAATGTTTTTTAAATAATTGAAAAAAAATTACCAGCCTCTAATAAATTAGGTTTGAGTTACAATAAAAATTTAATTTAAATGGAGAGCTTTTTGGTTAATTTTATAAGCTATTTTTTAAACAAATGAAAAAGAACTATTTTGATAACAAAGAGCTTAGATTTAGTTTATGTAAATAACCTTTTATCGATTTTTTGTTATTCACTTGTAACTCAGGGGATGAAACAGGTATTGCTGCTTTATAATAATTTTTTTACACTAGGTGCAGGTGCGGTGGTTCCATGACGCATTGTCAGAGTGGTACAGAACCATACAATATGTGGACAAAAGCTGTAGGATTATCAAAATGAGAAGCTAAATTATTCCAGCAGGTTTTTAAAGTACTGATTTCAACAACTGAAAACTTTATTTTTATTTGTTGTTTTAAAATGTTTTATTAACTTTTTAATGTTGACATAATTAATTAACACATGAGAAAATTTAATTTAAAATTTAATTTTTACTAAAAAAATGTGATAAATGTTAACAATATGTATTTTAATACTTCTAAGAAACTGAATGTTCAAGCATAAAATAAGAAAAAGCCATCTAAATTTCAGTAACAGTCCGTTTATTATTTGATAGATTACTCTGGAAGATTAAAAATCCTATATACATATAAAATCTCTGTTCTCGAAATTCCGTAACACCTATCCCATTGGTTGATTCCAGTATCAATGGATTTTCATTGGTTGAGCTTATTTCGATTTTCCTCGATTATTTTTAACTTTTCTTTTACAACTAATTTCTATTATTTTCGTATTTATATTTTTCTAAATATTTTACATTAATATTATAGGGTAATGTCACCTTGAGTGGACCGCCTAAAAGATTTTAGTGATCTGCCAATGAAAACATGAAATAAATAGTTCAAACAGCAGCGCCGCACCCGGAAACCAAAAGAAATTATGTTTTGCAATGATCAAATACGTTACTGTTTGACAAAACAAATTTTTTAAATAACAAACTGTCAAAAAAGTCGCCGTTACAACTAATGAAGTGATTCTGAAGTGTAAAAATAGTGTTGAACTCGAGTTCTAAAGTGTAATTAATTTTTTTGCTGTTAGTTTGGACATTGAAATTGATTGTCTAATTAGAAGTTTAATTAAGTAATAATTTTGCCTAGAAAGAAAAATCTTTGTAGATCCTTTAAAAAGTCACATGTCACCTTGAGTGGACCATTGTTTATAATCTTGAGTGAATCGTCTAATTTTTTTCATTTCCAATGTCAATTTACCATTTTTATGGAAATAAATTAAAAATAAACTTGTGTTTAATTATATTTTATGTTCTTTATTAATATTTTTTGTGATTTCTAAATAGGTATTGTCGACAACAGTATAGAGTAACAAGGAGTCAAAACTAGATAATTTACTGAAAGAAATTAAAAATCTTAAATAACTTTTGCAATTTCTTGAGTTTTTGTTGATTTTCTGACCTCTTCTTGCAATTTTTTAAAAGTGGTCCACTCAAGGTTTCATTTTTTTCATTCCTTAAAAAAACGCATATTTTTTTACGTTAATTTTATTTTTTCTAAATAATAAAATCAAAGCTCTCATGACATAAACTCTTATCTAGGGATCTAAACTAAAGCTTGGAATAGAGAAGTACAATTAATTTACTTTCATAAAGAATTTATTCGAAAAAAAGCTTAAGCGGTCCACTGATGGTGACATTACCCTACTTTTACAACATTGTTTCTTTAAATTAATTTTTCTGTCCTAAATACTAATCTTATTGTTTAACTCCATTACTTTGACACATTTCATAACCTAGACAATAGCATTACCTTCCTACTCAAAAATTGTTTTTTTTTTCAATAAAGGGTTTTAAACAATAAGTCTTATAAGGGCACAGCTTTCTGGAACTTTTAGCGACAAGAATACTATTATTTTTTATTTTTGTATTTCTATTATTGAATACCTTATTAATTAATGATTATGTCATTTAATTAAAAGACAGATTCCCTTCCGAAATGTTTATTATGTGAGAAAGTAAATTCGATCGAAGGAAGGCAAATAAATAACATAAACAATGTTATTTTTTAATTGTCAGAACGACGTTTCGACGACATGGTTCGTCGTCATCATCAGGTTCTAAAATTTTATTAACAAAAATAATGAATTGTCACAAACATAAAAAGAAAAAACAAACAAAAAACACTAAAAAATAAATAAATAAAATTTACCGAAATTAAAATGAAATTATTACATATTGTAATTTGTCGAACAGTTAAGTTTGTCGAACACTAGATTATCAAAAATTTTTAAATCTGCCAACATTCAACCAATTCCAATTGTAAAAAAAAATTTTAAAAATATCGTAAAACTGGGCAAAGATACTACAGATAAATGGAATACCACGAATATTGTATACAAAATTGATTGTAAAGATTGCCCTGCGAGCTATATTGGCGAAACAAAACGTACATTAAAAAAACGTACTAATGAACACAAATCTAACTGCAATAACAATGATCCTATTTTCAGTACACATCAATCTAAGTACAATCATGAATTCGATTGGAATAACTCCCATATTATAGATCGTGAATAAAATTATAAAAAACGTGTTTTTTCTGAAATGTTGCATATTAAAAATCACGGTTTTACTATTAACAAAAAAGAAGATATTTTATACCTGAACAAAATCTATTTTCCATTAATCAATCGATTGAAATTGTGATTGTACTTTTCTTTCTATATCCGTCTCTGTTTTGTTTACCTTTAAGTTCACTGACTCCGAATTTCTACTGCTCTTTAAATTTTTAAAAATATTTTCAACTCAGTCTTGACAAAATGCTTGTAGCATTTGGATTATATCTTAACTGTTCGACAAATTACAATATGTAATAATTTCATTTTAATTTCGGTAAATTTTATTTATTTATTTTTTAGTGTTTTTTGTTTGTTTTTTCTTTTTATGTTTGTGACAATTCATTATTTTTGTTAATAAAATTTTAGAACCTGATGATGACGACGAACCATGTCGTCGAAACGTCGTTCTGACAATTAAAAAATAACATTGTTTATGTTATTTATTTGCCTTCCTTCGATCGAATTTACTTTCTCACAGATTATGTCATTTATTGATATCCTTTGTTATTTTTTATCAAATATTTTGATATTTTTTTTAAGAAAACAAAATTTGAAATTCCTTATATTGTTTTATATTATTTTACATTTTTGTTACAAAAAACTAATTTTCACAAACAAAATAAGAAATTTTAGAGTTCTATTGCTGCAGATTATTTGCTTTGATCCCATTGACTGGTATAGATTTTTCTGATGTTATCCTATTGGCTGATATATATTATATTTTGTTAAATATTCTAAATGATATTATGATACTTTTTTTATATTTTAAATATTAATATTGTAAAGTTTTATTATTTAAAGGATACAAACTGATACCTACTATACTGAAAAAAATTAAGTCTCTTGGTGTCTCAAAACAAATTACTGAAAGTGTTATAAATCGTTGAAATATAAAATGTATTTTAAATTAAGACATTGATTTCACTTCAAGTCTTATTTTAAAATACTAGAAATAGGGGAGACCGGGGCTAGTTGGGTCAGGGGTAGGTTGGGTCATTGCAGTTTACTCAAATGTTTTTAGTTGAATTAATTCCTCTCTACACCAAAAATTATTTTACATAGTGAGATGCAAGTTTGTGCCAAGTTTCATTATTATGTCATCATTAATATGGAGTAAATATAAGAAAAACTACTTTTAATACTTCAAGGTAAATTTTTACCCTCTTGGTTTTTTTGTTATATCTTCCTGAGTTATAGTTTTAAAAAAAGTTTAATTATAAAATTTTGATCTTTGAATAGTTGCTTTTAAAGGATAATGAAGAGATTTTAAATTATATTTGCAGTATCAATAAAAAAAAATATAATATTTGAAAAACACCGCCGGGGGCGGGGTCAGTTGGGTCGCTCGAACGCATGAAGAATTTACTATATACTTATACTACATGCGAAATAAACTACATTAATTTAATTAAATTTAAATATCAGTAATTCATTTTAATCAATCAACAGTAATGATAATACTTTTTAACAATTAGGAATCAAAAAATACATTTTTTCAATATGAGCAATTTTTCTATTTTCTTGTCTTATACTTTCACTGTTTTACGTTAAATATATTTATTTTTCAATTTCTTTTATTATAAAATAACCCTAAAAATTAAGTTTATTATATAAAGTAATGTTTTAACATTTAAACAATAATATTTTAATCATGACCCAACCTGCCCCGAGCCGGGGCGCTGGTTGAGTCATTTTGGATTAGGGGAGAGTGGCCATCAATGTACCGGGTTTTTTTTCAAGGTCATAGTACTTATTGCTTTTTACCAATTTCAAGCACTTCTTTGCATCAATATAAAACTACAACACTTCTCTAGGTAATGCACACATATTGTACACGATTTATTTTGATTAAATAATAAAATTTAGGATTTTTCTAAACTAACAAGCTATTTTCATTTTCAACAACCTGGGTACACAATGAACCACCTCTATAGAAACACTAAAAATGTTCAACAATAATAATATTGCAATTTTCATTTTGTAAAAAAACTTATTTTCTATCAAATACTATAAAAAATTATTACTTAACTCTTTTTAATTGATAATGTATAACATAAATATACCTCAAATTTAAGTTAACTAGCTAAAATGGCATTTTAGTTTTGCTATGTTGAGAAAAGTACTGATAACAATCGCTGTAACATGCTGTACGCATGCCTAGTTTTATAATCAGGCATACCACTCTGAAAATCGAAAATACACTGAAATTCCAGGTGGTTCATTGTTCCCCGGTACATTGAATCAACATGACATTTGCAACAAAAATGGTTTTTTATAACTTAATTCAATATTTCAAAATCTTTATCTCATTAGAATATTGTAGTTAAGGCCCAAAACAAAATAAATCGTAAGTACATTTATTTTTAAATGTCCTTATTTCAATTAAAAAACGTGTTTGTATTTTAGGTAAATTTTTTCTTCAGTACATCAAAAAGTTTTTTTCAGTTTTCTCTGTAAAGAATAAATCCACACGTCTCAAATTTATGGACGTAGTGTGTTTACGCAAACTTCATTTATATTTAAAATTAGGAGAATTTTTATTAAATTGTTTCTGAGAAAATTGAAATGGTTCATTGAGAAAACTGGTACATTGATGGCCACTCTCCCCTACTCCAAAAACAATGTTCTCAAAGAAAAACTAAAAGTGATAACAGGACTTTTTTTTTAAATGTTAGCTGAAATATTAGAGCAAGTTTCCTGTGCGAATTGTGCGATAAGATTTTCATAAATTGGATATTATCGAAGTTAAATAACGAACTATTACAGGTAAAAATCGATTTTTACCTGCCAATGGTTCGTAAAAGTTTAGCAAGAGTCTAAAAACCGATACATTTGAAAACTTGAAAATTAGTACGTAGAAATAATTTGTCATTGTTCGGCAAAATTTGAGCAGTGATGCAAAATAATTTTGCAGTAAGTGTTGTGAAAAGGTAAAAATCGATTTTTCACCTGCCAATGGTTCTAAACTATTATACCTAAAGGTTTGAAACTTGGTATGCGTGTGTATTTTTAAGCGTAGATTGCAGGAAAATTATAGCGAACGTTGCTGGACCTAGCTTTTAAAAGTTATTGATGAAGAATTAAAAAAGGACAAAGTATCCCTATACTAAACGCTCAGTCTATTTATCTTGGAAGGTTGGGAATTAGCAGTAATGTGTATTTGTATGCAAAGATTTTTATAACACCATAAAAATTGTGGTTTAAATCTACCATCATGGCATTTCTATTAGAAAAATTGAAATTTTACCGAAACAATTTTTTTCTTTTTAAACAGCTACAATATTTCACAGCTTCAGCTTCTTTGTTTGTAAAAAACGTTTATTTTTATGTTTAATTTATTTTAAAAGTTTGAAAAAAAAATTGACTTTTTGGGTGACTCAATTTCAATTAAAGCGAGAGAGCATCTTAAAAAATTATTAACCAATGAAATAACTTGATATATTACTGTAAGACGCTTTATAAATGTCTTATGTCTTAAAATAAGAAACTCGTAAGACACCTGTTTTTACACTGTAGTGATTTTAATAGGGTTCTGTTTAAATGGCACGGAACCCTAAAAAGGTTCTTTATTGAGCATTTTGGAGGGGTGAAATGTTTTAATTTCGTCTTTCTCCTTAGTTTTTACCTATTAAGGTGTGGTTAAATCGACACTCCGAGTTTTATTGTACCTTATGACAGGGTGCACCCGATCACACCTCGTTGAAAGATATATACCACATACGTTGCAAGTTATGTGAAGCAATTTGAAGCAAACCATCATGCATAGTCAATGAAAAAGCTGAAAAAATTTAATCGGGTAAGTAGAAAGCAATCTGTCGAAACTGCCGTTAAAACTTGATAGGAATTGTTAACCATACATCAGAACCGAAGATTTGATAATCTAGATGAACCCGACAATACTTTAAGTATGAAGTTAATCTTATATGCATAACAATGATTTAAAATGAATTATTATTCTTCACATCTACACTAAAAAAAATAAATCCAAGGCAGTGTCATAATTATAAGTAGTTGAACCACAGTTGTATTCCATGCTCGAGTTATATCTAGTGATATATTTAATACGAGCACGAATGTTTTTCAGTGATAGTTTGAAACTAGAATATCTGATTTAAATATCAATCATATTAAATCGATACTGGGGCGATCGGCAAATTTTTAAAGCTTTATTTTGTCTAAGTATGTTATATGAGATACCGCGAATACTATACCGTGAAACATCTGCTTTGAATTGATGAGGAAGAAGAAGGCACTTGTTACGATTGATGGATGACTATCTTACAATTACAAACAGGTGGTTCATGAGAAGGGGTGAAACATTATATATCTTTGAGGCAGAGACATGTAACACCCTCCATGGATTTAAAGTATATGTCCATTTGTGTGAACCACGAAAATCAATACTTAATTCGAGAACAACAAAATTATTGTACACAGTGTACGCAAAAATCTACTGTGACCCGTATTTTATCATCCATTATTAATTTATGTTTATTTGAATTTTAGGTTATTTTTATTTCTATTATTTTAATTTAAGTTAAAGGAAACTTAACGTTAAGCATCCAACTAAACCTGCATGTGAACTAATTCGAGATTTGTAATAAAAAATTCGCTCGAGTAGTTACAATTATTCCGGAGAGGGCGTGGCAATGAACAACATTAATAAAACAAACAATTTTTGTGGCTTAAATTTGTTACCTGATTATTTAAAGAATTAATATTTACAGGATCGACAGACCGCATGGTGCACTGAATAATTCTTTCCCACACAGCACCTAAACTTTCTGTATCTTTTCCAAAATCGTTTCTAAAGTTATGTAACTTCTGACAAGTTTTCTGCAAGTTTAGTAATTTTAGGAAAGGTTGTAAAGTTCAAGAAAATTTAGGAGCTAGTGCGGTTTGAATCCGGAGAAAATACTCTAAATAATAAAATTATAATGTATTTTTGAGAAATTCATTGTCCAAACGTCGCCGTCTTAGGTGAGTACTTATTTAATTCATACTTTATAACCAAATCATGAGAAACTTTATGGAGTACCGGCTGATAGATTCATCACCAAATACAGAATGAGGTAACCAAGAAAGAATTACCGACATGGAGTGTAAAATAGACCGTTACCTGACGCGATCTTCAATCAATACAATCTCCACCGACCCATGCTTAAGTGGTGCGATTGCGCCTGCCAGTAGCTGATTAAGATGGTCTCCTCCAACTGTTTTGACAGGTTGTCAACAACGATAGAACTAATTCAGAGTCCCAGACCACAGCATGAAAAGAAAGTTATTTGATTTTAGAACCAATTTTGTTATACATTAATCTGAATCTGATGTGATAAATCTGCCAGAGAGATTATTATGAAGTACTGTAAAAAGAACGTCTCTAAGTTAGCTAATTTATATTCAGGAAATGATACATAAATGGAAACAGTTAATTACACAATATAACTTATTTTCAATAGACAGTGATTACTTGAATGTAGTTCATCTTTCAAAGTCGTGGGTGGTGGCATTTTTCGAAGTCGTTCGTTTTCCAAAGTGCGTGCGTCACAACCACCAGTCAGTGACTTGCATCCGAGTATCAAGTATATAGATATTTGAAAGTAAATTTAAATTCATATGAGCCGTTCGCTCAAAGAACCATCTAAGTCGACTTAGGTTTTGGGCAAAAAACTTAAATTAAACATCTAGAAACAAATTCCATGTATAATTTACGTAATTATTACCTTGAAAATTTTTTTAAACTGATGATGCATTATCGAATCACAAGTTTTGACAAAAAAAAGTTGAATAAAATTATTCTAACTATTTTAAAAACAATTATTTATAACAAAGCACTTAAGTGGTTTTTCCGGCGAACTATAAAAAACGAAACAAAAATAACTATTTTGCTGAAATACACAAAATAAAATTATATATTTTACACACAAAATTTGTCTAAAATATTTTTAAATAGTTCTAGGTACTAACCAACGATTTTTCATTTGTTTAAACAATCTTAGTTAACAAATAAATAACTTCAAAACTTTCGCTTTCTTTCATTTCGTTTCTTTTGTGAAATTTATTAATTACTATTGGCCTACAATTACAATACAGAAGAAAATGTTTACTAACAATTTTTAAATTGTTTAAACAATTATAGTTAACAAATAAATAACTTCAAAAGTTTTTCTTACTTTCATTTTGTTTCTTTTGTGAAATTAAATAATTACTATTTGCCTAGAATTAAAATACAAAAGAAAATGTATTAAACTAATTTTAAATTATTTAAACAATCTTAATTAACAAATAGAGAACTTCAAAAGTTTTCCTTACTTAGCTTTCGTTTCTTTTGTGAAATAAATAATTTACTATTGGCATAGAATTGAAGTACAGAAGAAAATGTATGCAAACAATTTTTAAATTGTTTAAACAATCTTAATTAACAAATAAAGGACTTTAAAAGTTTTCCTTAATTTGATTCCGTTTCTTTTGGCAAATTAATTAATTACTATAATTGGCCTAAAATTACTACGTAATCTAAGTTAAGAAAATTTTCGAAATTATTAATTTAAACTATAATTGTTTAAACAACTTAAAAATGGTTCGCAAACATTTTAAACTGTATTGTAACTCTAGTCCAATAGTAACTAATTAATTTCACAAATGAAACGAAATCTAAGGAAAGAAGGCTTTTGAAGTTCTTTATTTACTAAGATTGTTTAAATTATTTAAAAAATGTCTGTTAAACGTTGTAGTACAAACATTTATAAGTATCTAAAAAGAAATATTAAAATAGATAACCGAATTTGAAAAAACCACCTAAGTCGACTTAGGTGGTTCTTTGAGCGAGCGGCTCATCCCTACTGAAAAATCCTATATAGGATCCTACATAGGATCCTATATAGAATCCATATGGATTCCTATGAGAATCCACGTAGGATCCTATATAGGATCCTATATAGGAATACATGTAGGATCTCATATAGGATCCTACATAGGCGTCCCAAAAAAATTTTTGTAAACCCCCCTACATAGGATCCTACGTAGGTTCCCATATAGGATCCTATATAGGATCTTTTATGGGCGCCCAGAAAAAATTATGTACACAGAATTAATTGTTTTTTTTAGCAACTTTATTCAAATATACATTAAGCACCATTATAAGGACGAAAAATATTTACTGCGCAGGCGTAAGTATTGTAGAATACGTAAAAGACGACTGCGCATGAGGAAGGGGTACAAAAAAATTTTTTGGGGGTACCCATGTAGGATCTTATATGGGTTCCCATATAGGATCCTATATGGGAACCTACGTAGGATCATATGTAGGAGGGTGTACAAAAATTTTTTTGGACGCCTATGCAGGATCCTATATGTATTCCTATAGGAGAGTCCACATAGGTTCCTATATAGGACTTGTCCTATAGGCGACCTATAGGAATCCACATAGATTCCTATGAGAATCCACGTGGATTCCTATAGGACAATACCTATATAGGATCCTATATAGGATCCTACGTGGATTCTCATAGGAATCCATATGGATACTACATAGGATCCTATGTAGGATCCTATATAGGATTTTTCAGTAGGGATATGTCCTTGAAATTGTCAAAGAGGAGTGGCTTACGCATCGAACGATTTTAATGATAGACTATCCAAGCGCGAATCTTCCGGCAGGATAGCTCACCGATCGACTTCCATTGCAAGTCCCACGTCATTTGAAATTAGAAATTTGCATGCGCTAATAGTTTATTTCTTTACTTTTCTAACCATGTAATTAACTTTGTTTTTATCTTAATTCATATTCATTTTATAACGCGATTTAGTACGCACTTACGGAAGGATTTTTTATCCTGCCGGAAGGACGTTGGACATTCGATCATTAAAGTTTGAAGAGTGGGGAAAAATCGAAGGATCAAACGACTTTCGAGTCCCCACTTGTGAAGACACTTTCCCGGCGAACGAAAGAAAATCGCTAGCGAGACCAAGAAACGATTCTCGGCTCGGCGAAGAATAAACTAAGTCCGAAAAAAGCGTACTATAGACTATAAACGTGTCAAATCGACGCGATTGGAGGATGCGCGCTCGGAACACCGAGCTCGAGCCAATGGGAAATTTTGCAGCGCCAGCCCCGCCAATCGAGCAGTCTATAAAAGTAGGGCGTTGTGAATTCGGTTCATTTTTCGACAAGCCGTGTTACCTCACGGAACTCTGTCTAGCTGGATGGTTGTACCTCCGGCTCGAAATCTATTTGACTCGACCTCTCCTCGACTCTTTAACGGCTCGCTACCTTGCAGGCATCGGGACCACGGTTAGACACTGGTCCAAGTAAACAACGTTCGCTCTTTTCTGAGCGATATCTCCGAGTTTTGACCGATCAAAACTATTCTGCAGCTGTTGTCGAGCTGGAAATCAACGGCCAAGTTTGGACTCTCGGCAAAGCCTTGCAAATCGAAGACGGGACTCAGGGCGAGCCTACATTTTAATAAAATATATATTTTACCCCTTACCTATTCCTTCACTGTTTCAAACGTATAGCAGGTTTTACCGATAGATTTAGGTAGCTTTGTAGAGTTGAACTCACAAGGTACTTGCTTAACTCAGAGCAAGGCAGCTGGTGGTACCGCTGCAGCGAAGCAGGCGTTGCCCCTCCGTCGTATTGGTGGCTTCTCCACCCGCGTTTATGAATTATTTATTTTATAATATTCATAATTATTTATTATTTATTTTTATCGTTTCTTTGCTATTATAACTCGTTATTTTCGCCTTTCATTCACTTGTAACATGTTACTATTAACATTCTGAGAATAAACATTGCATTGAAGTATGTAACCTTAAAAATAACGAAATTTTTTTTTCTATTTTTCACTAGAAAATTAATATTTTGAATTAATAGAATTGTTTAATTACAAAACTAGATTAGTTTCATCATTAAACTGCCGGGAAAACGTAAAAAACGCCATAAAAACAAGATTTTTGACAATTGACGACATTTAATAACAGAAATATATCTATTTCCGACAATCTTTCATTGGGAGTTTAAAACAGCACTCAAATTCACTACTGAGGTCGAAAGATATCAAAAAAATAAAGTTATAAAAATGGACGACCTTAAAAATTTAGTGAGCGGACGGCCTACATTCTTGGCAAATACTGATGTTTTTTACTATTTTTTACAATTTTCGGGCAGAAAATATAAAATGTGGATTTTCTTTTCTAGTGGGTTTGAAAGATATAAAAAAATGGAGTTATAAAAATGGACGACCTTAAAAATTTAGTGAGCAGACGGCCTTCGTTCTTGGCAAAAACTGATGTTTTTTACTATTTTTATATTTTCTGCCCGAAAATTGTAAAAAATAGTAAAAAATAGCAGTTTTTGTCAATAACGAAGACTGTCTACTTATTTTGTTTGTGAAGTCGTCTTTTTTGTAACTTGAATTTGAGTGCTGTTTTAAACTCCCAATGAAAGATTGTCGGAAATTGATATATTTCTGTTATTAAATGTCGTCAATTGTCAAAAATCTTGTTTTTATGGCGCTTTTTACGTTTTCCCGGCAGTTTAATGATGAAACTAATCTATTTTTGTAATTAAACATTTCTATTGATCCAAAATATTAATTTTCTAGTGAAAAATAGAAAAAAAAATTTCGTTATTTTTAACGTTACATACTTCAATGCAGTAGAATAAATTTATGATTTTACCAGAACTTCGAAACGTGTAATTATTTTGTATCAAGCGAACTCCTAATTTATTGAACCCTGTTTCCGGCGAGCAAATTCGGCAAATTCATAGGAGAGAAAAGTAAATTTTCTAGTCTCGTTACACACTGTAATATTATTCATATTTTCAATGTAAACTTTAGTAAGAATAAGAACACTTGGTACAAAATTAGAGAATATAATATTTTGAGAAGTTTATAAATTGCTTCCAAACACATTTGAAGCCAAGCAAAGTAAATTCCTGTGATGTTCACTATGAAAGCGTCATAATTGACAGTTTTCTAAATTTTACTGTGCTGTCGAATTTTCTAGTAAAAAGTTTAGAAAATCCGGTAAAAACTGTAAGACAGCATGAAAAAATTTAGGTGACTGTAAATTATGACGCTTTTATAGTAAACAACACAGAAATTGGGACATAAGCGACAATGTGGGTTCTTTCGTAGTACGGCAGAATAATTAATCTACAAAACTAATAATGCTGGAAGCAACAGCCAAAACCTCTAAATTTAATTTTTCTCGATGTACCCATCAAGAAATTCAATTACTGGTCTATCGATTTTCTTCTTTAATAGATACTGATGAATGGCATTCGTAAAATACTCATAAAATGCTGCAGAAGGCATCTACCTGATTTCAGTTTTATCGACACTCTAATATAAAGGAGCTTTCTCAATATAAGCTTTACGTAAACGTTGGTATATGAAAATTGTTAGGGGTGGTTCCTTAGCAGCATCTACTGTGAACAGGGTAGTGATATTTTCTTTATCATATCTTGCTAAAACACTACAGGTAAGTAGGTTTTCTTTATTCTGATGGAACCATTTACTTTTAGGAGCTAAGCGCATAGACGCTTCACCTATATTAAATATTCTTGCAGAATATTGAAATACCTAAAAGTTATCTTGCATTAAAAATTACACTTCTACTAATCATCAGGTACACATAAACTACTTACTCACAGTTGCTCTTATCCTACTTAAATTGTTATTTGTTATACAAAAGAAATGGGATTTAACTTTAATTAATCATAAAACTACCTTGGTTGATCTGAAAATTTGTGTCTCAATTCGATATATTATTTAAATAAACAAGTAAATTGTTCTTGCTGGAATTGTATTATTCATTCTACAGGAAGTAACATTTCATTAATTCATTAATGTTTTATTAAAGTTAAATACCATTTCTTCTGTAAAGTCAAAGTAAATACATAAATGAAAAGGTTAGATTTGTATTGAGCATCCTCTTGTTATTTTGGAAATAAAATGTTTTATACAATATGTTTTATATTTATAACATAATTTAAACATAGTTATTTTTAAATTATCCATACTGTGAGATTAGTTTTTTAAACTCATAAAAGAAAATTAAGTTCAAAATATCGAAGATCTGCTCAATCTTAAATTAATTTACATTTTTAATCTGTCTTAGGGTAAATGTACCAATTACTACGAATGCTCCAATTACTACGAATCAGCCTAAAATAGTGGAATAAAAATTTGTTTGAATAAATAATGCATTACAAACTTATATTTTATAATTTTAATGTATTAAGAACATTATTATTGCTGAAAACTTCCGGAAAATTGTTTTTAATTTATTTAAAATTGCTTTAAAAGTTACTACTCAGCATCACAACACAGAATTTTGCTTTCAGTAGGTTGAAAGTCCTTTTTGATATTTAGTTATTTGAATATATTTGAGACAGAAACATTTAAAGTAAAGTTATTTCCAGATAAAGTAAATATTGTAATATTTAAAAATGTTGACAATTTTTAATATTTTTAATATTTTCATTATTTATTTTTAAATGTAGTAATGTGTACAGCATTTTATGCGCACGCATCTATTACGACAATACAAACAAAGTTGATTGACCTAACCTACAAATATGTTTTGAATGATGACAACTGTTAATGAGCACTGTGAGTTAATATTAGTTTAGATATAAGTGCTTTTAGTGAAAGAAAAGATGCCAACAAAAGATATTATTTCTAAGAAAAAGTGGTCAATTAAAAAGAGAGCATCAAAAAAAGCTGCAAGAAATTGAAGAAAAAAGCAAAAAACCGAAGAAGCAGTACCTAAATGAAAAGAAAATACAAGGGGGAAATCGAGAAAAAAATTAAAGATCTCCAAAAAAAAACACGAAACATTAATTTAATACGTATATTAATATATATTTGATTTAAACTTTGCTCAAACAGAACCTATTTGTTCATTTTTGTGATTTTACAAAGTGGTTTTAAACTTTATTCTACATTATTCTATTTCAATATACAATTAGTTTAGAGAAATATAAATGTTGATAAATAAATAATAAAAACTATTGATTTATAAAAAAAATTTTCCCTGTATAATTTGCATATTAATAGCGAAAAACAAAAATTTTAAGTAATTTCTAAGGTGAAATTTATTCGTAGTATTGCCATCGTAGTAACACAAACACTCGTAGTAATACACGTGTTGTAATGCAAACCATCTCGTAGTAATACCAACATTGTATTTATTTTTTAAATTGCCTTTTTTAAATATTAATAGACATTTACCAATGATATACATCGATTTTTTTAATGCTAATAATGCTCAAATATTTATTATAAAAAATTCAAGGATGAATTTTTAGTTTAAACTATTAAAACGTAGGTTTAAAAACGACGATTTTGAAAACTCGTAGTAGATGGTACATTTACCCTATTCAATAGATAATTTATGTAACAGAACCTATTTTTAAAACCTCATTTAATTTAACACTTTTTAATCGCTCTAAACTTAGGAAAATAGATAGGTTTGAAGGGAACTACAATAGCGCATTATATATTTCTAATTAGGACAGAAATTTTTTAGCATTTATCTGAAAAAAACATTTAGACGGTTTCCTTAAATGTGATGTCAATTTTTTAGGTCTATGAAATTCTGATAGCTTGTGGTTATTTGTTATTTTGACAATGTAAAAGTATCATATTAAGGAAAGGGAGTTCAAAAATGTTGAAAAAAGCTTGATATCATTTATGGATCGAATAATATTCCTAGTTTCGCAAAGCAAAAGAACTAATAAACTTAAGGCACATAAACAAATTTTTACTCTAGTTAATCTTTTCACTTTCCCAACAATAAATTATATATAAATAGAAGGATTCATTTTTACTTATTTAATTTATTCACAAGAAAAGTAAAAACACTTTTAATAAAAGAAGGGATTTTTAAAAATGTGTGTTTCTAATTCTTAACTTTAAAGTACATATGTTGTATATATTCAGTACTCAGCTAAATAACAATAAATCTGTCAACGATTTACAACAACAGTAAAATCTTCTGGAACGTCTATAACATATTGTGAGACATTTAAAGAAACTGCTTAATATTCCTAAAGAAGAGAAAACAATTAAGTTTTGAACGCTTTTAAAGCTAAGCTTAGTACATTCGGAACAACACGAGTAGCAGACTGCAATCTTTGATCCAGATCCTTATAACCAATCCAGTACTTTCGAGCGAGTCACGTGAGAGGTGCAGTTGAGATTCGTACGCTTTGCCACCGAAAGGGCAAGTAGTTTGTTCGCTTAGCCACTCTTCTGCTCACCTGGAAAATCTAAAAAATTCTGAATTATGGATAGAGCATTTTTAAAATATATGTGACCCTCCACGTTGAAAGGGACCTCAGCTGCAAAATGCAAATTTTACAGGAGAACCCTGGCGAATTTGGTCAGGTTTTGGTTGAGTTTGGTTTGAGGCAAAATATTGCAATTAGTTAATGTAATCTGATGAAAAAAATGGTAAATCATGCCAAATTAGTTTATATTTAGTTGATTTGAAAAATAATTATATTAAATAAAACTGTAATTAACAATATGTAACGTTTGTTAATTACGGTTTTATTTAATATAATTCTTGCTTAAATCAACTAAATACAAACTAATTTGGCATGATTTATCATGTTTTTCACCAGATTACACTGACTAATTGCAATATTTTGTTTCCAACCAAACTCAACTGAAACCTGACCAAAGCAGTGTTGCCAGATTCACTTGGTTACTTTCTCCTAGATTCACCGGATTTTCCCCCTAAATATTCCTAAATTATTTCAAATACTCCTAAGTTTTCCTCCTAAAATTTTTGATGGGTAAGTATAATCTGTCGGATAAAATTGAAGGTTTTCTGCGTCTATTACATATGTAATTTACCTGTTTAGTTTTCTAATACTTCAGTACACGTACATTTAAACATTTGACAGCCCGCGAGAATTTAAAATTTATATAATATATAAAGATTTACATTTAATAGCATGCAAAGTATCTTGTTTTCTACGTTTTCTTTTGCATATTTCTGCTTATATACTTTAGGTGTTGTAGGTGGCATTTTAAATAAAACAATAACATTGATCAGAAATAAATTAAATGATTTAAATTACTTCAGAAAAACTGTCCACAACTTGTTTACAAACACAGAAAATAACGGTTACAGCGCTATGTTGACATCAACCAACCAGCGGCAACGAAAGGCAAAATATTAGGGAGCTTCCACAGCCCTCATTCATTTGAGCAATGATTTGTCTGTTCTAATATCAATTTCGACTTTTCTGACAGAACCGACCAATCATATTTTGCATTGCTCGAGCAAGTGAAAGTTGTGTACGCGCTATCTATTAAAATGAACTTTAGGGTTAGTCAGGGTTAGTCAGGGTGCGGTCGCTTGCGGTGCAACACTAGATTAGGGTAGAGTTCCTATAAAGATAGTTAGGACACGTGAGGTTCAACTTTTGATTGGCTCAGCGTAACCGGAGACGGAAGTGTATTGAAAATTTTTTCATTGGCTGAAAAGAGCGCGCTGATTTTAAAATGCTTTCTTAACAAACATTTTTAAATTTCGCCCACCCTTTTTAACCAATCACACAAATTACTTCATCGTCACTTCCGTTTCCGGTTTGTCAACAGGCTAGTGGAAGGGGGCACATGTCCTAACTCTCTTTATAGGAACTCTAGATTAGGGAAATAGAAGTCGACCAATCAGAGTTCAGCTTCTTGCGGCAATATATATCATCAACCGCTAGAAACTGCATCCCCATTGGTCGTCTCTTTCACTACTTTTCTATTCTTCAGTATGTCAAGGAGAAAAATCTACAACTTCCCAATTTATTATTTTCAAGTTTATAAATTTCCAAGAATTTCTCGTGTCTGTAATTTTCTCCTAAAAAAACTCCTAACAATTTTTTACTCCTAAATATCCTCCTAAAGGGCCAAAAAACTCCTAAATCTAGGGGGAAAACTCCTAATCTGGCAACACTGGACCAAAGTCGGTCAGACTTCGGTTTAGCAAATTCGCCAGGGAAGGAAAAGAAGCAAGCTCGCAATTTTTTTACTTTTTAATGTGAAAAAGAACTCAAAATCTATTGAAAGACATCAAAACCTCAAAATCCATTTTTTGCAGCTAAGGTCCCTATCACCGTGGAGCGTCACATGTGATTTCAAGGAAAACTGACAAGTTGAATTAGTCGGGTCTAATAAACAATGTCTAATTAATAAAAAAAGTGCATGTTCAGTTTTAAATATTTGATGATATTTTGCAGAATTATTTACACCTTTAGAATAAAAATAAAAGAGTTAACCTCTGATTTTAATAATTCTGAATAGAATAGTCTTACAAACTCTAAATAAAATGAATTATAAAATAGCACTGTAATTTTGTTCTTGTTAAAATGTTTTTGAAAAGCAAAAATTGTGAGATGTAAGTTAAAGTGTATAATTGGTTTGAAATAAAATCTTTTGCTCATAAAAAGTAAAAAATTGGAGAAAAAAGGATGCAATGAAGATGAGGCCAGTGGCCCGAAGGCCTACGGTACATTCGATTCCGTCGTTATTGTCCAAGTTTACCGCAATAAGTTTCTTGGATAATCTGCGTGGAGGAGCTAGAAGTGTGTTTCCGAGAGCGGATAATGACAGGCCCTGACTCGTTAGCTACTCAAGACTAAGAAGAAAACAACTCCAATAGTGAGTGGATGCATAAATGAACAAACTTATACAAAACATGATGCACCTGTGCATCTACTACCAACACTTCATTGCACAAATAATATACAAAAATCGCTCTTGCTTTAATAATTGTCACAAAAAAAAAAAATTTTAACATAAGGTAAATGTCCCAATTTGTGTCTATGTTGCAATTTGAGTAAAATTGCGTATAAATGTACAAAGTAAATAAAAAATTAACTAGAAATGTATTTGTAATTTCACATTATGTATTCTTCGTAATAATTCGTGGTTAATAGTTACAGCCTTACAGCTTATCTTAATACTACAATTTAAATGATAATCGTTTATCGTGTCACTCTGTGTGAAAGATTAATCAAAATATAATGATCTTTATGAGTTTTTTTAATAAGAAACCGCAAATTGGTATAATAACAGTGCTTCTTTAGGAAAACAATAATTTATTAGGTTCGTTAATGAAATTTGAATTAGAATCACTTTCAATTAAAAAAAAAACATATTGATCTTATTTTAGTATAAAATCATTTTTTTAAAGCACTTTCCATAAATTTGTTTTGGTATATGAATATAATGAAATTTTTTAGTAGAACTTTAATAATTTATCTTATAATTATTAATTGTTGAATAATCAAATAAATCGTTTTAAAAATCAGTGAAACGATTATTTCTCCTTTAAGAATGACACCTTCCTTGTCATAAATAACAATTATTAAGAACAGTTTTAGATATCATGTTAGTTAAATCTTTTCTACCTTGTTCTTGGTCATAACCTATTAAGTTATTGAAATCAAAAGAGAAAAACGATTTTTTTTTTAAATTTCAACTCTGAAGTTGATAAAATAATTTAACTCTCGTAACTAAAAAGCATAATAAAGTTTCAAGTAAGCATGTCCTAACCCTCCTTACACAACGTGGATTATGATATAACCAAGCCCTGGGCTTCAAAACTGGAAACATTTCCTAAGATAACGAAGCGCGGAAATTCGCCTTTTAACGGCTGATATTGAGACGTTGTTTTGACGTTTACTTAAAATCCCTTCTTATGAAACAAACAATCATTAAGTAGTATACATTTCTTAAATAATTTATAGAATAAATTTTATATAGGTGATATTAAAACTTTTGTTGTTTTTAAATACACAGTAATTTAAAATTGTAAATACAATTGGAATTTTCTAATGTAATTTAATTTGAGTTTATCAATAAAGTTTAATTTTAAAAAGAAAATACGACAGTTAAATTATTCGGAGTGTTATCAAATCAAATTTGGAAAACAGATACAACGTTACTGACATGTGTGACATTGAAGAGTTGGAGGTTTTTTGTATAATGTTAAAATAAAATTAATTAAAATTTTCATTACTAAAATAATTAACTTCAGACAACAGTCATTTATTAAAATTGTGCAACCGTTTAAATTAAAAAAAAAACACTCTTTTTGTAACATTAGAACATTTTAATAACATTAGAAGGATGATTTTGATTCAGTGAAATAGTTCTTAGCTGCAGGTAATCGCAATAATTTTATTATTTAGTTTATTTTATCAGTGTTTTCAGGACCATATCCTACTTTATTCTGATCCAAAGAAACTCGAAACCTGAATTCAGAAGAAACGCTAGTCCAGCCTTCTTTAATTTTACCATGAGACTTCCATGACGCGAAGTTTAAACAACTTAATTTAGATATTGGTAGACTATAACATCTACCAATAATAAACTTAAAAAGACTATTACTTAAGAGTTAAATATTTATTAGAAAACTTCACACGTTACAGAAAATATAATTAATCAAAAAATATATTGAAATACTATGCTGAATTGATATAAAACAAAGTAAATAAGAAATTATGACTTGAAATATTAAAGTGAAGCTGAAATCTTACTGTGCACGGATTCGACTGATTTTGCAGCCCTTGTTAATCAACAACTGCTTGAGTGACGCTACCCTTGACGAGTCTAAGACTTTCTCCCTATACCCTTTAAGTTCATTCAGTGGAAAATTCTAGAAAAGAATTTTGCACTGATCTCGGACAGAGGACTCGGCAAGAGTACTCAGTACTCACCTTGTACATCAGTATTATTTCTGTTGGGAAACTAAATTTAGTAGACATTTTACGCAATAAGACTGTTTAGTTAGACAAATTTGCACAGCTTTATTTGTAGAGAAAAAAATATTGAGACTTTATTGTCTGCTCATCTTAAAGCAGTTAAGAAGGGACTGTGCGTAATTTACTTGAAAACCGATTACAGACCCTTTTGCTCGTAGAAATACGTTAGTAGGGAGATGATAAACTATCCTAGCTTTTCCTTAAATTCTCAAAATCTACATTCAAAAACAATATCAACAATTGCAACTCCGACAATTTCTAATTCAGGCGTTCATTACAACGCTTAAATCTAAAATAAACAAAAACGTGGTCGTTGGAATGGTTTTTTACAGCTTATCTGAGATGACACTTTGCAACTCAATTCTCAAAATTTCATAGTTTTCTCTCAGCGATGAATTATCAAATTTAAATTCAAGGACACCTAGGTAAGTAAAGAATATTTAAAACAAAACTGTGCTATAAATCAAAAAACATTTTGGAAACTCTGTGCTAATTCTAATTGATCGTTTGGTTGTGTTCAAAATTACTTTCATTAGAAACATTTCTGTAGGCACTATATGTAGTCTATCTCTCAGTTCTGTTGAATAAAATATTGTCCGGTTTATATGTTATTTTTTTGCATAGGTTGTGAATACCTGCTCCCAGGTACCCTGTAGCTCTTCCTACAAGGTTATTCAGGGGTGGCAACCTTAGTCGACTTAGTCGACTTTTAGCTCGTATCTAAGCGACTTCCTTCCTTAACACACGGGATCTACCTTCTTTGACAGACACCGAGATCTTTGAACCACATAAAGTAGTGCATGAAGGTCTCGATAAAATGACAATCCTCAATGGAACGAATCATTAGGAGGATCATGTTCTCTGGTGTAATTTCGCATTTTACACTTGCAAACATGACCTGTCTTTCCGCCTCTTAACGTTTGCATATAAAGGGTGTGTGTTTTGCATCATCCTCTGGATGCCTGGTGTTTAAAGTTAATGTTACTATTTCACATAATATTTAGATAAAATTCCTATCTTAAAGAAATGAGTATATTGGTTTTAATAATTAATTTTGCTGGTTTATGTTTACTCCTATTAGGCAGCGGAAAGTTAATATTTTCTTCTATGTATTATAACTATTTCATTACATATTAAAACGAGAACCGAACTTGTACCATTGTCTTATGTGTCTTAACAAAACCTTTTTAAAAAATTCATATTCCTGTCGACTTGAAATGATTGATAGAACAGCACTATCGAGTGGCCCATTATTGTAAATTATTGTAAATTTAAGGAATTTGCAAGTTAAAAGTTAAGGAAACAAAATATGATCATAGAAACACACAAAACCTAAAAGCATCAAAACGTTTAATAATGATACCATTTTTTGGATCAATTATGAAAAATGTTTTAAAAAACGGAATCATTATGCAACGTTTTGATGCTTTTCGGTTTTGTGTTCAACCAGGATGCGGGAAAGTTTCTTAAATGTACATTAAGAGCAGACTTGATAATCAAAAAGTCGCAAACTCTAAAAAATTAATGTTTTCTAATAGATTAGTTTTACATTAGATTAGATTAAATAGTTTATTTGCAATAAAATTAACATTGTTTATAAATATTGAGAGTTTGTTGAAAAATATAAAAAATGAATCAGAATATACGCAAAAAGATAATAATAAAATAATAATAATAATAATCATACGGTACATAACATACAATAAACAGAGCACATAAAACGAGAAAAAACGCTAAAAAGGAATACAATTCACTCATTTATAATAATAAAGGATCTCAACAAGACCGCGTTAGATATAAAATAAAAAAGGTCATCCACTTGCTTTGGACTTCTAATGATCAGTAAGTTAATCAAGTTTTCCATATCCGGTGCCTCTTCATGAATATCATTGGACAGATATTTTGCACATAGTGGTTTAAAAATTGGGCAACGCAGCAAGAAATGCGGAATGTGTTCATTCTCTTCAAGATTACATAAGGGTCAATTAATATCCGTATTCCATATGTATAAATTTTGTTTATATGTTAATTTTAATCTATTTGAACTTACTAACCTTATTTGACTTATTAATCTGATTTTTTCTAAAGACATGTTATATATTTAAGATAATTTTCTGTCAAATCAAGTTGACTTAAAAATCTGTAATTAGGGTTATAATTAGAGTTTAACACTTTTTCTATTGCCTTACTGGTTTCATTAGTACTCCATTTCAATATTATATTTATCTTTTCAGCTTTTATTAAATCGGGATTTTTAAATTGAATATTTCACAGGTATCCAACCCCCAACGAATCTAGCAGGATTCTCAGCTACGTGGCACAATTAAGATTAGTTGAGGAAGCACCGGCGCAATCCATTTCAAATAATCTAACAAAGCTGCATTTTGCTAATCTAACATCTGGCATTTCAAGAATTTCCAACCACCAATTTAGAATTCGCGTAATCATTTTAACGTTTGGGAACGGGATGCCAAACTCTAGATTCATAAAATGAACCGGAGTATGTTCCTCGGCAAGGAAAAAAGGCTTTTGAAAAATCGAGTCTGAACGCAATCTAAGCCATTCAAGTAGAGCAGGGACCTCACCTCACATCCGCACAGGGTTGTGGCATCTATCACACTACTCAAAAGATTTGTGACCGTACACCAAGATTTATTTTTACTTTTGTACAGAATACTACGACTTCTAGCTTCCGCCGTAAGGCCTTTAATCAGAAACGAATCCATGCCAGCCTGAATTTACCTGTGAAGAAAAAGGTACTCCCCAATAAACATAGGAATTCACATATTCAATTTCTTCATTACCTCAGAACAAAGGGTTTAGTTTTTTGCATCTTTCTGATTTTCTGAACGGAATTATTTTCCTTTTCAATATATTCCAAATCAAACCATTTGTGTATCATGCCAAGAATGCCCCAGGAGGACGACGTTGTCAGCAAACAGCAACATCAAAATTTCCCTGTACACTTTAAAAACAAGTGTCTTCTTTTGTCCTTACTTTAAAGACTTTTTAGGGTGTCTTAATTTTAAATCATTGAGAAAGTGTCTTAAAAATACCTGTAAGACGCTTTCTAAACGTCTTATGTCTTAAAATAAGACACTTGTAAGACACCTGTTTTTACAGTGTATGAATTTAACTTTTATCCTCGAGCTCCTCTCTCCTTAAAGAATTGAACGATGTCAGCAAGGAATAGTATAAACTGTCTGATTTCTTTTGACCAATTTTGACTCTTTGTCATGTTGAACTGAATCAAAAGCTCTTTTAAAATCTACAAATACTACATAAATGTAATATTTTCTTGATTCCAAATTGATACCAATTATAGACGATAGGGTTTACCCAATCGTCAATTGTTTGACGAATTGGTCGATACAGCTTCTTTTATCACGAAAGCCCGCTTGCTCCTCTGGAATAAGACATCCTGACTCCGCTTATCTTCCAACTCTTTCTGCAAGGAGAGAGGTTAAAATCGTGTAACCGAATTCACTTCTTTATTTTCTAATAGGCTTCCAATTCGTAATTCTCTTTTGGATTATCATTTATTTATGATTGGTGCAAATTTCTAAATGATTGATTCTCAACTAAAGTATTGACATTATATTTTTCATGACGGATGTAAAGTTATGTACGTTTCAAAACCAAGTCATATCTTGGTTTAGAGACTTATAGCGCTTAGAAGTAAGAATGAAAAAAAGGAAAGAGACTAACTGATCCACCACTTGCGCATCTACACCTTATATTATTGTCTATCAAGCTTACAACTAAAATCTTCCCTTTGTCTATACAACTTAAAAACAACTATATTAAAAAATCTTTCTTGTTGACAAAGGTTTCTTCGTGTTCTATATCGTCTCCAGTCGTTCCTACTGTTTTCAATCGTCAATCGTAATGCTTCAGAAAGACATTCATAAGGCATTTACTATTCCTGAACAACATTTTTACTTTATACAAGCAAGGATTATTGGCCAATTCCAACTCAACTTCTTATTGTCAAAAGTTTAATTCTTACGTATTTTGATTTTGCTTGCGTTGTTTATAACAAAACTACAGATGGGGTTAATGATAAATTAGAAAAGACCCTTGGAAGTGCAACGATGTTTTCTAAATGGATGTTAACTTAGAAAATTTGGAAAGAACTTTATAAAATTTTAAAGTTGAAAAGTGCAACTTAGGTATAGAATGTAATAAATAAAGATTCTTGGGCTAATTAGTCCTTGTCTGGCTTCAGACGCGTTCGGGAGCAATTTATAAATTTCTCTAAATATTATATTCTCTAATTTTGTATTAAATGTCATTTTTCTGAATAACCTTTATATTAAATAACTAAGTTATTTATTTACAGGGGATGTTATGCACTCAGATATCAAGACTACAGTCTGACAATGCTGAACCATTGATAAGATAAAAAGAAGTACAAAGAGTTTAATGCGGTAGACCGCAAATTTTAAGAAAGCCTACAGTGGCAGGAAGAGGCTGGAGGTGCAAGAAAAAAGATTGGGCAGCAACTCCACGTGATGTTGCTAATAACCTTGTCCTGCAAAGTGAGATAAGAAAAAATAGGAACCTGTCTCAGAAGAAAAGCTATTTATTTTATACTAAGGCTGAAAAGAGTTAACAGGGTAGAAACTATTTACTGAATAAGCAAAGGATTCCAGAGGTAACATGAAAAATGAAAACGTATACCACAGGTTCAGGTGAGGTACAATGTACCTCATAATTCGTCAATACTTATCAGTTTCACATGGACAGATGTTTGCTTCTATTCTTTATAAGCTAAGAAAAGATGCAGGTCCTGTCAAAATGTCGAGCAATAAAAGAATCGGAACAGTGTGAGTATAAGCTATAATATGACCAGAAGGAAACTCCGGAAACCTGCTATAACTTCAAAGAGAATAAGTTATCTTCACTAATAGACCTCCCAAGGAAAAAGACAAGTAACAATTTTATGACTGAATCACTGGATCGTCAAATTGGTGATAGATACAGACCGAAAAGGGTCTGCAAACCTTAAGAACCATTAATGTGGGGTTTATGAGCTATACTCAATTAGGAGCAAGCTTATTAATATGAGGTGCCACGAGTGTCTGGATTATGTTGTTAGAAACAAGAATTGCTTGCAGAAGGATATCTTCCTCCATAAGTCCTCCGCAAGCTCACCACGGGGTTAGCTTAGTTGATTAAATCTTAGATTCTTCTGTCGCGCCAAGTCAAGCTTGCTTGATTTGCGCCCGACAGCAGGCGCGGATCCAGCAAGAGACGAAAGGGGTGATCGCCCCTACCAAAAGCCTTCGATTCATATAAGAGAGAAAGAAACAACACTTTATTGTTATCTATTTCTATCTCATAGATCGCCTTCTCCAAAACCCTCGTCTGGATCCGGCTTTGCCCGATAGCCTGGGATTTTTCCAGCTCGTGAGATAATTCCAGTTGAAGGCATGACGCCGAGGTACAATGATGAGCACTGTTGGTAACTGATCTGTACACACTACTAGAACTCGACTGTCGATAAACCGGTTGTACCCATGAGAGGTTTTTCTACGGTTTTCCCTCTCCACTGTCAAAAAAACCCAATATTGGGTGGTACGCATCAGGCTAATACGAGTACTCTTAATTGCTCTTAATTTCAAGTCTTTCTATAGATGCGCAATACTTGTTACTTCTGTTTAAAGTATTATTTCTCGGATATATTCTCGGTGAACACTTGTGAGTGCGTAAGACCAAAAAGACAAGTGTACACCGAAAAAAATGAATAGGCGATTTGACTATGCTCCTAGTTACGAGAGGAGCCCACTAGGAATTCAGAGTTACTTTAACTATAGGACTAGTCCTAGGGCATAGTCAAATCGCCTATTCATTTTTTTCGGTGTATAATTAAAATAAAAAAAAAAAAAAAAAATCGTCCGCTGGCGAAAAGTCTGATCATACCCATGTCAAATGTATGAGTTGTTCCTGTTGCTTTCTGTACAAAAATAAAATGAGGTTTGTCTACGATTTTGTCCAATTTAGGATGTTAATGGAATTGTACATTTTTCCGAAAAGTCCTTTTCTGGAAAGTGTAGATGTTCAAACACGAAAAAGAATAGGACTAAATTGCGACTTTGAAGCGATACTCATTGTGTCAATTTGGAAAAATTGAGTAAATTGAAAAGTAGTTCGAGTGATGAATTAATCAGTCGATCTTTGTACTACGATAGGAATTGAACAACGGCTACGCTCTCACGTGCCTACCGAAAAATCGGAAATGTAAGATCCTTTTGGCGGTTTTTGCTATTCTTGTGAATTCATGAATTAGACTAATTAAATTTTTTTGTTCTGATTTATTTAAAGTGTGGCCGTTTCATTCACCCGAATCTAAAATTAGTCGAAGTGGGTTAAATTTGATTTGCTAAGAAAATGATTTGGTGTCAGACATAACGAATAGCATCATTCGGTGCTCCCCACTTCGAGAGGATGGTTTACAATGTGAACCAAATTCCTAAATCTGGCCTGTACTTTGATAAGATGTTTCGTCGACTCCTTATTTGACTCTTACTGGATAAGTATTTTCGAAACATTTTTATCTGAAATATCTGTTGATGATTATTGACTAGTAAATGGTGAATGTAGAGCATGGATACAAAGAGAATACAAAAAAGTTCTATTTATGTGTCTTCTTACATTGTATGGTTTCTTTGACACTATTTCTGTTGTAAATTATGTTGTGATTTTGAAATGTGATTTTGAAAATTTTGATTTTTGGGTGTTTGATTTTGAATTTGAAAATGGATAATTCCTAGCAGGATCTATTACAATAGTTTATTGATATTGAGAACTTTTATGTACCTACTTTTTTTCAAATAGAAGTAAAATAATAAATTGTTCTTTGACGTGTATTTGTTTATAGATTTGTTCCACTCGCTATTATTAATCTTTCTTGAAATTCTTTTCTTCGTTAAATTTATAAGACTTTGACCTAAATAATAATTTAAATAATAAAGTGATGAGCATTGATATATGTATAACATACAACAACTTGGCAACAAGAATACAAGAAAATCACAAGACAATTTCGAGGGTACCCCCACAGCACCTAAACTTGCCTCAACTTTGCCAACCTTTCCTCAAGTTTCTATAGACTTGCAGCAAAGTTTCTGACAGTTGACGACACTTAAGGAAAGGTTGTCAAAGTTGAGCCAAGTTTAGGTGTTATGGGGGTACTCTCGAAATTGTCTTTCGATTTTCTTGTTTTCTTGTTGACAAGTTGTTGTATATGTTATACATATATTAATGCTCATCACTTTTTTGGCAAAAAAACAGAAACAATGGAAAATGGACATCTTAAATTACTACCAATTAGGATTTTTAACATTGGCCATTTTTTTAAACTGATGTTTTCAATTACCTTTTACTATTACCCCTTAAGGTTACTTATATGGTTACCTTCTAACATTAACCCTAGTTTTTTTTGTGGCACATATTATTTACGTCCAAGTTCCGCAAGTTTAGATATCCTGTTTTACACTATACGAATAGTTTTCCTGAATTGTATACTCGAGCATATAATTCGCTTATGTTACCAAGTAATACCTAAACGCTTCTGCACGTAAGTGCGACCTCCATTTATTATGCAAGAAATAATCTTTCTTTCTAAGCGAAACTCTACACTGATGTAATTTTCTTAATAAAAAGTTTTAACCAAATCCATGATTTTCTAACTTAGAAATGAAAGGTCTTTATTTTTTGTATTGAAAATATTTACTAATCTAATAAAATCACTTATGTCATGATTTATTTTAATTTTTTTCTATCATTAAATTCATCAACGTTTCTGTTTATAGCTAAATTAAATCGTAACTCCTTATTTTTCAAAGTAGGTGAAACACATAAAAGCACAAGAATTTTATTCAATTTCTTATACTTTTGTCTTTTTCAACTTATTTTTCAATGTTCTCAATTTCTTGAGTATTATTTATTTCTACCTTCTTGTCGTCCATCTCCTCAACAACATTCATTTCCACTTGATCGATTGAATTTTCCTGTAGAGAGGATAAACTTGTAACTGGTTCTACATTATAGGTGAGATTGAAGAAACATCTAATTGGCCATTTCCTTGTTTATCTTCAAGAATATCATTAACTCTTGCATCTAGTCTGCAGGTGTTACAAATAAAACTTTCTTTTTGAAGTTGAAACTTTTTTTGTAACGAGACACTAACTGAAGAAAAATTGTTTTTGCAGTTCGCTCATTTACATTTTTGCTTCTTTTAAGGATATTACAACAATATTAGAAACCCATAATTAAAATCATTTAATAAAACAATAAATAAGAATAAAAAATTATAATATTATTATAAATATCTGAATGAGAAACTTGAAAGTCAAGTATAAAGATTAATTAAATGAATATAATGTTAAGAAAAGTAATACGGTAAAATATGTGAATTGTAAATACATAGACACTATTACAATTATTCAAACAATTAATTAAAAATTAAGATAAATTCGTATTCTTCTTATTTGAAGAAACACAATTTAGAAGTTGACATCTTCTTAGCTGTTTCAGTAACAAAAATAATTATTGAAGCATCTTTCAAGATGTGTTAAAGTTATATTATGCGAATAGAATATGAAATATATTTAGTAAGCACGTCAACATGCTTTCTTCATTTAAATACTTTATTTATTACTAGCCAAAAATACGCGCGCTACAGCGCGCGAGAATTGCATTTTTTGTTGGCTAGTATAGTTTCAATACAAAAAATAAATTGAACTTATTTAGACTAAATTAATTTTACTATCAAATTAAATTTTGGGAATTAATTTTTATTTATTAAAATGTGTTATAAACTAATAAATAGAAAGAAATTTTAGAGAATAATTTCGATTTTCTTCCTAAGTTAAAATTAAAAAGTTTTTATAGTACGTTACAAAAAATTAGAATATTTTTTTAACAAGTTTTTTGAACAAAATATTTTTTATTAATACAATTTTTTATACAAATTTATTTTATTCCAAACTTCTATTGATATGAAATCTTTATTTTTAAATTTTCTTTAAACAATACGAAATTCGATTAGGAACAAACCATTCTCAAAAATTTCTATCGATATAAATTTTAATTTTTCCAAATTAAAAAATTCTTAACTTCTATTAATTTAAATTATTTCAAACTTCAATTATAATCAAAATTGCAATATAACCAAAGTTTTAAGATTTATAAATCAAGTTTAAGATTTTTAACACTCAACTGCTAGATTGGGTCTGACAAACCCGGGTTTTTAGAGCCATTTTTTCAGTATTTTCAATCTACAGTCTGGTGTAGGAGAGAGCGGAAAAGGTCTACCGGGTCTGTCAGACCCAGTTTAGCAGTTGAGGGTTAATTTAATTCAATTTGTAAAAGTGAAAGATTGAAATAATTTGTGTTTTTTAGAAATTAAAATAAAAATGAGTTCATTTTATTTTATTTCAATCTTTAACTTTTACAAATTAAATTATATTAAAAATTTTAAACTTAATTTTATTAATATGAATTCAAGCAAAGTGTTTCAAATTTTAATTAGTTTACTCTAAAAACAAGTGTCTCGAAAGTGTCTTAAACTATAATATTATGGTATCTTTATTGTATCTGAGGCGCAAAAAGTGTATTCAAATAATATATGTAGGAATTATGAATTATTCAAATTTGAATAATAATAAACTTCAATTATTATTTAAAACTTTTAATGGTTCAAGCTTTAATCAATTCATGTTAAAATTATTATAAACTTATAAATATTTTTTAATTTTAACAATGTATATTTAAATTAGGAATTTCAAACTTCAGCCAATATTAAAATCTTCAAATTATAAAAAATGAATTATAATATTAGAACTTAAATTAATCCAAACTTTATGATTACAATTTCCACTCTTTAAGTCAAAAAATATTTTTAAAAATTGGAAACAGTGCAACCTGAAATCATTTGCAAATATAAAAACTATTAATTTCAACTTATAGAAATTTGGAAATTTCAAATCGATTTAAACTTATACTTAATTCAAACTTTAATTAATTAATACTTGAATTTACCGATTCTAAATTTTTTATTTACGCAGACTTCTCTTCCTAAGAATTATTTAAAACAATTTAAAATCTTATTTCCAAAAATTTAAATATCATTCAATTTAAACTTCTACGCTTTAAATTTTAAGGAATTTTTATATCAACCAAAAATATATTTAGTTTAACAAATGTAAGTCTACCAAAAAAAGCAATAAATTATAAAGACGGCATTTAAAAGCCTTAAAAAATATTGAAAAACTGTGCTCGCTTTCTTCAATTTAATTTTATGATATTCATTTCTATTCTTATTTATGTTGTATTCAATAAAATTATAATCAAATCGTTGAATATATTGGAAACATTAAATTATTTTAAATTATTTATATCTACATATTTTTTCATTAATTTTCATATTATGTTTAAAGTGGTGTCAATCTTTATTAAAAACTGTAAAGTAGATTAAAGTGAAACACGCATTTATATTTTAATACACTATTGTTAAAAATAAAATATAAATTTATTACTTAATTTAAATTTAAAATTCAGGAGAATTAATAAATAAATAAGTAAAATTAGAAATCATATATAAAAATACAGTTTTTCAAAAGTTATTGATTTAAAACAGAAAAACATCTATAGATGTGAACAGAATGAAAGAATGAATGAATAAAGTTTGCGATTATTATTATTACTAAGCAAAAGAAAAACGCGAAAATTGCATTTTTTATTGGCTAATATATAGTTTAAATACACCAAATAAACTATAAACTTATTTAGATAAAATTAATTATACATTATGAAATTAAATTTTGTGAATTAATTTTGATTTATTAAAATTTGTTACAAATTAATAAATAGAAATAAATTTTAAAAAATAAATCAGATTTTCTTCCCCAGTTAAAAATAAAAAAAATTATTGTATGTTACAAAAAGTAAGAATATTTCTCTTTTAATAGTGTTGTGAACAAAATATATTTAAACTTCTATGCAAACTTAATTTATTCCAAACATCTTTTGATAATAAAAATTCCTTATTTTGGATTTTTTTTTACAAAATTCAATTAATAACAAACCATTCTTCAAAATTTTAATCAATATTTTTTTATTCTTTGAAATTAAAAAATTCACAACTTCTATCGATTCAAATTGAAAATATTTCAAACTTGAATTTATTAATCAAATTATTATTAATCAAAATTGAAATATAACTAAAGTTTTAAAATGTATAACTTTTTTTTAATTTAATCCATGGGAACAATTATTCCAATCTTGTACCTTTACAAATTAAATTAAAAATTTTAAACTTGATTTTATTAATTCGAATTTTAATTGCTTCAAACTTTAATAATTAGTATAAGAACTTTGAATTTTTAAAATTTTTGTAATATTAAACTTAAATTACTTAAAACTTTTAATTGTTCGAATTTGATTAATTCATGCTAGAACTATTATGAACTTCAAATATTTTCAAATTCTAACAATGCATATTTTAGGTGTTTCAAACTTAAACCCATATAATTATAAGAATTTAAAGAAATTTGGAAATTTTAAATCGATCCAAACTTTAATATTATTTAAATCAATTAATATTTCAATTTATCGATTCTAAATTCTTTTATTAATTCAAACTTCTATTAATAAATAGTTATTTTTAATTTTATGAAATTATTTTAGATATTTGATTTTTGTGGTCAGTGCTTTTTTGTGAAAATTTTGGGATCTTGATCTTGATTTTAATGAATTTTTAGCCTGACGGGCTTGGCAAATCTATAATATAGTGAAAAATATATTTCAGTCAATCTTATTTTTTGTTTTTACAATTGAACTGATTAAAATTATAATTGATCCTAATTTGAAACCTATAATAAAATTATAAATTAAATAAATTTAATAATTTACCAATAAAAAATAAGCATTTTGAGATAAAAAATACAACATTTATTTCGAGAAATTAATTTATTTCTTAAAATACATTTTCTTAATGTATTTTTATTTAAAATAGAGAAGAAGATTTCAATTTAAAAAAAGAAATGATTAAAAGAGGAATAAATTATAAAGAAGGGATTTAAAAATCTTAATAAATATTTGAAAACAGTGCTCGCTTTTTTCCAATTATATCATGATATTTCATTCTATATTCTTATTTATATTGTCTTTTTTAGAAGTAATTAAAAAAACGAAATATTATTATGAAAATTATTCATATATTATTATAAATTATAACATAAAATATTCATTAATTTTCATATTAAATTTAAAATTCGTTGAATCTTTATTAAAATCTGTAAAGTAGCTTGAAATAAGACACGTTTTGTATTGTAATACATTAATATTATTGAAAATAAACTATATAAATTTGTCAATTGATTTAAAATTTAGAATCAGGAGAATCAATAATTAAATAAATAAAATTAGAAATCTTATAATTAATATAAAAATACATTTTTTCAAAAGTTATTGATTTAAAACATAAAAACATCTATAGTGCCAAACTTCAGGTGTGGACAGAATGAAAGAATGAAAGAATGAAGTTTGCGATTATTATTATTAATTAAATAAATGTTGGTAATTGGGACAGCATATGTAAAATTGGGACATTTACGAAGCAATCCAAGAGTAATTATTGTTTAAACAAAGTTAATTTAAAATTATGAAACTCCTGTTGCATGCGACATGTAATACGTACGAGTGCTCTGAAACAAGTGAATGCAAGTCAAGTACCACTTCAACTAGCTTCTGAACGCACATGCGTATTTTAGTTCAAGGAAGCAATCTTTCAAAAAGTAGTCAAAGAGCTGGTCAGATACGCGTAACTTTGACGTTTTACTTATAATACGTACGTATAACACAGTATTATACGTAAATTACTGTATTATACGCTCTCCACCATATATAATTGCTATTTTCTACGGTAAATTGCTCTTAAAAAATCATGTATTTTACGTCATGTATTATACTTGTAGAACCCTGAATAGAAAATTGCATTTAACAACTTGTTGGAGAGATTCAGATTTTTCAAATGCATTACAAACCTCACGCAATAAGTATTATGCTTTGAAGACGATCATTTTAAAGTAATTGGCCTTGAAAAGCTCTATCTTAGGTTTTTTTATTCTTCTATTTTAGAAAAAGAAATTTTTTTTGCCTTACAGTTGTGTATTCCTATACGTCTTTTTTTTTGCTGATTCCGACTCCGAAGTCAGAATTAACAGATTGGATCAAAATAGGATCACTTCAACAAGAAGCTTTTATTTGTTTTTAATTCAAGTTTTATCGAAAAGTTTTTTCAGCTTATCTTATAAATCTGAGCAAATCTTCCAATTTCTAGCTTTGGATTTAGCGGTCTCAACAGGTACACTTGTCCAAAAGACACCTTTTGGAAAATTTTGCCCACTGGGCTAAAAAGTACGTGGGAAACCAATAGTGTTGTGTCTCGGTCAACAAATTTTTATATTGGTTTCATTTTGCTACGTTTTTTTAGGTTATATTATAAATTTGAGCCAATCGGACAATTTACAATATTTATGTTTTTAACCATATTTTTTTATTTACATCGTTTCTTAATTTCTTTAATGGTGTGAAAATAAGAAATCATCTGTGTAAATACAGTCAAAACCGTAGCGAGGGCAGTCTCTGGATGTAGACCGCGTGAACCAACTTGTAAACACACAGAACCGTATCTCTTATTTTGACGAATTAGTTTTCCAGTAAGCCCAAAAGTCAAATGCTCCGGATTTTATATCATGGATTCTCCTCTCTCTTGTTTATCACAAATCTTTTTCTGTTAAAAGTATGCTATCACCTAAGAGATTAAAATATTCTATTGAAAGTTTATGCAGGTGCTGACAAAGGTAATAAGATAGCTACTAAGTCATTAGAATCAGATGATACAGCAGTTTTACTTCACAATGTTTGAGGAAGTTGTATATCACTTATTGTTAGTTGCTATATTATCTGTTGTCGAGTGTAGGTCACTGTAATTTTTAAGATCGTGAAAATAGCCGATAAATAAATACGTTCACTTAAGAAACTACTTGAAGAATGATTGATGCGTGCTGTAAATGATTACATAATACTGAATTTGGATTTTAATAACAATATTTATTCTTACCGCATTATTTCATCACTCTGTTTAACACTCGCAAAAGTACGTAGTAAACAATATGAATACACCCTCCTTGTTTGGAAGACAATAACTCAGAGCTTCAAAACTTGCTGCTAAATAATCGACAAACTTTTTTCCTGACTAGTTAAAAAACCTTCAGACCCGAAAAACGTACTAAAAATTCATTTTGATAAGAAACCTACGAAGTGCCCAAAAAAAAAGAGAAAAATTCCCATTTATTTTCTTACAAATTTTGTATCTCTGTCATAATCTACGTACTTTTTGAAAGGAGATTATCTACTCTTAAGGGCATGTGATGGAATATGACGTCACTGGTAAACCTAAACTTTGAGCCAGGCAGATCTAGCTACAGATATTTTAAATATATCTTACCTCGTATAAAGTTTCGTGACAATATATGCAATATTTTAAGAGAAATATGACAAACAAATTTTCCCTATACCATCAGTGATGTTATTGTCTACCTCATGCCGGCCCTTAAACTATAATTTTGAAAACGTGTGCGCTAATTAAAATAATTGACTTTAAGTGTATTTCTTTACGGAATTATAAAAGTGTTTTTATTAGTTATAGTACCTATACACTTTTAAGGCTGTTGAAGACTATATATACATAGTGCTGGCTTTTGATAAAACTCGAAGAATAAAAATTGTAAGGCAACTTTTTTTGTTTTTGTAAAAATACATCTTCCAACGTAATATATCATTTTTCTAACGGTTTTGCAGTACAGTAGCAGCAAGTAGTCTAAAAGTTGTTTTCTTCTTGTTGAGCGAAATTGATGAGTAACAAGTGTAGGAAAAAAGTAAAGAGGAAAACAAGAATAATAATATAAAAATATGATTTGTGTTCCAAGAACATCGTGGCCGCTTTTCTATCTGTCCAACGCCCTTTCACGTCTATGGGTGTAACCTCGGCAGCAAGCGTATTTTCATATTGTGGCAAGAAAAGAGAGAGATGCAAACAGAAAAAAGATGATTAAAAAAGAAAAGAAAGGAGCGAGTATTGAATATAGTGGCTAGAGGGAAATGGAGAGGGCGAGTGGAGAGAGAAAAAGAGAGAGTGAGAGGGCGAGGTAAGAAGAGAGAGAGAGAAGGTAGTGTTTCTGTCCCAATCAAGGGACTCCGATGGTGTTGAAGTCGCTGTTGTATCGTAACCGGTTCGGCCAGTTGCAAGCATGCACGTGTTTGTGAGTAAAGCACTTGCACGCACCATCACGTTCTTTATAGGCCAACACAAATGAACCAGCACACATACTGAAGCATCATTTTGTGCATACAACAGCCAAACGTATAGATCCTCTAGAGCATTAAATATACCAGAAATACTGGTTCTAAATATAGCATTACACTTACATATACGAATATTAAGACTAAATTCAAGTGTAAGCTAAATACCCAGCACCCAACATCAATTCCTTCTTCTACCCTTATTCTTTATTGTTCATTTATCTAGTTAGCTTTGATTGGACCCAAGAAAATTATTATTTAATCACATTAAACTAAAGTCGGGGACAAAAGGAAGCGACCCTCACTTCGAGCACTGATAACTAGGTTCAAAACCGATGCCAAGTTGGTCATTAGTGTTCATTTGGTGTGAATAAACTTTTTTTTCAGTTCCTGAACACGGAGAAGACTCGATAATTAAATGTATATTTCTAGATTTTATCACAGTGTCAAAATAAAACACCCCGAAACGTCTGACACTACACCACATATCTATTCTTTATGACCTTAAAGCCAACACAATTTCAAAATATAATTTATAATAATAGAGGTCAAACAAAATAGAATAATTTAGTATTCTGTTTATAATATTTGAGATTAAACTTCATACTATTAATTTATAAACTTTAAACAATTTGAGAAAAAGTTAGTTTTATCTTCGGGATTATTCTACCAAGATCTATCAGATTAACTTAATTTTGTAAAGATGTATACTAATAAACAAATTTACCACATTAGGAAAAAATCTCATTTATTTGACTAATTAGCAAATAGCAGGGTTTCTCGACATTAATTTATCATTGAAAAATCTGTTGCATTTGCGTATTACACAATTAAATATCGGACTGATTAGCATAATTATTTAGAGTGTAAAAGAAAGTGTATCATATACAAAAGGGAAAATGTGGTGAAGTGTAAGTGGTGTTATGTGAATGATAGGATTAACTATACAATCTAACTTTGAAAATTGAACTCTACAATTTTCTTCGTGTACGCATTAATAAAAACAACAGTGAATCAAAATACTCTTTATTGCATTTTTGAAGCAAGCGTAAAATATTTTATTTTATTTTTCCTTTTACTGGCAAAATTATGTTTTACGTTTGAAAATAAAAGAATTATTTTCCAATACTTTTAATAAACCTAATTGCGTCACTGAAAAACTCAGTAACATAAAATAATATTTCGACATTTAAATCATAAAATAATCATAACTAGATTTTTTAAATAAAGGAAGAAACATTAGAGCAAGTTTTCTGTGCAATAAACCTTCAATAAATTTGATGAAGATAAAGTTAAACAATAAAGGGTAAAAAATGAGACGCATCTTGCCTCTGTTGTCCGTTATTTTAAAACACACGTAATTAAATTTCCAGAGTTCTATAAGAAATATTATTATTGATTTTATTTCTTCATTATCTTGAATCGCATATTACGAAATGTTATTAGCAGGTAGACAATACTATAAATTTTTATTATTCGAATATATCATCCTCTAAAATAAATATTCAATAGCAATGAGTCAAAATTAACAATTTTGTAAAATGAGTCAGCCTGTTCTGTCAATCTATAGTTGCAGGTTGTACCTTTAAGGTTATATGGTACCTGCTGTGGCAAACGGCACAATTACAAACAAAGCGAATGTACGACAATAAGGAAATGTATACAATGTTGCTATAGACATAAAGTTTAATATAGAGAGCTGTCAAAGGAGTAACAATTAAAGTTAACAAAACCCCGTAAAGAAATTAAAAATTATTAAAATTATTAAAAATGCAAGCAGTTAAAGATCGCTGGATTTGGTAGACAAATTTTAGAAATTAAAAATCAACTCCAAAAGGGAATAAGTCTCATCTACGTGACATTTTAAAAAATAATAGTGTTTGACCTGATTCTGTGAAATAGGACTCTGCCTATTTTAAAAAATATACACTAAAAAATAAGTTCATTAAACTTTGATTAATTGATCATCACTTTTGAACAGGTCACAAAAGTTCGATAATGTTTCATTGGTATTGATGAAAAGGATTTTTGGCACTTTTTTTATAACGTCCAAGGTTATACGCACCAACAGTGTAGAAGCTTTAAAAAAAACCAATAATAGTATATTAAGCAACAAGGGGTTAAAGGCAGCCATTTGTTTACGCTGATGTTTGTGTACGAGTGACAGTCGAGGGCGAAGCCCGAGACGTAAACTCGTACCATAACTTTGATCTTTCAACTTATCTAATTCAGTTCTCGATAAATTGGTTCGAGTCTTATCTAGTGTCAGTTCGCATTGGATATTCAATAGTTTGGGTAACTATTCAGATTGTGAGAGTACTGTCTGTTCACCTTTAAATACCATAAATTCATTAAGTTTCATATTTCATTTATTGAGATTCTATTCAGACTTGCTCATTTTATTAGACAATGTGGAAATGCATATTGACCCTATTGTTTCTTGGTCTGAGGAGAACGGTCGTATGATTATAACTCTGATAAAACTAATGAAATGATAATTGAAACGCCAAGTAATCTTTACTCGAATACAATAAGTGCACTAGCTCCTCTTCAGATTGGGGAATTATCTATTGATTTTCATGCTAGCTAGTCAAAGATTTCTGATTACTGCTTGATAGAATCTTATCTTGAGAAGAGTACGTATTACTTATTCTAAAAAAATTAAGATTCGATTCTCCGTCAGTGGATTATGGAAATAGGAGCTGATTACAGCCAGTCATATATGCCTACTTTAAACTAAAATTTTTATGTTTCTTATTTCTTCGATTTTGAATACTTTGTGGATGGTTTTGATTTTGGGTGATGTCACTTAAGAACTTCACATTAAACTTGAAAGAGAATTAAAAATTATTGATATATGATTAATAATTTTAATCACTCTAAAAGTGAATTTAATTTAAAGGAAGTTAGGTTACATAGCGCAACTACTAATAGAAGATAATACCTATAGGGGAGACCACTCAACAGTAGATAATGGCAAACAGTAAACAATTTAAATTTTCTAAAAATGTTTTCAACATTTTAATTCAGCTTATTATAATAAGATTTTAGAAACAAAGTAAGGTAACCTAACAATGTTTTTTTGAAACAATATAAATAATTCCGGTATAAAAATGAAGAAGAAAAAAATTAACCTGAAATATATTTATAGTTTTCATGAAAAATACAAATTTTTTAGAGGTCGTAAATCATAATTATTTAAGCACTTTTTATGAACCAGTAGTGTGAATTCCAGCAGTAGATAATTCATTTTAGAACTGTCAGTAGTTGAGATTATGTTTTGATAGTATTTTGTTGTTTTTAAACAAATTTAATTTAGTTGGAATACTTCTGTATAAATTGTAACTAATTCCCGCTGCCTTAGTTGCTATAGGTTTCGTTATAGGCGTGACAAGAATTCTCGTATTTCTAATATTTTATTTAATTACTGAACAATAAATAACTTTTATGTTGATAAATAGGTTATTTTTTCAAGAATATTTATCAAGGAAATGTATTACGGGTAAAAAGCTGTTCCACAATTTATATTTTTCAAATAAGAAAGGATTACCTTCAATTGGCAGGAGGTAAGTTTTAAGTAAATTTTTACCGTATTATAAGAATACTTATTATAAATGAGTGGTTAATTTTAGGTCCATTTTGCTGATAGTGATAATTAAATAGATCAGCTTCATTTTAGTATTAAAAATTCCACTATTCAGCCTGAATTAATTACATCTGTTGGAAATTTCTACTATCGTACTATCTAATTTTTGGCGGTCTCCCCTATTAATAAGATTTCTGAATGTGTTCCATAATTTTTTGAGTTTAGTGGCTCAAATATAGAACTTTTCAGAAAGGGCTCAGAAAAAATAAAACTGCTTTATAAATTCCATTTCTATTTCCATTATTATCGAGTGTGACAAAAGAACTGACTTAAAATCAATTACGTCTGTGTCTTTAAAACATATTCTTCGGAAAATCCTAAAAGAGACCCTTTTAAGAGCTCTTAAAACGTTTCAAGAACATTCTACAATATTTTTAAATATTGCACTTAAAAGAAAAAAGAAAACGTTTTCACAAGCTTTTTCAAACTTCTTCTTTCTTAGAGATTTGAAGTTATCGACCCAAAATATGTACAAATTGGCTAATAATTGGTTCATTACATAAATCCAATAATGATCCAATAATCATCTCCATAAAAATATGATAAAAAAATTTGTGTATTACTTGGAAAAATTAAAGCAACGAATATAGACCAAGTTACGTCGAAAATTATATGGTTAAAAAATTTAATGAAATGTATAAGTCTGTAATGAACTGTGTTTGTTTTATAATAGTAATAAAAATCAGCCATGAATCTTCTCATGCTAACCGTAAATATGATATTCATTGCTCTTTTCTACTTAAAACTTATTGTCGATATTATTACCTTTATTATAAGATTACTTCTCGAAAGTTTAACAGTACCCTTGAGGTAAAAGTTTGTGTCCTTATGCACCTGTCAATTATTATAATTATAAGAAATATTACATTTACCAAAATAAAATAACTGTAAAATAAAAATTACATAATGAAGTTTTTAACATTTTAAATGACGCATTACACCTTTAGAGAATTTTTTATTATATCTGGGACACGAAGAGCTTTATTATAGTTTTCTGATATACACTGGAAAAAGTTGGCATCTTAATTTAAGATACATTTGTAGTCACTTTTAAGATGTTTCCCATAAGTTAGCAAAAGCATTTTAAAAATCATTAATATTTAAGATTTCTTAAGATTGAAAATGAAAATATAAAATACTTTAAAAAACTTAAAAGTGACTATAATGCATTTTAAGATGTTTATTCTATTTACAGTGTATACAGTACCGCTCAATAAAAGTTTTACCCAACCTACAGCATAAAAGAGCATTACAAAAAGTTATGTATCTTAATTTCTAGTAAAGTTAACACCTTCATCAAAGAAATGGAAAACAAAAATTTTCATTGTTTGATTACTTAAAATAAAAATAAAATAAAAAATGTTCCATTTTCTTTTTGGAAAATTTCAAATTGATACAATTTTTGAAGAAATCATCACATTTTAATCTTGTAAATGGTTTCTGAAAGCTTATTTCATCACCTTACAAAAGATTTTTTGAAAATTGTTCTATGATAATTTTGAAGCAAGATGTGATCATTTGTTTAAAAAAATAACCTTTTCTTCAATTGTTGATAACTTAAAAACAATTGACTTTTAGATAAAATTGTTCAGAGAAAAAATGTTCTTTCTTATGTGTAGAAAAAAAATATTTAAGAATTAAAAAAAAGAAATTTTTTGCTATACATTTTGACCGTCTTATACTTATATTGAGGGCATTAATATAATTAGGATTAGGACGTCACTGGTATAAGCAAAATTTGTCCGTAACTTTTCAGTTAACTTAACTTTTCTCTTTTTGCTCGTACCTAAAATGTCATTGCAAGTTCGTTCGAATCTTGGTTCAAAATTAATTTTGAAAAATTTTCGATAAATAGCAAATTTTTTAAAAATTAATTTTGAGCTAAAATTCAAATAAACTTGGATTAAAGAGACCTTCTTAATGATATTTTAAGTAATTTTGCCAAGTTTCGTTATAAAGCATTCAATATTTTAAAAGAAAAGTTACCGCCAAATTTGGCCTATACCAGTAACGTCATACTTCAAACTTGTATACTCAAAATGTAGCAAAAAAATTTCTTCTTTTTAAGTTTTAAATACTTTTTCCTGATTCTACACATAAAAGGAAACATTTTTTCTCTGAACAATTTTTTCCAAAAGTCAATTTTTCTTAATTTATCAACAATTGAGAAAGGGCTGTTTTTTTAAACAAATAATTATATCTTGCTTCAAAATTATCACAGAACAATTTTTAAAAAATCGTTTGTAAGATGATGAAATAAGCTTTCAAGTCCCATTTACAAAATTAAAAAGTGATGATTTCTTAAAAAATTGTATCAATTTGAAAATTTCTAAAAAGAAAGTGGATCATTTTTATTCCTATTTTAAGCAATTCCACAATGAAAAATTTTACTTTCTATTTCTTTTTCAGGTACTGTTTAAGTCAAAGATATAAGCTTTAAAATGAATATCTGATGAAGGTTTTATCTTTACTAGAAATTAAGATACAAAACTGTTTGTAATACCCTTGCATGCGGTAGGATGGGCAAAACTTCTTGAGCAACACTGTGCCTTGTACAGCAAAAGATTATAAAATTATTATAAATTATAAATTAACTAATTCTTAACGTACAATCAGTGATGCTACTATTACTTTTCTCAAAACACTGTACTTGAAGCAATTTATAAAAACCTCTTTTATTTTTGCAGTATGTTTTGATGAATATTGCAATAGTTAGTTTTGTTTTAGAGCCTACTGCATTAGTATTATCTCTATGAAGAACAGCATAGCGAGTAAGAGAAGTAGATATTGAACAAGAAAAAATATCGACAAGGAAAGAGTTTACTGAAAAAGATTACCATATAATGGTGCCCTGAGGACGCATAGGTTTTACCACGACGCAATTTCTTCGTTTTTCTTCAACGAATGCTCGAAACGGTACTCTGCCCCACTTCTCTTCCAACTTCTTTACGCACACACGCTTTTCATTTTTTTATTTCTTTTTCTGCATACAGTTTCGTATAATTCAACAAATCTTCATGAGATTGAATTCGCTGAAGATTGTATTATGCAATTTGTTTGTTACATGACAAACATTACTTCAAATATCCTTAATGTTTTTTAGAAAGATAAATTGTTTAATTGATTCCGAATAAAATTTCTAAAACGAGATGAATACATTATTTTATAAAATTTGTTAAATATCTATTTTTTACACAGTACCGCTGAAAATTGTCAGTCTACTTACAAAACTCGTATTAAAAATATCATCTCCGTATGATATTACTGAATATATCTTTATATTTTAATACACACTAACTATTATTAATTTTATATTCGAATCAATTATGAATCGATAAGAATCTCATATTGTTTGTTGGATTCAGTAAACATAAGCAATTTTAATAAATTTTTTTTTACATTAGTTTTAATATTAGATTAAGTTTTGATATTTTCTTATTATTTGATTATTCAGATTTCCACACTCAAAAAATTTTAGCTCATCTATGCTGCTGATGCATACTCAGTTTGAGCAATGCTAAAGGACATAGAACGTGGCGTTATGTTTGATACATTTTGATGCGACTCAAAATGAGTAGCCTACGCTACTCAGGTTTTTCTGTGGCATCTTCCTGATTTTTAATAACATTTATATTTGTTAGAACATAGAAAAATTTCAACCAAATCAGTTTCCTAGTGTTTAGGCCTTCTTCTTGCATAAATGCAATGTTTTAACGCTAGGTGTCGCCACTAGAGAAAAAACCTTCTTCACCGTCCGACTTTTGGTTAAAAATTCTAACAAAAACAAAAACCATATTATTGACAACAGTAACAGAATTCACCTATTTTTTAAATAATAATTAATTTCTTGAACGATTCATTGTTTACCAAATAGCTTATTCAAATATTTTTTATTTGGTGAAAACTTTAAAAATCAAGTTTTATATTACTAGTAAAAGTAAATCCTTATCAGTGGCGGTTTTACGTGGGGGCGATTGGGGCGACCGCCCCCCGAGACTCTTATATTTGTATAAGAGAGAGAGAGAGAGAAATTTATTAAACGAAATTATATATATATATATATATATATATATATATATATATATTTCCATTTGAAATGGAAATGAAAAAAGCAACTTTTACACTGAAAAACAGGTGTCTTATTGTAAGACATTTATGTGGTCATTTTTAAGACATTTTCGAGTGTCTTAATTTCAACCAATGAGCGTACGTCTTACAAAATTATTAACCAATGAACCCGAGTCGAAATTTGGACCCTGAAAAAGATTTGAAAAATAACTGTTGAATGGAAACTGCGCAGGCGTGAGCAATGCATTAAGAAGTGATGAAAAAGTCCTGAAATGTCTTAAAATTTCCGAGTTCAGTACAGACATGCCATGGAGCGAGACCAGACGCATTTGCGCAGGCGTTGCAGGTTCGCTGTGATTGGCCCAAGTGCGCGGGCTGATTTGAAATGCTTATTTTTACAAATATATTTTAAAAAATTATTTATGCTTATAATAAATTTATTTTCAGTAAAATAAATTGAGAAAAATTATTTTCAGGTAATAAAATGTACATATTCAAATATTCCTTACATATTTATATAAATATTAGTAAAGAAATGAAATTGTAGTAGAACATTAAAAAAAATTTTTATTTATTATTTGAAAATGAAAAACTTTTAAATTGCACAATATTTAATAACAAAAAATAGCAAATTTGTTTCCTTGAAGTTCGATTATATTTTGAAATTCGTGCGCGTGGATTTATGTATTGGTCTAACTTTGATATTCATTTGTTTATAACCTTTTCATTGGAAAAAGTTTTGGTGGAATTCAATACGAACAGTTGTTTTAGTGGGATTATTTTTCACTTGAAATAACAGGTATTCATCACATTACAAGTTTATTAAATTAATTTATTATCAAGAAATTAATTTCTTTGATTTACGGAAGCTCAGAAAAAAAGTAGACAACACTATTTTTTAATATATGACGACGTTTTGGTGGTTGTTCCTGAACCTCCATGAATGGAAAAAATTAATTTCTTGTAAAAATAATGGAAGAAAAAAATACTACTAAAATAGATTTATTATCTACATCAAATGAAAAACTTTAATTTTAACTAATAACTTTTGATTTAGACTTGCATCCGATTTTTCACGAGGAGTACGCAAACATGTTTGCAGAAGGTGACTCTGATGGAAGTCATGTTTTTATTCCAGTACATCCGAAAAAGAAAAAACCCGGTAAATATATTACAAACTTTCAAACTTCGTGGTTAAAAGTCAAAAATTTTAAAAATTGGCTAAGACCGCAAAAAAAGCACGAAAAAAGCTTATTGTGCTTTTTGTAACGTAAATTTAATTGCAAACATAAAAATTCTTTTAAAACATAGTAATCGCGCAAAAGTTCAATTTTTCAGTTCAATTTCAGTTCAAATGATTGACACAGTAGGGTGGTCCAAAAATGCATGGGAAAACAAAAATTTTTTTTATTAATGCTCTCACCCCCTAGGATTGTTCTATATCGACAAAAATACTCCTATTTTTTTTTTTTTTTATTTAGTTGGGGCTCAAAGCGCTCAAAGTTTCCCATGCAAAATGCATGGGAAAAAAAGGCTTTTTCGTAGAAATAGTATAGAATAGTTGAAAATCAGTATTTTTTAATCGCCCAACTCTATTTCTCTTCAGAAGACTTTAAACAATAATGCCAAATTGTTTATTAACGATTTTTTAATATTAACTATTTTTTAAAGGGCCCAAAAAAAACCCCATAAATTACAAAATTACGAAAAAATCGTTAAAAAATATTTTTTACTATTTTTATGCAAGTTTTTTCCTAGATTCTAAATAAATAACATAAATATTGATTTTTAATCATTATTCAATGTAATTGCTAATTTGTTTAAACAAATTATTATTGTTTATTTACAACTTTTTATCAAATTGAGGTAGAGAGTTGCAACTTTTTCCTAATTTTGCAACTTATCGAGGCCATTGGAGCCAAACACAAACAAAAAAGTTAAAATAATAATTTGAACAATCGTTTAAACAAATTAAATTGTTTATTATCAACTTTTTGTTAAAAAGAGGTACAGAGATGCAACTATTTCTAAATTTTGCAACTTTTTGATGTCATTCAAGCCATGTACCAACAATAAACTAAAAATAATAATTTTTACAATTGTTTAGACAAATTATATTGTTTATTACCAACTTTTTATTAAAAAGAGCTACACAGATGCATCTTTTTCTAAATTTTGCAACTTTTCGAGGTCAGTAAAGCCATGAACTAGCAACAAACTAAAAATAATAATTTTTACAATTGTTAAAACAAATTGTATTGTTTATATTTTGATTAGCACAAATTGAGCTACAGAGTTGCAACTTTTTCTTATTTTTGAACTTTTCGAGGTCAGTCAAGCCAAGTACTCAAAACAAACTAAAAGTAATGATTTTTATAATTGTTTAAACAAATTATTTTGTTATTATCCACATTTTAATTAATAGAGCTACAGAGATGCAACTCTTTTTCAATTTTGCAGCTTTTCGAGGTCAGTCAAGCCATGTACGAACATCAACCTAAAATAATATTTTTTGCAATTGTTTAAATAAATTAATACTATTTATTTTCAACTTTTTATTAAGTAGAGCTAAAGAGTCGCAACTTTCTTTCAGTTTTCCAAGGTTTCTTTTGTGGAGGGGTAGGAATGACTGTAAGACATAATAATTAAGTACAAAGTTCTAGAATATTTATTTTTTTAATATGATAAATAAATGGGTTAGTTATTATAAACTAAAAAAATTAAAAAAAAGGAAACAACGTCCAAATACTACTAAAACTGAATATAAAATGAGTTTCTGAAGGTAGAAATGGATAAATTTATAAAAAGTTTCAATTCTCGAGCTATATTCAATGAAAAGTTGAAAATAAATAGTATTAATTTATTTAAACAATTGTAAAAAATATTATATTAGGTTGTTGTTAGTACATGGTTTCACAGACCTTGAAAAGTAGCAAAATTGAGAAAGAGTTGCATCTCTGTAGCTCTATTTAATAAAATGTGGATAATAAACAATATAATTTGTTTAAACAATTGTAAAAATCATTACTTTTAGTTTGTTTTTAGTACATGGCTGGACGGACCTCGAAAAGTTGCAAAAATAAGAAAAAGTTGCAACTCTGTAGCTCAATTTGTGCTAATCATGACAATAAACAATATAATTTGTTTAAACAAATGTAAACATTATTATTCTTGGTTTGTTGTTAGTGCATGGCTTGACTGACCTCGAAAAGTTGCAAAATTGAGAAAAAGTTGCATCTCTGTAGCTCTTTTTAATAAAAAGTTGGTATTAAACAATATAATGTGTTTAAACAATTGTAAAAATTATTATTTTTAGTTTGTTGTTGGAACATGGCTTGACTGACCTCGAAAAGTTGCAAAATTTAGAAAAAGTTGCATCTCTGTACCTCTTTTTAACAAAAAGTTGATAATAAACAATTTAATTTGTTTAAACGATTGTTTAAATTATTATTTTAACTTTTTTGTTCGTGTATGGCTCCAATGGCCTCGATAAATTGCAAAATTAGGAAAAAGTTGCAACTCTCTACCTCAATTTGATAAAAAGTTGTAAATAAACAATAATAATTTGTTTACACAAATTAGCAATTACATGGAATAATGATTAAAAGTCAATATTAATGTTATTTATTCAGAATCTAGGAAAAAACTTGCATAAAAATAGTAAAAAATATTTTTTTACGATTTTTTTCGTAATTTTGTAATTTATGGGGTTTTTTTGGGGCCCTTTAAAGAATAGTGAATATTAAAAAATCGTTAAATAAACAATTTGGCATTATTGTTTGAAGTCTTCTGAAGAGAAATAGAGTTAAACGATTGAAAAATACTGATTTTCAACGATTGTATACCATTTCTACAAAAAAGCCTTTTTTCCCATGCATTTTGCATGGGAAACTTTGAGCGCTTTGAGCCCCATTTAAATAAAAAAAAAAAACAAAAACAAAAAATAGTTTGTTTTGGACCACCTTATTGACATAGTTGTTCGCGTTTTAAAAAATATTTTTAAAGATTTAAAAATTGCAAATGGAATTAATTTAAACCGGACAAAATGTACTTAAATTATCAAAAATGTTTTAAATAAGCAGGAAGAGGAAAAACTAATAGAAAATTTAAAAGAGACCGATTTTTCAATTTTAGCTGATGAAAGTTCAACCAATAATGAAAAATTTTTTGCATTTTGGTTCAATATTTTTCTTTGACAGAGAATAAAGTAGTAATAGATATGTTAGATTTAATAGACTTGGATGGTAAAGATTGTTCAGCAGAGAAAATTTATGATGCTTTTAAACAACGTTTAATTCAAAAAGGTATTCCTTTAAAAAATATTGTCAGTGTCGCATGTGACAATGCTTCTGCTATGGTCGGTTGTAAAAATTCATTTTTTACTAGATTAAAATCAGACATCCCGGCTGTTATTTTGATGAATTGCATTTGTCATTCTTCAAATTTAATTGCAAAAGAAAGTTGTGCTAGTTGTTTAACGGGCTACTGCACTAAATTAATAACGATAGTTTCAAACTATTTTTTGAAAAGTCCAAAACGTGTTGCTAACCTCTCTGAAATTCAAGAATTTTATTCCAATAACGTACAGAAAATTTTAAAATTAGGAGCCACATGGTGGCTTTTTCATCAGCATTGCATAGTTAGATTACTGGATAATTGGACAGCACTGACAGACTTTTTTACTTTAGAAGTTTCTGACATAAAATGTAAAGCTGAAAAAGCAAAGTTAAAAAAGAAAAATATTAATCAACCGGAAACAAATAAAGTTCATAAGGAAGAAGAGATTTTGGATATTCTTAAAAACAACACAGTAAAGGCACACATGCTTTTTTTGAAATATTCTTTAGATTTTTTTAATAAATTTAACGCTAAATTTCAGTGAGGTGAAACTTTAATTCATGAGATTTCTGAACGCAGCGAGAAATTTTTTTGGGAAATTGGTCGAAATTTTTTAAAACCAGAGGTCCTTTTTAAACGAACTTGGGAGATTAAAGTTGCTGACCCATTTAATCAACTAGACTTGCAAAATGTTTTTCTAGGGGATGAATGCGAAAAGCTTATGAAAAATATGGACCCTTCTTCCGTAATAGAGATCCGTCAAAATTGTTTAAATTTTTACATAACAGCAGCACTAGATATACAGAAGAGACTTCCTCTGAACGATATTTTGCTATCTAAATTGACTTTTTTACGTCCTGAGGTTGCAATGGATCCGAAAGCTAGAATTGAAATTTTTTATTTGACTGATGTATCTTCTTTCTTTGGATCTTCTTTTGATTTTGAAGATTTAAATCAACAATGGGAAGTTTTACCGGAATTGTTTACAGATAGCAAAGACCAAGCACATGATGTTGTGCAATTTTGGTCTAATATAATTGATCTTAAATTAATTGATGATACCGTAATGTCTCCAAATTTGCGCTCGCTGGTTTTAAAAGCTTTGAGTTTACCGCATTCCAATGCAGCCACAGAACGATTGTTTTCCATCGTGACCTACGTGAAATCAAAGAAACGAAATAAAATTAAAAATTCTCTTTTAAGTTCAATTTGTAGATTTCGTACAAGTTTATAAACGCGAGGTCTGGATTGTGCCAGTTTCAAATTTGACAAAAGACATTATGAACCTTTGAAGTCTGATAATTTATATTCAGATTCAAAAGAAGATGCTGCGGAAAAAAATTAAATTTTTAATTAAATTTTACAACCGATTTTATGTTTTTATCAAAAATACCGTGTAAAGTTTTGGAAATTATTTATTGTTTCTTTGATGCTCTATATTTCCCGTTTATTTTAAAGTTACTGATTATATCGTCTTCAAGTTTTTACAGGTGTATTTAAGCAATCAACATCTAGAATCAAAGTATTTATGTTTATTTTTTATTAAGAATTTATTATTTAAAAAAAAATGTTTTTCGTGTAAATATTGTTAAGTTACAAAATTTTAAAAAATGTTATTTTTAAAAAATATATTTAATTTTATCTATTAAATTTATTGACATTATTAAATTATTGTTTTAAGTATTATTAATTTCAAAATAATATATTAAGAAGTAAAATATCCAATACAAAAGTTAATTTTTTTTATATGCAAGAATACTTATATTCACATTTTATAGATTATATACCTATTTTTACGGGGGTAAGGGTCTGCTTGAATTATTTTTCAATTATTATATGGCCCAGAGTTGATTATAGCGGAAAATAAAGCTTCTGAACAACTAAGACCGTAGTAAATCCTACAAGAAGTGCCCCTGTTATTGCTAAAAATTACGGATCTAGAGGAAAAAACCTCGAAAAAAATAAAATAGTTACTAGAAGTAAAAGTATAAAATATAATCGAATTTCAAGGAAACAAATTTGCTTTTTTTATATCAAATATTGTGCAATTTAAAAGTTTTTTCATAACGCAGTCTTAAAAATGGCGTGATTCGGTTCTCTGTAGATAACCCGAAAGTTGCAGATTTAAGAACGATTCACTATGTGACGTCAGAGTGCAAACAAGTACAGTCCAAATTGCATGTCTCCCACTTTTCTACTTTTCTTGCACGCACTGTTTGACCAACAGAAAAGAGTCGATGTTTTTAGCGTGAGTAGTACAGCTTCAAAATCTAACCTGACCGTATTACTAGCGCGGCGTGTTGACAAGTAAAAAAGTGTGAGACATTCAATTTGTATTGTATTTGTGTACACTCTGAAGTGACATAGTGAATCGTTCTTCATTCTGCAACTTTCTGGTTATCTATACAGAGAACCGATTCACGCCTTTTATGACTTTGTTATGAAAAGTATCGTTCGTAACTGCGTGAACAAAGCAGTCGTTTTCAAACTCGCGCAATTTTTGCAACTCGTTTCACTCGTTGCAAAAACATTGCTCTCGTTTCAGAAACGACTGCTTGTCACGCATGTTACGAAATATACTATTCATTTTCAAATAATAAATAAAAAATTTTTTTTAATGTTCTATTACAATTTCATTTTTTTTACTAATATTTATATAAATATGTAAGGAATAATTGAATATGTACATTTTATTACAATTTATTTTACTGAAAATAAATTTATTATGAGCATAAATAATTTTTTAAAATATATTTGTAAAAATAAGCATTTCAAATTAGCCCGCGCACTTGGGCCAATCACAGCGAACCTGCAACGCCTGCGCAAATGCGTCTGGTCTTGCTCCCTGGCATCTCTGATTCAGTATGTTTTGAAACTTTTTTCAGTACTTTTTCCCACTTAGTTTTAGGGGTTCCACAGGTATAGAAAGGGTCGTTTAGAATTTGTTAACTATAGTTTAAATTATTTATTTTTATAACATTATACTCGTTATTTATGAAATTAGTAAATATATGCCATTCTTATTAACACAATATATACCCCTACAGCACCTAAACTGGCCTCAACTTTGCCAACCTTTCCTCAAATATAGTCAACTTCCAGAAACTTTGCTGCAAGTTTAAAAACTTGATGCAAGGTTGGCCAGGTTGAGGCAAGTTTAGGTGCTATGGGGGTACCTCTAGTCCAAAATTCAAAAATGATATTAGTTTTTTTATATCTGCTACCGTTTATGAGATATGATATTATTCATTTCAATTTAGGACTTTGGTGGAAAATTTTATGTGTACGTAATTGTTAGAATATACGGATTTTGAATTTAAAAGAAACAGTATTCTAACATTAAAATTCAAACCATTTATTTTGTTAAGGAACAAATTTTTCATGGGTACATTATTAATATATTCAAAGTAACGGAAAAGGGTCTACAGAGGTCATAAAACTTTAGGAACCCTGAATATAATTAAAAATCAGAAACAAAAATTTCTCTAATTTTGCATTAATGAAAATTAATATTCTACGTGTTCTAACGATGAAATGTATCTAAAAATTTCCTTAAAAAAGTTATTTTTTATGAAAATAAACAAATATTTGAAAATTTAATCTCCTTAAATTTTAATATTTTTTGGAAATTTTTTAGATATTCGTAATCGTGCAAACACGTAGATTTCATATTTTCGTATTTAAAATTTCAATTATTTTAATTAAAAAAGTTTCTAGTCATAAAACTTTTGGGTCACTCGGGTCATGAAAACCATAAAAGGGGAACAAATACATCAAGAATCTGTAGAATTTCGCTCAAAATATTTCCAAGTCCAAATTCAGTACATTCACAACCTTTTCAGTACTCTGAAATGCTGGGAGTGGGGTGAGCAACCCTTTTCATTATATTTTGAAGACTTAAAACTTTTAAATCAAATTTAGGGCTGCACTCGAGTTGCGGCAGTGGTCACAATTCTAAGCGGCAATAGGGGAAGCTCTGTTCCCTCTCTTCTGCCTACCAAGTGCAGAGTTGCGGCAGCCTCCCCTCAACTACGAGTTGCGGTAGCTTCCCCTTCACTATACGTTACTCTACTCTGCCGTACGAAGGAAATACTTATATTAGATAAGTCATATTTTGACAAAAAATAAGTTTTTAGTAACAATGAATTTGTCAGAAGAAAACGCGTCTGATACTGAAAGTATGCATCCGCACAATTTTTCCTTTACACTTTCCCCAGGCTTAGGACTGGCAGCATCTTTAACTTATTTACAAAATTTTTTATTGCTGGCGTGTTTAAAAAAATGTGGGCCAAGATTGTATGAAAATTTCATTTTTTAACAATTGTTTTACTAAAAAAAAAATGTTTAATTGATTAACTCTTGCACTTTGATGAATATCCGCATTGTCATGTGAGCAATTATTTACTTTTTCAATTATTTCTTTTTGTGCATTTAATTTAATAAAAGAATTACACGTTTGTTTAGAACACACCCACCTTTCAATATTATTTTGCAAAATATTTTTGAATTGAAAACTACACCCATCAATAACTAAATAAATTACATAGAGAGTACTCGAGAGTATGATAGAGTAGAAGGGACAGGGAAAGCAAGCGCAACTCTGTAGGGCAGTGGGAGGCTGCCGCAACTCGGTAGTCGGTAGAAGAGGGAGAATAGGCCTTCCTCTATTGCCGCTTAGAAATGTGACCGCTGCCGCAACTCGAGTGCACCGAAATTTAGGACTATTACAGTATTTTCATAACTTTTTCAGTATCGGAATTTCGACTTGGGAAGTATCTTGAAATTACTGTAAGACACTTTATAAACGTCTTATGTCTTAAAATAAGACACCCGCAAGACACCTCTTTCCACAGTGTATGCAAAGAAAATAGTGTTCCAATCAACATAAAAAATTTATAACAACGTTTCTGTCATGTTAGAAACTTCGATGACACATTATTTAATTTTAATTCTGATGTTGAGTCTATAAATGATATAGTTCCATAGTTAAAAATGATATATGTATATTTACCTTACTGAATACCCACTTAAAAGGGATGATTTTGACCAATTACAACTAAAAGTACAGGTAATTTATTCTTGTGTGGATAAACATGCAAAATTTGTTTACGTGGTGCTTCTCAATTGTAGGTCAATCGCCCGATTTCATCTGCCCGACTGTAACTTTACTCGCGGGTGACGTTCGCTTGAAAAAGAAGTTTCCGATTCCTATCGCCCAACACTATTTGCCCGATCGCACCTTTGTCGGATTTAGGAAATAAAATTAGTAAAAGTTAAAATAAAATTTTTTATTATGTATAAAAATGTTACAAATAGTAAAAATAAATATAAAAATAAATAAAAAATGTATATAGAATCATGGAAAAGTATTCTAAAAATCTTGAACTCTCTGAAAAAAAATAAATCACAAAAAGCTAAGAAATTTAAATATTTTAAAAATGTTTCTGACAAACAAAGATTTCATCAAGCATTGGCGGATCCAGGGGGGGGGGGACGGTACGAATGTTTGTCCCAAAAGCTTTGCTTTTGTGTGAGAGAGAAAGAGATATCACTATAGTGCCGTCTCTTTCTCTGTCATATAGTACCCCCTCCAAAAACTTTGTGTGGATCCGCCACTGCCATCAAGATATTACGAAGGACTGTTGGCTACTAACATCAAATTTCTTTTTGTACTAAAAGCTAAAATTGTGCCAGAAGCAACATCAGTCATCATCAGTATCCAAATTATCTAAAAAAAAGTTCACCGAGAAGCGTGAATTCCAAAAATAATATAGAACTTCGCGTAACTCTTATAATGATATTATGTTTGAAGCCAAATCTTTTCGTCTACTCCGTCTCCAATGTTTCTTAAAATTATACTTCTGCTGCGAAAGTTTGCTTAGTACATATTGTGACAAGGTAAAAATTTACCTGGCATATTTTTAAATACATTTAAAAATATAATTGTAATACTATATTATATCGTTTAATAATAATAATATACTAATAATAATTAATAATAATAATAGATACCAAATTGCGAACGTCACGTTAAAGCATTGACTGTTCGTATGCAAAAGGCTGTTCTAAGTTCACTCAATATGGTCCGACAGCACCTGTTCTTCATAATATAATATCACGAAGGTAGCTCTAAAAAAGCATCCAACAGCGTACCTGATCACCGCGTAGGAACAACAGCGGCAAGGGACATGAACACCTACAGAGCAGTGAACTGAAAACACCTCGAGCAAAAGAATCGCGCTCTTGCTTACCTTTCAGGACGGAAGGAGCAAAAGAGCAAAAGCTTTTCTTCCTTCTGAAGAAAAGCTTCATGTCCCTTCATGTCGCAGAGAGGATACTTGATCTCTTAAATACTGAGGTGTCATTTGAGCGTATTGGGTGTACATATTGACCCATCGCTCATGCAATCTTAACATATATCCTGTTCTGCAAGGACTACTGTTTTGCCAACAAAGCATGATGTCCTTCCGAAGTTGAAAAGATACTGGTCCGACTTGGCTCAGTACTAAGATGACCATCACAGAACATCGTGTAGGTTTCTGATCGGGTTGGTAAGGGACTTGTGGTACCCTTTACGGGATATTACAGAATTTCTGAGCTGACTGAGTCAAGTACTTAAATGTCATTTGAGATGGGGTTTCTGACACCCCAATCGGGCGCCTTCCCAGGTAGCGGATAGGGGAACGTCTCTCAGATATGGGAGGTACCGAGAAAATTAGAATACCCGGGGCGGACCAAAAGTCACATAGTGGTGGGCACCCGATATAATTGTCCACTCTGTGTTGGGATAACGACGCATGTAATACGCAGTGTTACCTAACACAATGCGCCTCAACCAGTCGCAGGTGGTCTGAAAATGTAACAACAAACGGCTAATGTGGAATTGTCCTAAATGGCTCCCAGATTCCAAATTTTCAAGATTTAAAATCCTAGCTGCTCCACTGTAAATGTCGATAGACCCGACTTTGTTATAGGCGAAATACTTTTTAGAAATAGACACTCCCACCCCCAACCCCCACCCACAACCCCTCACCCCCAAGGATAACAGAATTTGTTATTAAGATGAAACGAAATTTTATCAACCATAATTGAAAATGTTATTGATACTCATCGTTGTAGGATCTTTGACTACCCTCTTCACCTTCATTAACCACCTTTTCGCTCTATCTAGCCCTCTATGCAGCCACCCCACCCGCCCCCAAACTATGACAGAATTGCTTATTGAAATGAAACGAAATTTTATCCACGAGAATTGAAAATGTTATTGATGCTCATCATTGTAGGATCATTGACCCCCCCTTACTCTTATTGATCACCTTTCCCCTTTTGTGGCCCTCTATGTAGCCACCTTCCTCCAATGATGACAGAATTGCTTATTGAAATGTCACGAAATTTTATCCACGATAATTGAAAATGATATTGATACTTATCGTTAAAGGATCTTTGACTACCCTCCCCTCCGCCCTCGTGGACCACCTATGATTCCCCTGTAGGATTTATCTTTATTAAGATAATATTTTTTATAGATATACTTATATTTCTGTAAAAAATACTATCCTAATCAACAGGAATTTAAAATAATTACAAATTTACTTTCTATATTAATTAGTATAAATTAAGACAGCTTTTCTTCCATAAAATAAGACTTTTAAAAAAGTATCCGGTAACTATTGGAAGGGTACATAGAGGGGAAAGGTGGTCAATGAAGGCGGGGGTGGGGGGTTGTAAAAGATCCTACAACGATGAGTATCAATAACATTTTCAATTATCGTGGATGAAATTTCGTTTCATTTCAATAAACCATCCTCTCTTAATTGGGGGGCGGGGTGAAGTGACTACATAGAGGCCTACATAGGGGTGAAAGAGGATCATTGAGGGTAGGGGGGTAGTCAAATATCCTACAACGATAAGTATAAATAACATTTTCAAATATCATGGATAAAATTTAGTTTTATTTCAATAAGCAATTCTGTCATCCTTGGTGGTGGGGGGATTTGAGGGGGGGGGGATCTATTGCTAAAGAGTTTTTCGCCTTTACCAAAGTCGTGTTTAGCGACATTCACAGTTATAATACCTAATGACACGTCTTATTTCGATATTTTCTTGAATAGATAGCCTCTTACGCGTTTTCATGGTAAATCAGGAACTCTTATGTAAAAATATCAAAAAGTGGAGCAGCTAGGATTTCAAATCTTGAAAATTTGGAATCTAGGAACTATTTAGGACATTTCCACATTAGCCGTTTTTTATTACATTTTCAGACCACCTGCGACTGGTTGAGGCACACTGTGCTACAATAGGTCTCTCTCGGCTGGAGATCAGGGTTCAGTTGGGAACCCTATTATATTATTATTATTATTTTTTTTACAATACAAGTTTATTACTATTATATTATTATTATTAGTTTTTTTTTACAAAACAAGTTTAGGAGAGGAAAAAATGCATTTACGCACTTGTTCGTGTGGGACTCGACCACGTGCTGCGGTAATACCTTAATAAAAAAACCTCTTCCATTCTTGCTTTACATATACGAACCCACTATTGCTCCATGCGTCCTGGAAGGTTAGCAAAAGCGTGATTCATTTGCTAGAGTTGTTATTCTTGATTCTTACACTGTTATTCTCACCCATTGCCGCTGATGTTCTTAAGCGGTGGTCAAGAACGTTGTTGAATGCTTTTTTAGAGCTACCGAATAGGATCTTATAATAAACAGTGCTGCCGAACCAGATTGAGAGAGTTCAGAATCTTGCGAGTTTCTCTATCTAGTTCCTTTAACTCATTCACATTCCACTTAACTGCTCCAAATGTATACAGTTGTAATGGAATGGCTAATGTGTTTGTGGCTTGTATCTTATTTTTTCCAGATAGTTCAAAAGCCCAAATGTTTCTTCGAAGACCATGGTATTTTATATGGAGATGATCTTTAAGCCCACACAAATCTTGACTTTCCGATTGAGGAATTCCAAGATATGTGTAAGTTTCCCCAACACCAAGATGATGAATGGTATTGCCATCAATGAGTTGAATATTCTCAGAATCGCTAGACATTTGAGCTGTTTCTCGTCTCCCTTTAATCAAATCCAATTAAAATCTATTTATCCAATCCAAAATCTATACAAATAGCTCTGAAGTACTCGGCTACTGCAAACACCAGAATTTTTAATTCGTCCTTGCTGGATCCATATAGCTTAAGACCGTCCATATAAAACATATGGTTGATCTTATGGACTCTATTTCTGGGTTTGCCACACATGTATCCAGAGTATTTTTCTGGGAGTACTACAGACAGAGGCAATAGGGAGATGCAAAAAAATAGAGGACTAAGGGAGTCTCCTTGCAAAACTCCTCTTCTAAACGAGATGGTGTTAGTCATCACCTGCTGTTTGTTGGATGTTATAACAAACCTTGTCCTCCACATGAGCATTAGAACCTTTAAGCATGTCACGATGTTCGGATGTACCTCTAAACATTCAAGGAGCTCGATCATCAGCTCATGACTTGTAGAATCAAATGCCTTTCGGTTATCAATCCAAGCCATTGACAGGTTACGTCTATAAAATATCGAGTCCTGGGTAACACATCTATCAATCAATAGGTTCTCCCTACAACCTGCCAGGCCTCTCTTACACCCTTGCTGTTCGCTTATTGGAGGCGCATGAATATTCCCTAAATCTCATTTAGCCTAAATCCCATTAAGCCTAAAATCAAAAAGCCTAAAATGCATTCAGCCAAAATTCCATTTAACCTAAATTGCATTTAACCTAAATTTCATTAAACCTAAATCGCGTTTAACCTAAATTCCATTAAACCTAAATTTCATTTTACCTAAATCCCATTCAATCTAAATTCCATTTGACCTAAATCTCATTTAACCTAAATCTCATTTTACCGAAATTCCATTTAACCTAAATTCCATTTAACCTAAATTCCATTTAACCTAAATCCCATTTAACCTAAATCCCATTTAACCTAAATTCCGTTTAACCTAAATCTCATTTAACCTAAATTCCATTTAACCTAAATCCCATTTAACCTAAAACACATTTAGTATAAATTCCATTTAACCCAAAATGCATTCAGCCTAAATCTCACTTCACCTAAATCCCATTTAACCTAAATCTCATTTAACCTAAATTCCACTTAACCGAAATCCCATTTAACCTAAAACGCATTTAGTCTAAATTCCATTTAACCTAAAATGCATTCAGCCTAAATCCCATTTAACCTAAATTCCGTTTAACCTAAATCTCATTTAACCTAAATTCCACTTAACCTAAATCCCATTTAACCTAAAACGCATTTAGTCTAAATTCCATTTAACCTAAAATGCATTCAGCCTAAATCTCACTTCACCTAAATCCCATTTAACCTAAATCTCATTTAACATAAATTCCACTTAACCTAAATCCTATTTAACCTAAATTCCATTTAACCTAAATCCCATTTAACCTAAATTCCATTTAACCTAAAACGCATTCAGCCTAAATCTCCCTTTACCTAAATCACATTTAACCTAAATCTCATTTAACCTAAATTCCATTTAACCTAAATCCCATTTAACCTAAAACGCATTTAGTCTAAATTCCATTTAACCTAAAATGCATTCAGCCTAAATCTCACTTCAACTAAATCCCATTTAACCTAAATCTCATTTAACCTAAATTCCACTTAATCTAAATCCCATTTAACCTAAAACGCATTTTGTCTAAATTCCATTTAACCTAAATTCCATTTAACCTAAAACACATTGAGCCTAAATCTCACTTCACCTAAATCCCATTGAACCTAAAAATTTTTTTAATTTAAGGATAAATATAGTTGAATCAAATATAGTTTTAGGTTAAATGGGATTTAGATGTAGTGAGATTTAGGCTCAATGCGTTTTAGGTTAAATGGAATTTAGGATAAATGGAATATAGACTAAATGCGTTTTAGGTTAAATGGGATTTAGATTAAGTGGAATTTTGGTTAAATGAGATTTAGGTTTAATGGGATTTAGGTGAAGTGAGATTTAGTCTGAATGCATTTTAGGTTAAATGGAATTTAGACTAAATGCGTTTTAGGTTAAATGGGATTTAGGTTAAGTAGAATTTAGGTTAAATGAGATGTAAGTTAAATGGGATTCAGGTGAAGTGAGATTTAGGCTAAATGCGTTTTAGGTTGAATGGAATTTAGGTTAAATGGGATTTAGGTTAAATGGGATTTAGGTTAAGTGGAATTTATGTTAAATGAGATTTAGGTTAAATGGGATTTAGGTGAAGTGAGATTTAGGCTGAATGCATTTTACGTTAAATGGAATTTAGACTAAATGCGTTTTAGGTTAAATGGGATTTAGGTTAAGTGGAATTTAGGTTAAATGAGATTTAGGTTAAACGGAATTTATGTTAAATGGAATTTAGGCTGAATGCATTTAAGGTTAAATGGAATTTAGACTAAATGCGTTTTAGGTTAAATGGGATTTACGTTAAGTGGAATTTAGGTTAAATGAGATTTAGGTTAAATGGGATTTAGGTGAAGTGAGATTTAGGCTGAATGCATTTTAGGTTAAATGGAATTTATACTAAATGCGTTTTAGGTTTAATGGGATTTAGGTTAAATGGAATTTAGGTTAAATGAGATTTAGGTTAAACGGAATTTAGGTTAAATGGGATTTAGGTTAAATGGGATTTAGGTTAAATGGTATTTAGGTTAAATGGAATTTAGGTTAAATGGAATTTCGGTAAAATGAGATTTAGGGTAAATGAGATTTAGGTTAAATAGAATTTAGATTGAATGGGATTTAGGTAAAATGAAATTTAGGTTTAATGGAATTTAGGTTAAACGCGATTTAGGTTAAATGAAATTTAGGTTAAATGCAATTTAGATTAAATGGAATTTTGGCTGAATGCATTTTAGGCTTTTTGATTTTAGGCTTAATGGGATTTAGGCTAAATGAGATTTAGGGAATATTCATGCGCCTCGCTTATTGCACTCCATACTGGATCGATGGATGTCAAAATCCTCTCTTTGAGGATGCCAGTGAATAGCTTGTAGCAGGTTTTAAGACAAGCTATTGGTCTATAATTTTTTGGATTAGATAAGTCTTCAGATTTTGGTAAGAGTACCGTTCGTCCTTCCATCAACCACTGTGGTATTGGATGTTCTCCGTTGAGAAAGGTAGAGAATATACGAGCCAAATGTTGGTGAGTTGAAGTGAACTTCTTCCACCAAAGATTATTAATCTTATCTGGCCCGGGCGCTGAAAAGTTCTTCGTTATAGCAACCACAATTCTCACCTCCTCCTTAGTAATTGGTGGGCTTAACTCTGTAGGATGGTCAAGCCCCTGTCTAAGACAGAAGCTACGAAAGAGTGTCAATGATGACACTTCATTGTTCACTGAATGGGCTTTTCCATAGATGTTACTCCACAAATTTTCAATCTCTTTACGACATGGGGGTCTTTCGACAGTTGGCGATGGTGAACTGAGCAGACAGGAAGGATTAGTAGCACAGGTATTATTTTGCTTTATCCTTTTAACCCGCCGTTCTAAACGCTCTCTTATCACAATAAGAGAAGTTTGCCGTCGAGCTATCGCAATTTTATACTGCACTTGTGTGATTTGTTTAAAAGTCCTAACGACGCGATCTGTAACAGATTTTCTGTTACTTTCACGAAGCAGAAGCTTTGCTTTTTCATACACAGTACAGTTCAATGTCCAGATATCTACATCGGCTGAAAGTAATGAAAGCTCGTTATTTCCTTCAGCGATTTTGTCCGTTTTAATGGAAACCTTTAGATGGACTTTGTTTTCCCCAGATCTCATGTTCTCTTCTTCGGTCGTTGGCGTAGTTGTAGGTGTTATTATTGGAACCTGAAGGTCCTCTAAGGGTTCTTCTTCATCCTGAAGAAAAGCTTTATATCCCTTTTTTCAGAGAGGATACCTGATTTCTTAAATACTGAGGTGTCATTTAAGCGTATTTGGGGTACATATTGACCCATCGCTCATGCAACCTTAGCATATATTCTCTTCTGTTGGGACTACTACTTTGCCAACATAGCATGATATCCTTCCGAAGGTGGTCCGTCTATTTAAAACGTACTCTAGCTTGTCCCGGGTCAATGTCTGGTCGTTGCCTGGGTTCTGTCCTATTGCCACGCCCAAGTAAACCCTGATCTTTATCCGAGAGAGACCTATTGTGGGTGGCACTGCGCGTTACAGTCGTCATAACCGCAAATGCTCTTTGTGTGGGAGGTTATCCCAACACAGAGTGGACAATTATAGCGGGTGCCCACCCCTATCTGACTTTTGTTTCGCCCCGGGTATTTAAATTTCCTCTGTACCTCCTATATCTGAGAGGCCTTCGCCTATCCGTCACCTGGGGGGCATTGGAATTTCAGAAACTCCATCTTAAATGCCATTCAAGTACTTGACCCAGTCGGCTCAGACATTCTGTGATATCCCGTAAAGGGTACCACAAGTCCCTTACCAACTTTCGTAACGGAGTCACCAAGCAATAATAATAATTATTATTATTATTGTTATTAATATTGTTACTGTACTTAGCATTACTATCATAATAGTCAATAGCTGACGTATCGCCTCCGGGAGTGGTCTCAAGTCCCTCCTCTATCGCCTAAGCAATTTGTTCCTCGGCTTCCAGGAAACTACATTTCTTGGCGACCATCGAAATATTTGACCTTCATAACGTATTGTATGAAGGTCTCGATGTGTCGCCATTTCAGTTTCGATTCGGTCATTAACAGGATCATGTTCCCCGGTGTAACTTCGCAGTTTAGACCGGCAAACATAACCTGCCATTGAGCAACCCATCTGCTCCATATAAAGAGTGTGTGCTCTGCGTCATCCTGTGGGGACCGACAGTACACACACTCTGCACTTTCTTGTTTTTGAAGCGCTCCAGGTACGAGCCAAAGCACCCGTGGCCTGAGAGCGCCTGCGTTAAATACCAAGAGACCACTTCGTGTCTTCTATTGATCCAATTTTCTACAGTGGGAATTAGTCGGTGGTCTCACCGGCCCTTCTCCTCCCTGCTCCATCTCGCTTGCCATCCTGCAACGAGTCTGCTATTATTATTATTATAAATTCTCTTTAGGCTGGCACTTCGCAAAGGATCCGGAAGTTTCTGGAAATTTTCGGAGATTTGAGGGCAAATTTATTTTGCCCATAGTTTTTCACTGTATAAGCTGCCCTTCCGGAGCTGTCAGTCAGTCGTCACCCGTCCTCCAACCGGGTCAGATTGTTTCCGAAATAAATTCATTTTCACCAGATCCTACTTCTTCTCATTAACGTACGTATTTTTAACCCCTCGTCCCTCTTCGCTTCCTCGCCAGGCAGCATCCTCAGTTCCACCGCGGGTAAAGCACCGGCACCCTCTATCGTCTCCTCTCCTTGCTCGGCGGCGACCTCTGCTTCGCGGAGGAAAGCACCAGCTATCGTTCCTCTTCTCTCTCTACCTTGCTCGGAAGTAAGGTAGGCGCATCCGTGGTTTAACGTGCGGTTCCCACCTGTACAGGTATATACCACACCGGTCCGCCTACGGTTCCTTCACGGGGTCGCTAACGGTGACCAGGCGCGGCATTGTGCAGTGCAAGACACCCCGAATTGCAGACGGAACTCCTGTTACCTTTAAGTTCACATTTCGCTAGCCGTTCGCCTTACTAACCCCGAGCTCAACTATGTCACTCGGACTCTTCGGGCTACAAGGGAGCTAATCTGCTCACTCTCAGGTCAGCCTGCCGTACATAACAAGACAGGATCGAATTGCAGCTGAGCTTATGTTACCTTTAAGTTCACATTTCGCTAGCCGTTCGCCTTACTAACCCCGGGCTTAACTATGTCACCCGGACCCTTCGGACTACAAGGGAGTTACTCTGATCACCGCCGGGTCATCCTCTCAGTACGCTACACATGCCTACCGATTTTCGCACTAAGGTGGATTGCCCTTAGTGTGACCCCTCGGTGGGGGGGGGGGGGCGGGCACCTTCCAGACCCTCGCAGTTTGTGCATAACTGCTAAACCGAGTTGAAACATGCGACTCACACATCGACACTTCAGACACTGACTCCTTAACGCTACTTTATCGTCAGGCTCAAGTGTTCTTCAACATCTTGCTCAAGCATAGAGCTTTCAACCACTACCACCACGAGTCCGACCTCAAATGACCGAGGGAAGGCAACGCCTTCGGGCCACCTCGGTCGCCCATGGTACCATTATACCCAGGTGCGGGTACCTAGGTGGGAAGCCGAATCCACTTCCTTATTTCTAGGATTTTACCAAACATACTTGCAATGTGCACTTCCCCCGCGGCCCTACAAGGGACGAACGAAGAGAACCATTCGCACGCCCTTGATCGGGTCCTAACACGGCATATAGATTTCTTCACTTTGACATCAGGCAGCATTTTGGGACTCTAAATTCTCGGTTGGCGGCTGCATAAACAGCACGGGGAGACGCTAGCTACAGCATGAATTAGGAATGCCCAGTTGCTCACCACAGAGGCGCCTAAGCGGACTAAGGCTAACCTCTTCACAGGTGTCAACAAGTAGCTTTGGCGCTTACTGACTTAGCTACAGTGTAAAAACAGTGTATTCCCGATTGACACCACGAGGAGGTGCAGCAAGCACTTGAACACAAGAGGCTATGTAATCGCTTAGTGTCCCTATTAAAATTCGCCAGGAATTTTTACGTTCCTGTGACTGAACTTTTGTCAATCCAGAAGTAAGGTAGAGGAAGGTTCTGCTTGCAAGGTTCTGCTTGCAGAGGAAGGCACCAGCACACATCCCTTCCTCTCTCCCATGCTTGGCAGCCTCCACCGTTTCGACAGAGGATAAGCGCCAACCAGTTCTCTCTGCCTCTCCCGCTCCACCGCTCGGAAGTAAGTAAGTATAAAAAAGTTTTGTAACAGTTTATTCTCAAGTTGGTAAAGTTATTTAAATTTGTGATTTAGAATAAGTACTTAACGTTATAATATTCTTTATTTAGCGTATAATAATATACTAAAATGATTTTACTAATTCAGTGTTCGTATATATATTTTTACTGGGGATTAAAAAATGGTGTCATATACCCTAAGATGAACAGGCCTCAAATCTTAATGTATTTATTTGCATTTTTCGATTTTACAGTTTTTTCAATAATTTTTTGAGCCAATTAATTAAATTTTTTTATTTTATACCATAAAATGTGATGTTATTGTTAGAGAATTTGATATATGGATATTTTTCGAAATTTTATTACTTTTTACTGTTAAGCTATTAAATTGAAGTTTTAGATATGTTATTTCTTGATAAATTCCGTAAAATGATTAAAAATTAATTTAAGAATTGTTGCACGATGTTCATTTTTTATTTACTACAATTTTCAGAGACTTTTAAGAAGGTGTCCATCTTAGGGACACTTTTTTTTAGACCGAAAATTTTAACAATTAAAAAAAAATGCTTTAAAGAATGTTTATGTTCAAAATAAAATTTTATCCTTGTGGCCATAAGTTACCTTATAAATTGTACTTTCATCTGGAATAAAGCATTTTAATATATGTGACTATTTCTGGTGAAAGAGACCTTACGCGACAATAGCATTAGGCTCAGTATTCCGTTGCGCAGTGCACGAAAAGTGAGCCTAATGTTCTTGTTGTGTAAGGCCCCTTTCACCATAAATCGTCACGTATTCTGGTTACCTGCCAAATTGTTGGACCAGGCAATGTTTGCTTTTTGTGCGATAAACATGTAATGTGTCGCACCCCAGTGTGCACGTACTAGAACTGTTCAAGACCACAAAGGGAACAATGTTACAGAACTGGTGTTACAATTTTGTTATTAAACAGTTCTAGAATCTAACACTGTTACAAAAATGTGATATACTTTTTCTGTCACTGTGTTCTAGATTTGAACTGTTCTCCCATAGGGACGAAATTTTTACTCGCCAGATCATGAACTGGTTCTAGAACTTGTTATTTGCGTTTTAGAACAGTTACAGAATTGTTCTGTAACCTTACACACTGGGACTCTTTCTTTTTACACGCACGAACACTGCTTGACTCTGAGGTGGAGTTTCCCACAATGCAATTAATCGTCAAGAAGCTGGTCTTGGTGATCGTCATTGTCAAAGATGCCAGTATTGGTCATCGTGGGATTGTCCTGGCACATAATCCTCGGCTGATCGCTGCTCGATCTGTCCATCCGCGGGTAATGCTACTGCACGTACTGTGAAATGTGATTCGTGATAACGGCACCGCGATGCATGTGTCGCCACATTGAAAACTTCTCGCTCTCGTCATTCTGGACTGGTGTGTTCGACCTTTGGTCGTATTTTTTTTCAAAGTGTAAAACTTTATAAAAATGTAATTAAATAAGACTGATGGGTCTTCATTCGTGGCCATTCTGCCCTCTCACGTTAGCTCCTATATTAAGCTTTGTTTATTTTATTGATAGAGTTGCATCAATTTTTGTAAATTTCGAGTCAGTGTTCAGTGTGCGTAACCTCTTTAAAATGGCCGTGTCATGCGGTCGGCTATTACAATGTTTTGTACTTTTTCTTGCATTGTCAATGTTATTTGTAGTGCAAATTTAAAATCGTGGTTTGTTGCTGCTCCTTATCCCCCACTCTCCAAAAATAACTGTGTTAGTTTTAGCTGATTAACTTTGATTCGTTTGACAGAGTTGTGTTAATTGATTAGTTTAATTAGTCTTTTATTTTTGTTATTTTGTTTAGTTATTTATCAATAAAATATCTTGGCGCTGGGGTTTTATTTATTTATTTGTTTTAAGTAAACATTAATCTGAGTTTCAATTTTTTAATGTTAAACATAAAAAGGTAAAAATGCGTCATAATATGTACTAAAAAAAGATTTCATTTGCAATGATGTAAAGTTATGTATGATTTGGAAAATTCGATCGCAATATTCGAAACATTTGCAATCGGGTAAAAGGCACTATCGATCGCATTGAATCGGCTATCAGACAATAAGATTCATGTTAATATCTAGTTGGACGGAAAAAATCGGCCGAATGTGCCGCAACTAATGTGAGCTCGAATGTGACAGCAAGTACTATTTATTTTCTTTCAAGCTTATCTCATTTACTTCTAAATATGTTCCTTTTAACAGATCGATTTATAAAACTCGCTTGCAAATTAATTCTCTTAATGTAAAATAAGACACTCGCAAAACACCTGATTTTAATCTGTAGAGAGAGAACGAAGAATAAGAACTGAGACAAGCGAGAGAACCAATGATAGTGGTGCCAAGTGGAACTTGAATGCTTGCCTATGAGAATAGAATTTACCCTAAAAAGTCGAAGCTTTAGACTTATATAAAGAGTCATAGTTCAGTCCCAGATAGAAAATTATGTGAAAGTAGAAGAAGAAAATTTATCAAAAATAGAGGATTTTTCTTTTAAATTTTCTGGTTTGATTTTAGGTTGATAAGTTTTTAATGTGTAGGAGGAGAGAATCCGCCCTTAATTTATGATTAAAGTTTCGATCTTGATTATGAATGAACATACTTGAACCACTTTTGAGGATTCTGTTCACATAAGTTGATTAGAATTGATTTAACATTAAGTTTTGAAATTGTAAGAATCCTTAAATTAACTCTACCAGTCATATACCAGTCCATTGTTTGATACTACATCAGTAGGTTCCAAATTCTGACGACTATACTCTTCTGTTTAAAAGCAAAGAAATTCAAGCAAGTGCGTGTAAACTATAGGAGTAACTGTGTACTTCAGTATTCAACGAATTAGCATATTAATTTATAGTTCATCATTGGACCTCTCGGATAAAAGTGCGTCCTAACATTTTCTGTGTTTGTTGTAAAGCTAAATTCTATTTCTGACTCTAACTTTAGGGTTCTCATTAGTGTTCTCATGAACATTCAAACCACGTTTTGATTTAAAAGAGACTGTTGCACATACTTCACTCACATATTCTCCGCCACTGGCACCCTACAATAAGACTTATAATTTTTTACCGTATGTGAAATATCTTTAAATAGGTATGACAAACGTTGCCTGCACAACACTAACAGTCGTATGGTAACGAAAGAGGCAGTTGCTGAAGGTCTTTAATTCAAAAGTGAATTTTTCACCTCTTCACATATGCAAACTGGACAATTATCATGTATGGCAGTCATTATAAATAAATAAGTATAATATATAAACGTGTCACTATCAACGGTTCTACCATTTCTTTACTTTCTTAACTCATCAAAATTATATTTATAGGCAAAAAATAAATTCATCGTGCAGAAAACATCTTAGAAAAATCAAAAAGAGTCAGCCATGTACGTTATGCTGTTGGATTTAGTTATATATATCTTAACAAATCTTGTATTAGTATTGAAGGATTCATTTGGCTACTTTTCAGTGCTCTCTAAAATTGAATAAGTAGTGCATATGCACTTTTCGAAAGAGTGGAAGACTTTTGACATATAATAAGTGAATTTTCACTTATTTAAATTTAGAGAGTGAGATAATGACTATAGCGTTCCAATTACAATCTTACAACGGAGAATTAAAATAAAATCATATATATTACAATAAAACCAACAAACTTTCTGAAACTAGTGATCTAATAGACCTTTTATTGCTTTTTTAAAAGCGGACTTCTTACCATATGACCAGTAACTTTGGACATAAGGGTTACAAATAAGCTTGTTAGGTATTTTAAGAACAGCAAAAAAATAAGTCTTTAACCAAGTTGTAGTACCTAATAGTTCGATTAAAGGGACTTGGATCAAAATAAACAAGATACCTGCTCTAACAATCGGACTCGAAGGTTAAAAGTTGTCTTTCCAATAATTGTTCGGTTAACATTAACAACGTGTTTTACAAGTGCTATATCAACAACCTTCGTTGGTCACTTTTAATTAAAAAATGATTTTATTTAGTCATTTTCTTTTCTCAGTTTACACGGGTTCTTCCAGATTGGGTGGTTGGCAAGCCAGTGATTTGAGAAAGGAGAACGGAAAGAAGTAAGCTGATATGTACCGCGAAGATGCCTTTTAGTGCAGGAAAGAGAGGCAGTCTTTTTCCCCTTCCAAAAAACGTATCTTTTTTAATGACGCGGAAGAAAACAGCCTTAGAAAAAAGATCGCATCCACCGAGAAGCAAAAAACAGGCTCTTTGAATAATGTCTGAAGAGTTGGACAGCTAAGGGAAGAAACAGGCCGATGGACACATCGGCTGGTACCAATACTCGCCACTTGGATATAATTAGACAACATGGCATGGTTTTTTATTAAATGACACAAGCACTATATCAGATCACGGGTGGTTTAACTCGTTTCTTCAGCTCTTCAAGAAGGAGAGTGTTATATTGAAGGGGTTCAAAAAATTATATATAAATTCAAATAATATATGAACAAAATGTAATTACTTTAACTAAACTGTTATATCAGACATCTCTTGTTAACTTTCTAAGGGAACTGCAGTTATCTTTTTAGATACCTTGCTATCCCTTCACAAAAAGCAGTTCAGATCCTTAATGCACTTGGGAAGGATTTAAATACGTCCTGCGCATATGGAACATTTGACTTCCATTTGTGGTATGTATTGTGACGAGTTAAAAATTTATCTTGCTCAGTGTTTTTAAATTAATCAGTCTGGAATCATTTTCAGGATATTGTTTAGACCAAAATAAACTCGTCAATTTGTGCAATTTGTGCAATTTGTGGCAATTCTAAAGATTACGTAAATTCAAAAAGTTATTTTAATATACTTTTGTTTCTATTTAGTTAAATTTAAAATTTTTTAATTAATATTTATTCCAGTTTTCACATATTAAATTCAATATTGTATTTAGTTGATTTGATGCGTTTAAATTTTATTATTAAAACTTGTGGTCAACCTGACAACTTATCGGACTGGACAGAATTATCTTTTTAACATGCACAAACACTACATATAATTTTTTTATGAGGAGAATTTTATCCAGACATTCGTCCAGAAAGCAGCCAGTGGGCGTCGTTGATGTTGGATGCCACTATCAGAACTAGAAGACCATATCGTGGGCTATTGTTTATAACATGTCAAAACACTAGCGCAGAGTAGTCGGATTGACCGAAAAAACGGGAAAAACTATTTTTCGATGTTATTTCGTAAAAAAATATGTTTTAGATGATATTGATAGTGATTTTTCAGTGCCCTTAGTCGCTTGACGCTATTAATAAATGTAAAAAATAAATATTTAAAATAATTTGTCATTAGCAAATGTTTAAAAATTAACATTTTTTAAAACTATTTATAGATAAATTTATTTTTAATAAATAATATAAATTTAGACTTTTAAAAATTGTTTCATGTAATTGCTAATTTGTTTAAACAAATCATTATTGTTTATTTACAACTATTTACCAAATTAGGCTAAAGTGCTGCAACGCACAGTGGTTTGAAATCAGAAATTGATGTTCAAATCAACTTTTAGAGAGAACGGCTGCATGGATTTTCAATTTTTTTTTTTTGAAAAATTCATAAATAAATTCTTAAGAGATCTGTGAGAGTAGATTTTTGTTTTTTGTTTTATTTGTTTTTTAATGTTAATGCAAACAGCTGAAAAAATGTCAACTTTTTTGTTTTCCTGTTTTATTTTCTACAACAAATTTTTTTAATGCCTGCCAATACCTTGATTTCATAGAAGTAACGAAATAAAATAAACAACAATTTTGAAAGCGCTAATTTAATTGTTATTTACCCCCTATTACCCCCTAAGAGGTGGTATGTTTTTTGGAGCGCTGAAACCGAAAAAGACCACCAAAAACAAATTTCTCCCATCTTTCACGACCTATTACCCCATGGGAGGGGGTTGATATTTCGAATTTTATAATAAAATAGACACCGTACTCTACTTTTGTAAAATTAAAAATTGAATTTACTGCCAGGGTGTAAAACATGGTAAAGAAAAGAGGAATTTTTTTTTGGTTGTTTTTTCGGTTTAAGTGCCCCAAAAAACATAGGGACAAACACCCCGTCCCAGGGGTAATAGGGGGTGAAGGGGAAGAAATTTGTTTTTGGGGGTCTTTTTCGGTTGCAGAGGCCCATAAAGTATAGGCATAGACACAAAATTCAACTTGTCTTGAAATTCGAAATTCCAACCCCTCTTAGGGGTAATAGGGGGTGAAGGGGGGATTTTTTTTGGGTGCCTTTTCGGTTTCAGCGACCCAAAAAACATAGGAATAGACACCGAACTCGACTTTTGGTGTAATTCGAAATTCCAACCCCCTTCCAGGGGGTAATAGGGGGTGAAGGAGGGGGTAATTTGTTTTTGGTGGTCTTTCTCGATTTTAACGCCCCAAAAACCTTAGGAAAAAACATCCTATCCGATTTTTTTTCTAAATTGGAAATATCGACCCCCTATCAGTGGGTAATAGGGGGTGAAGTAGTGGAGAAATTTGTTTTTGGGGGTCTTTTTCAGTTTCAGCGCTCCAAAAAACATAGGAATAGACACCGAACTCGACTTTTCGTAAAATTTGAAATTCCTACCCTCTCTTAGAAGCTAATAGGGGGTAAGGGAGGGGGGAATTTGTTTTTAGTAGTCTTTCTCGGTTTTAACGCCCCAAAAACCTTAGGAAATAACACCCTATTCGATTTTTTTTCAAAATTTAAAATATCAACCCCCTGTTAGGGGATAATAGGGGCTGAAGAAGGGGTGAAATTTGTTTTTAAGGGTGTTTTTCGGTTTCAGCGGCCCAAAAAATATAGGAATAGACACCGAACTCAACTTTTCGTAAAATTTGAAATTCTTATCCCCTCTCAGGGGGTAATAGGGGGTAAATAACAATTAAATTAGCGCTTTCAATATTTTTGTTTATTCTATTTCGTTACTTCTATGAAATCAAGGTATTGGCAGGCATTAAAAAAATTTTTTGTAGAAAATAAAAAAATAAAACGAAAAAGTTGACATTTTTTTAGCTGTTTGCATTAACATTAAAAAACAAATAAAACAAAAAACAAAAATTTACTCTCACAGATCTCTTAAAAATTTATTTATAAATTTTTCAAAAAAAAAAAAAAAATTGAAAATCCATGCAGCCGTTCTCTCTAAAAGTTGATTTGAACATCAATTTCTGATTTCAAACCACTGTGCAACGTTCTTCTCAATTTTCCAACCTTTCAAGACGAATGTAACCAGTAACTAACAAAAAACTAAAACTAAAAATTGTATGCAATGTTTAAACAAATTATTGTTGTTTAATTTCGTCTTTTTTACTTTTAAGCTTTAGAATTGTAACTTCTTCTCAATTTTGCAACTTTTCAAACTAAATAATTCAAATTACTAACAACAAACTAAAAATAACAGTTTTACCAATTGTTTAAACAAATTCTAATTCTTTAATATCAACTTTTCTTCAAATTAAGCTACAGAGTTAAAATTTTCTTTTAATTTTGAAACATTACAATTTGAATGATACCAATTACTAACAACAAACTTAAAATAACAATTCTACAAATTTCTTAAAAAATTTCTTGTTTTTAATTTCATCTTTTTATCTATTTAAACTACAGAGTTTCAACTTTCTATCAATTTTGCAACTTTTTAAGATGAATGATATCAATCATTAACTACAAACTAAAGATATTAATTCTACCAAACATTTAAACAAATTATAACTGTTTAATTTTAACTTTTAATTATTTAAATAAATTATAATTATTCAATAAATAAAATATAACGTATAGTCTCCAGACCAAGTCCATTTAATAAAATTAAACGATCATCACATAACTAAAAACGTCAACGTTTCGCCAACTAATAAGAAGGCCTCCTCAGGACATAAAACTAAAAATTATAAACATTGTTACATAATTAAAATTCATAATACAGTTTTTTAGGTTAAAAACAAGACATTAAACGAATTAAATTAAACCACAAAACAAGAATGAACTTACTTATTTCAAGCATAAAACTGCCATGAACATTCAAAACAAAAACAATACAGTCAACAATAAAATATAAATAGTAATAAATAAACATAAAAAGTATTGTCTTTTTTCAACGATAAAAATCGTAGTCACATTTTTAAAAACAGTCAAAATTAAAATAGGTTAGAATGATCACACAACAAAATTCAATTACTATGCAGATAAAGTAGAACACTATTTTGTCTATCAGTATTTAAAATTAATATGTTTCATCAAATTAATCAATATTTATCTAGAATCACATTATATAACTCATTATAATTATTCAGATCCGTTATCAAATTTAAACTATTCTCTTTTTCTTTTTTTATAAAAAACATTTCACCTATTTTTTGTTTATTTTATAATCATTATTTTCTTTGAGAACTGTTTTAATATTATCAAAATCAAAATCATGAGTGAAATTATCATTAACCTTATGTAGAACTTTATGTTGAGAAATGACATTGTGATATTTCTCATTTAAACTAATATTATCTCGATGTTCATCACGTCTTTTCCATAAATATCTTTGTGTTTGACCAATATACGTTTCTTGTTTTGAATGTTCATGGCAGTTTTATGCTTGAAATAAGTAAGTTCATTCTTGTTTTGTGGTTTAATTTAATTCGTTTTATGTCTTGTTTTTAACCTAAAAAACTGTATTATGAATTTTAATTATGTAACAATGTTTATAATTTTTAGTTTTATGTCCTGAGGAGGCCTTCTTATTAGTTGTCGAAACGTTGACGTTTTTAGTTATGTGATGATCGTTTAATTTTATTAAATGGACTTGGTCTGGAGACTATACGTTATATTTTATTTATTGATATTTATTCCCAGACGTTAAAAAAACAATTTTTGTATAATTATTCAGTTGCAACTGTTTATCAAATTAAGATACAGAGTTGTAATTTGTTTAATTTCTCAAGTTTTTAATAATGGAAAGGAAAGGTAAGATTGACTGCAAGATGGTGTTTAAAATGTTTATAAGAAAGATTTCTTGCAGGAATTAAATGGGTGGTTTATGGCTTTTTGTATGGAATTTAGAGTTCCTATTGAGGTGTGTTTTTCCTTGTTCGGTAGATATGACTGCACACTCACTCTCTCTCTCTCTCTCTCTCTCTCTCTCTCTCTCTACTGGATGGAGCTCGAATCGTTGGTAGGAGTTCTCCCTCTCCTTTGGGTCAGTCAGTGAGGCCCTGATAAGATGATGAATCTAGTTCCATTTTGGTTTTTATACAGTTCAGATCGGGTGCGCTTTCCCGTGCATTTCTCGACGGATTATGGACTAGTTCTCCATTTTGTGTTCATAACGGTTGTACAAATGTAATGTATTCGAGATTAAATTAACAATAAACTATCATCTTGGAAAACATAACAATGTTGTGACATTTTGTGAAAATACCATCAAACATTCCTAATAGACGGAATTTTTTTGTAAAGACTTTCAACAATTGATTATAATCAAAATGTTGAATTGCTGACCTTTTTTCTTAATTGAGATTTGGTAGAATGTAATTAAAAAAATGATTGTAATACTTGCAAGTATATTGTTAAAGGTTTAAGAGTAACGAAAGATGTAGCGGACAGAGGTGTAATATTAATGTCTGATTTTAATAAATTAATTACAAGAGACGACGAAAAAAAATCCATGGTTAAATTAACCATTTTTTTATTAATATAACCAAAATGTAAATAGTAATAACTTTTGTTTTTTTAGTGTAATAATATCATTCAGGTTAAATCTTTGCAAAAGTGGGAAATATTGCAACTCTGTAGTTTAATTGGATAAAAAGCAATTATAATTTGTTTAAACGTTTGATACAATTGATATCTTTAGTTTGTTGTCAGTAATTATAATCATTAGGCTTGAAAAATGAAGAAAAAGTTGGAACTCTGTAGCTCAAGTGGATGAAAAGTTGAAATTACAGAATTACAATTTGTTTAAACATTTAGTAGTACTGTTTTTTCTAGTTTTTGTTAGTAATTGGTATCATTTAGCTTGAAAAGTTGCAACTCTGTAGCTTAAGTAGATAGAAAGATGAAATCAAACAATAATAGTTTGTTTAAACATTTGGTAGTAATGTTATTTTCAGTTTTTTCTCAGTAATTGGTATCATTTAGCTTAAAAAGTTGTAAAATTGAGAAAAAGTTGTAACTTTGAAGCTTAATTTGATGAAAAGTTGACATTAAAGAATTATAATTTGTTTAAACAATTGGTGAAACTGTTATTTTCAGTTTGTTGTCAGTAATTTGAATTATTGAGCTTGAAAAGTTGCAAAATTCAGAACAAGTTGCAGCTCTGTAGGTTAAATAAATAAAAAGATGAAATTAAACAATAATAATTTGTTTAAACATTTGGTAGTATTGTTATTTTCAATTTTTTGTTAGTAACTGGTAACATTCAACTTAAAAAGTTATAATATTGACAATAAAGAAAGTAGATTCTAAATACAAAGAGTTGCAGTAAGCCTATTGTACATTTGTCTCCATGCGCGAGAACGAACATGGGTGCACTGAAATGCGCAAAACATAAAATGGCGCAAATATGCATATCTTTGTTTTTCAGATCTGCTACCCAACTTTTAAGGCTACATAAAAACCATAGACAACCCAGTGGGCAAAAATTTCCAAAAGACGTCTTAAGGACGTCTTTTGGACATAAAGGCCGACATATAGGGACGTCTTTCGTACATGTGTGTCCGCTGGGAAAAGACTTCACCTAGCGTCACTTTTTTTCTCATGATTTTTTTGTAATTTAAACTCATTATTTATTGTCATAAAAATATGTATTAACATTTTTCCATTTTCCGGTTATTTAATGTCTGAATAATAACTTCTGTTCATTATATGCTAATATTTTTATATTTTTCTAAAAAAAAGCATTAATAGTAATAGAGTACAATTTTGACACTTCTTTAGTAATATAGTGAATATTATATGACTTTTAGCACCATATTGTGTACAGACTATTAAATTTTTGCCAAAATAATAGTAATTAATGACTTCGTTGGAGTTTCCTAAGGTGCCCTACGTTAGCATAATTTTATTTTTCACAACTTTAAAAAATCGGGGTTTTCCCATTTTTGCGGTCAATCCGACCACTGTCTGGCGGCGGCCATCTTGATTCAGCACTGGGCGCCAGCGCCACCATTTTCTGATTGATTTTTCACGATCGCTCGCCGCTCAATAGTTTCATCCGCCGGTAATGTTTCCGTGCCAACTTTGATGTGCGACTTGTTTTAGTGACACAATGGCGCACATGTCGCCGCATTGTAAACTCTTGACGAATCGTTCTTGCTTTCATCACTCTGGAATCTAGACCATTCTAGACTGGTGCTTATCTTTGTCACCTTTATTGTAAAATGTCCGGGTCACGTGACCGGTCGACTGTTAACATTTTTAATTCTTTCGAATTCAATTAACTATACGAACAAAATAAGTTCACTTGTAATTAAAATTACACCGGGGTTTATTGCTGCTGTCTCCGTACTTTATTTGTGTTAGTCGTGGCTTAGTTTGTTTAAATTAATCCATTTGACTTATCTATTATTTTTCTCATTTGTTTAGTTATTTGTTTATACTTGAATTACGTTATTTTGAATTTTGCAGAAAATAAGCATATCAAAAAACAATCATTTTAGTCTTCATTTCTTCAAGAAGTTCGTTTCTTCCTTCTATTGCCTCACACAAGCACATCACTTCTCGTGGTCGGCGGCGAGGCCATCAATTGATTTGAAGAGATCCCAGGTGCGATTTTAGGTTGGCAAACAGTTAGACGATCTAGCCTTGATTTAATTGTACCATCTTGTTGTCAAATTATTGATTTGCAGGAAACAGAACATTGTAGGAAGTGATTATTGGTACAGGAGTTAATGTCACTTTTATAATTTGTAATACATCCTTAAATGCGTTTATTCAAATTAGAATGTATACTCTGATTCATTGGAAACAACGTGGAATTATGCGAAACATGCCTCAATTAGCTTCTAACCTCGTGTTTCATTACTAACATTATAAACTGCGCTTTTTCTTGAAAAGGGATCATTCTTGCAAATATACCTGAATTGGAATTACATGGAAACATGACCCTCGGACAGTTGAACACAATAATGAGGCTTCCGCGATGCGAAACAATAGTAGCATCGCCTTATGCCCTTCGGTTATGGTATTAGATTACAAAACCAAGCTGTAATTAGCTTCTGGCGCCAAAGATTTAGAGTTTGTAACTTCATGAGGTCATAATTATGTTAAAATTGACTCCAAACAGTTTGAATTTTGAAATTCTGTCTTCTTTAGTAAAAACTCGTTAAAAAAAGTTAAATAATAATCTAATAATTTTTATTTTAAATATTTACCTGAATAATTATATTCGTTTTAGTCACCCGGTAATGATAAATTTTGTTGATAAGAAGCGCCACATAGTGCTGCGCTACTTAACCCTGACGCTAAAGAGAATCCCTATCCTGCCTTAATAGTATGCATAATCGTCAAGCCATATGGCTAGAGGCACTTTTGTATTTCTTGTCAAAGACAAGGTACATGGTTTGCGCATGCTACTTGAGTGTGACCTTGTCAAGTGTTCTTCACACAACTGTGAAAAGCTAAAAGATAAAGCAGTTTAAATTATTTTGTGTACTTCAAGGTTCTTACTTTCCAGATTATTCGTAAATACGTATACTTTTAATTAAAATTATTGAATATAACTGCCATTGTTTTTACTTCCAAAAATCTTTTGAAATAATTATCAGTGAGTGTTCAATTAATAATAGAAAAAGTTATAAAATAAAGTTACCTTATATCTTACCGTATATGGTATAAACCGTAGGCCAAGAATTAAAAACAGTCTATTCCTTACTCTCTCTTGAATATAAAAGTTGGCAATTGCGTCAAAACTGATTTAAGTTTGACCTCCCAACCCTCTCATTACACACAGATTAATCTTCTTAAAACCAGCTTGCGAAAAACGTTCGTGTCCAATCTTCAAGCAACCAACTTTGACGATAACCTTACCTAAGTGTTGTTTCTAGAGTAATAGTTAATTTCATAAAGATTAATAAAGTTTTTAATTTTCTTCTATACTATGTTAGATCGATCATTTTGAAATGCGAGTAAGTTAGGAATATGTGTTGGCTTTATTCATTAAAATATAAGAAACCAAACATGGTCTGATAATAACTTGGAAAAAAAAGAGGTTTGTTCGTTCCCGGTGTTTTAAGAAAAACTCTTGGAAAGCGAAGGTATACAACTGCAGTTTGTAATCTTAGAAGGATGTTATCGAGAAACGATGAGAAGATGGGTGACGTGAATCATAAGGGTCAGGGTACAGAACGCGTGCAGGTTCTGGGCGGGGCAGAACTCATCCACAGAGCTAGGAGTCACTCAGTGACACACGCACAACCGCCACGCTTCATGATCACTCTCAAAGCCCACGTAGAGAACATGGTGAACGCAAAACGCAGAGTGTCACGCTTCGATTCCTCTTCTAAGCGGTGAGACCAGTTGTCACCGTTAGCTATATTATCAAGGTGTAACCATTGACTTAAAAATCTCTCATCGTCATCATATTCTCTATTTGAATTCTAGATCTTACATGTGAACAAAATGAAATTTTACTCAAGATTTTTATCATGATTACTATCATTTATACGGTTCTTTCACCGATAAGAAATATATTAAAATATCATTAATTTATTTTTGTTTCGTAGCGTATAATCACTTAAATTGCACAGTATTACAAATCCTTTCAATAGGTTGACGTAAATCTTCAAAGCTAAAGAATTACACTTATTATTTATAATAATTTTTAAAAAAAATTTACTTCTTTTTCATGAAAAAGATATGCTGTGCTATATGATCTGTAAAATTACTGTTTTTGGAACTTTTTTTTAAAAAGAAAAATTGAAGCTTAAGAGTTTCTCGATGGAAATAAAAATATAAAATATTCCTTTTTGTAAATCAGGTTTACCAAACCATTAGAGCATCGCAGTTCAAAAGATTGATAAACTCGAAATGAAGGTTACCAAATGCGTACTACTTTGGAAAGGACGGTCCTTTCCTTTGAAAGACATCCTCCAAAAATATACCGTCCTCTATTGTCCTCTTTGATACCGAAATGTTTCTTTCTCTTTATTTCTTTACAGTTGAGCCTACAATGTATCGACGTCTGAAATTAATCTTTTTACTACAATGGTACGTATGTTACTCAGCGATATCAATAAAGTCTGTGATCTATTTCTTTTAATTAACATTTATTTATTACATGTAGGAAAACAAAACTTTATTTATTTTATTTTGTGGTGAGAAGGTGAACGAGGGAGACAAACGTGTATTGACTGAAGAGAAAACGACGTAGCAGAGGATGGGAGAGTAGGGTAAATTGGTATTTGTTAATAAATTTATCTAATAAAAATATAAAGAAAATTTGCTACATCGATAAAAGATTTTTTTTACTTTAACAGAATCGTAATAAATAGATGAATTTGCATTAACTAATTAATTTTGGAATCCTTATTAAATATACATTTTGTTTAAATGAACCTTTTTTAATATGTTCAGATTTTGGGAAATCGAATTGCCAAAAAATTAATTAAACATGTCTGTGAATTTTCTCTTTTCAACACTCTGAAGTGTGGAAATTATATTTCACAACGATAAATTTGTTGGCAGCTTTAGTATAATGCAAACCTGTGATAACAGAAGTCATCAGAAATCGAAATCGTCAGTCAATCAAATATTTTTTGATTCAATATGGGTTTTCAATAAATTGGAATTTTTTTCATACCAAATTTGTGATACGCGACCCCAAAAACCCCATTCAATTAAGTTGCACTTCGATTAATAAAAAATTAAAACATTTTGATTTGATTATAGAATCCAATAGAGTATAAAATTTCACAGAAGAAACTATGGTACTTGCGAATATTTTTAACGTATTAAACAAAGCTGCTAGACTTTACTGCAAAAACATGGTGTCTTAAATTGGACAAAAATGTCTTAAATTAAGATACTTTTGGTGTCTAAGACACCTGTTTTTGCAGTGTTCAATAAAAAAATCCGTCCACAATGTTTCAATGGATTAATTTGTTCACAGGATCTTTTTAGCCACAACCGCTAACTTTGCGCCTGCTTTAAGTGCATGAAATAACACTTAAATGAAAATACAAAATAATAATAACACAGAAAATTGTTTTGAATTAAATTAATCTGCAACGCTCTTTTTTTTATTCCAAATTGAATTTAAATAATCTGAAATTGGCTTAAAACAATCGCGCTGCAGATTATTTCAATACATAAAAGTTTTCAGTGAAAACAAATAAAAAGGATGAAAAAGAGAATCTCGTCAATCATGTGAGAGTTGGACATAGGCACACACATGTTCATAGTTTTTAGACTATTGGGCTCGAATTGTCAAACCGGAACCCTTATTGGCTTCACTCGGTTGTCTGTCCATATTTTTCATTACCCCCTATATCTGCAGCTCCTCTTATATGACCTACAGAGCTAAAATTAGGTACACATGTTTATTTTCCCTTTTAGGTTACAGGAAAAATACAGTAAACGTGATTGAGGGTGACATTCAGAATGTTGTCAAGAAAATAACAAGATTTTTTGTAAAAAATGCAGTAAAATGAACATGTGCTCCATCTTATTTCCTCTAAACTATCTGACCTACAGTATTACAGATATAGATGTACTAGAGTACTTTACGTGAAAATTATCAGCAAAATTCAGATAACTTAATTGGAAATGATTGTCATAACGTCATAGTCATTCTCTAAGAAATTCATGTCCAAACAATTTAGATAATATTTCTCAAGGCTGATCAAACCTGTGAAAAAAATGCCATGATCTGATTTCAATCCTGACATTTCTGGATCTTAAAAAATATGATAAATGAATGAATGTTGATTTATTAGAAATAATAAAGTAGCACAAATATATTTACACGGTGAATTTCATTGACCGTCAATGCTTGATGTTTCTGAAGTGCAATCAAAAAAATATTTTCTGAACCGTTGTTAACCTTTTGTGCATCTATATATCAATTAACTTTCCTCATTTTGAAGTGTTGTTTATTCCTAATTCCGGAATATTTTTTTTTTTATGAAATGTTTAATCAACAAGAATGCAGTTTAATAAATCAATCAAGTAAGTAAATAAATAGCCCACTATATGATAGGTTATTGCCTGATTTTATTTTTGATCGACTATTGGATCCACATTCATCGAGCATTGGGTACCTATTTAGGCTGATCAACTATACTGGGTCTAAAGCCTAAAAAATGAGCTTTTTAAATTTATTTTTTTATATAACTCATTTAAATAAATTCACGTCATATAGTTATATATTTCGAAGTTTTAAATTTTAACTACATAACTACTCTTTTAAAGGAGCGAGAAATCATCATTTTAAAAGGAAAAAGTACAATAAACATATTTACTTTAATAAAAAATAAATTGAAGTCAAACTATTATGAATCCGGCAAGTAGGTGTGAATTGAAATGAATTAGAATGCTTTTACGAATATGGAAAAAAACGAGTTTGGGTTGGAATAAAAGTATTCTGAATTTTGAGGTACTTTTAATCGGTTCAATTCATTCCAATCAAAAAATAAATAAAATGCTAACTTTTCAATGATTTCATTTTTCAAAATTTTTGCACGCCATTAAACTGGATTAAAGTGATATAATTGTTTACGTTTTAAAAGATTTAAAATGTGAACAAGATTTGAACTGAATTTTAAGTGTTTACACATGTATTAGTGTGATCGAAATAAATATTCAATATTACCTGAGAAAAACGACATTCGTTTGGATTAAAGTAATTGAGAGATCAACCATATTTGTACTGATTTTAATCGATTTGAATCTATACCTTATTATTCGTAAGTTATTGAAAATACCAAAAATGTCTGGAAATTAAATTTAAAAATGAAACAAATTACATTAACTAAACTTATAAATATAAAATTTCGTAACTTATAAAATGTGTTAAAAAATGGTAGTTTTTTTACAAAAATAAAGAAAACCACTGAACTTTTTTAACCTCCCGTTCTCAATTTTTAAGTTTAGGATTGAATTGAATTGACTTGTTTTCAAATAACAGAATTAAAACGGATTAAAATTTATTTTAAGAACAAAATCAGATTGATGCGTAAATATTTTTTTGCTAAGTTACATAAATGTTTTAATTCGGATAGAAACTGATTGACTCGGAAAAAAAATCTTAAATCAGAACGCGTTGGAATAAAACTGATCAAAACTGATTAAACATCAATAGCCATAAACAAAATTAATTTAATGTCTCTAATCGAAAATCATAAGAAAGAAAGAGAGAGAAAGACAGAAGATATATCTATCCTTTTCTCTGACATTCTTACTATTTGCGATTAGCGACATAAAATTTATTTTGTTCAGAGCTAATCCCAAAAGCTTGTTGTACGTTTAGTATCGACTGTGAGATTAATTTCTTTTTAAAAAGATATTGCACATCAGTTTTCTTTTCAACAGTCATTTATTTAAAAAATATTTCGTCATTTTTCTATAAACATGTTTCGTTCACCATACGGTTGAACCTCTTCAGTATGCACACCTGATAACTTACTATCTGGCCTTTTTTCAAGAATCTAATTTGACTTGTATCACATTCAATTAGAAATCTATTGGAGTTCCACATTTTTCTGTAGACCTTTATACCTTTAATATAATAAAATTTTAGATTGAACATTGCTGTAATGACATTTTCAAATTATTTACCAAAAATATTTTATTTATAAAAAGTCACATGTTATCTTAGTTTCAAATAAACATGCAAATCTGAGTCAAAGTTCAGATTTTTCAGAATACCATACATTGATAATTGTTTATTGGAAAAAAAATTGGTAATAAAAAGTATTCCGTTGAATTATTTCCGAAAGTATTTTCAGTTTTCGCTTTATTGTGTCATTCGCAGCCAGGTGCAGACCATCGTAAACCATGCCCCCATAGGGACAGTAGAGCACTTGCATTGCGTCCGGCGCGGCGTCAAGAATTTGTGACTCATGGATTCCTTACCCCCGATACATTTCCCCCCAGCCAGTGTTCCCCACTCCATTTCAACTAAATTACCCCTATCTCTCCCTTAGCTTGAAAAACGCAAGGGTAAAGTGGTTTACACCTGTCATATTCTCTAAATATGAATTTCTTTTAGACTGCGTTTGATATCTTTAGAGTGCACTTGTGCTTTGTTTTGCGATCTTAAACCTCCAAAATTTTGCATTGTGTGCAGTGTATATACATATGTGTAAGTGTTTACGATGTGGACATATTGTATGTATTAGGCTATTGAATCTATTTTGCACTAAAAGATCTGCTTTTTTGGAAACAAAAAATATTAAAAGGGAAAGAAAAATGTTTAATGATAATTATTAACTAGCGTAACAACCCTCGCTCGATTCTTTATTATGTTAAAATATTTATTTATTATATTTTACATATTTTATTTATTCACAAAATAGTTGAATTGTAAATTTTATATAACATGGTATAATAGAGAAATAACTTGTTGGTGTACAGATATTTTATATAATAATTGTAGAAAAACTAGTCTAACTATAATAATATATTTATAAATTAATTATTTATTTATTTAATACGAGTTTGTTTATAACAGAAGTGATACTGAATAAAAAAGGGAAAGATTTAATAATAATAAATAGTTATAACCGCTTAAAATTTATTTATAAAACAATACATGAAATTGAATTTGTTAAGAAAATCTTGTAAATCTTTTATTTAAATTAAAGTTAATATATTCGTTTAAAGTACAGTTATAATTTTCTCGAATATTTAATTTACGGGAAATGATTTCCCGAATGTTATTTTACTGACTGCTTTCTCCCCGAATCCATTTTGTCGAAACTAATATCTTCCCTCAAATATTTAATTTTTGAAAAGCAGTTATTCGAAATGACTCTAATTTTATATAACTATGGGGGTAAAAATTATCAAAATTTACTGAAATAAAAGAATAATATCTTTAAAATATCAGAAAATAATTATATGAACTTTATATATCTGAATCAGTTACAATTTACTGATTCAATGTTCTATAGCAAGATGTCAGTCACTAAGTGAAACAGTAATATATATAATATATACACTGTAAAAAATAATGGAAAATTTTCCATACAAAAGTAACGAATTTTTTCTATACTTGGTATGGAAATATGTTTTTCAGTACATCAGTATGGAAAAATTTCATGACATTATGGAAAATATTCATTCTTATAGTAAAATACCCAATTTGAGTATGGAAAAATTACCTTACGACAAAATTCCATACATGGGGATGGAAGAATTACAATACATTACAAAATATTTTCATACGTGTTTGGAAAAATTCCAATTTTTTTAAAACAGTAATAATGATAAATTATATGTAATTATAAGTGCATAATTTTTACAATAGTTAATAAAATAAAAAGCTAATGAAATAATTGGAAGAAAATATACCTATTATTACGTGCTAGATAGCGTAATTTTGTAAAATCATTTATTTCTAAAAAACTTTAATCATATAAATTAAATAAATTCTATTTATTTAAATAAAAATCCCCCTCAATATATTATATGTAAATAATTTTTATAATTTACTTTTGTATTAAGTATTATTGAAATTAATTATTTAAATAATATTTTATTTTTAAATAATAATATTAAATTAAAATTAAAATTAATAAATAATAATTATTTGTTAATTTTGTTTACATATATTGCAATTATTATATTAGAATATTTATTTATAAAATATTTAGAAGTTAGGAGATTGGATTGTATAAACTGTGTATCAGTATATACAAAAGATAAATAAATTCTATTAATTTATTTTAGATAATTAATACGTTCCAGAATTATTATAATTTAAATAGCATGTAATCCAGGCCTGAACCTCCCAAAGTTATTTCTATCGACACTCAACTACCCGGCATAGCCGAGTGGTACTAATAGCGTGCGTTCACCGCGAGCGAATTCGTCTATAGGGCCGTGGGTTCGATCCCCCCTTGAGCGTGCGATATTTTAATTCATAGGTTAAGTGTTTATATGTATTAAAATTGTTAATTAGTCTTAGGTCTATAATAATTAAGTGTTTAAATGTACACTTAAGATTAAATTATAAAAATAACAATCTAAAAATATCAATTTAAATAATTATAGATTCTGCTTCTGTGGAAACAAACTTGACCATACAACGTATGGGATTTTTTTTCCATACAATCGTATGGAAAAATTGCAACAAAGTATGTTGATATAACTATACAACGTATGGTTTTTTTCCATACAATCGTATGGAAAAATAACAATAAAATATACTAATATAACCATACAATGTATGGTTTTTTTCCATACAACTGTATGGAAAAATTACAGTAATGTAAGGGTTAATTTACGTCCAGTACATGTATGGAAAATTTACCACAAAAATTTTTTACAGTGTATCTATACGCTATACTGATCCTTGCGTAAAAAAAACATCGTCTTTTTTGTAAAAATGCGTTCATAAAATTTTATTTTATTATTCTCATTCATCGTGAATTTGGTCATTTGATACAATTTATTTTCGGGGGAATTCATTCGGGAGAATTTTTGGCCATCAAAGAGAATGAAGAAATAATTTAAAAACTAATTATTCATGATTGTGGACAAAAACTGGACAGAGTATTAATCAACGAAAATTATACGTAAAATTTCTTTAAAGCTTGTGGAATAGATGATAATTTTAGAGAAGCACTCTTTAAGTCGAGTTAGCTAAGTTTTGCTTATAAAAAAAACTACTTAAGTCCGTTTTTTAATATAATTTGTGTAAATAATTAATTTTTGACTGCAGAATTAGAAAGAACGCTATAAATCTACCTATGAAGTTAAGTTAGATTACAGAATTATTTATATTATATTAGGTTTTTAAAGACAAACAGTCTTTGGACGTTTTCTCCATTTCACGAAAATATGACTTACGTAAGTTTTAATTTCTTACGGCAGAATAATAATTGTCAAAAGTCATTTAAAACGTCAACAACAAAATATAAAGTTTTTATAAGTTGATCAAAGCCTGACTAACTTCTTACAGCAAATATTTAATATTCCAACTTTGACAAAATAATTAGGTTCAATATAAGTTTATTTAAGTCCGACTAACTTCTTGCAACAAATATTTAATAGTTCAACTTTTACAAAATAATTGTTGAACCTAATTATTTTATTGTTGAACTTTGAAGTAAACTATTTTCTTATATCTTATTGTCAGGATTTCTGAGCGTCCAATAACTTTTTGAATCATGCTAGAAATGACAAACTTTAACAAACTTTTAAAACAAGTTGATTATGATATCAGTCCTAAGCATGGGGAAAATGTGAAGGGAGGGTATAGTGTTTAGTAGGGTCGGGGGAATAAAACGAAACTAGGTCAGTAACTTTGTAGTAAACGCAAACTTAACCAAAAATTAAGTTTGTATTTAATTATTTAATCCTCTTTTTATTTATTTGACAACATGTTTCAACACATAAGTGCCCTTTTCAGGTCTATAAATTTAAAACAACAATCGCAACAACCTTCTTATAACAATCTATCATTTTACAATTTTGCAACTAACAATAAAGCACTATTGGACTTATCTATATGACCTTATTCTGCATTAAATTTGGAACATTTTGAATGGTCTTGAATACTTTTAAATGAAAAATTCACAAAGTTACAAGCATTCAAAGTTAGAAGTGTCCAAACCCTAGTTTAGAAAAAAACGAGTTTCAAGTTAAATTTAAATAAGATTATCTTGTGTTTTGAATTACGATCAAGTTATGATAAACACATGATTCGTCGTGGGACATTACGTAGTTTGTTTTTCTGAAATAAAAAAAAATCGAAAATCTGAACCTCCTTTAGAAACATGCGAATATCTCGTAAAATAAAATCGATGAAATGGACCCTTTTCATGCGTGGGTGCACTTATTAAAATTATTTATAATGGTTGATCGTATTAATTGTCACTTGTGGATTAAATGTGTCAGAGATTCAATTAAATTTCATTGTTAAGAGTTATTAATCCTGAAAAAGCATCTTTCATCTACTTCTTGAGTATAACAAAAATTCATCGGAGGGGGGATCACGGTCGAAGGGAACAGTATCGAGGATAATCCTAAAGCCCCAATTTTCTTGACCACGGACTCAATTCGAGTGCAGCCCTTCAGAGGCGACAATATTTAAAATCCAAGAAAAGCAGGAGCAGGTAAGCGGAGACCCAATGTATTAGTGCCAAGGG